>JAVJIX010000061.1:0-150000 GCA_036785185.1 Paratrypauchen microcephalus
GCCAGACTGATAGAAAAAGGGCTCCCTTATCTCTCCACTATCAATCACACAACCATGCTTCCTAAGTTGGGTGTAATGCTTTACAAGCCAAATACCTTACCCCCAGGGCCACTGACAGCCTGAGGTTAATGCTCTACACTGCATTTATGTGACTGAATAATTATGTAATGATTAATTTCTTGCCTTGTCGTCTGTATGTTTCCGTTCAATCTCTTGTGTGTGCTATAGTACTTTCTATCTTGATGCAGCAGGCCCCACATACTCTCTTGTGACAAACAGAGCACCTAGATTTCAGTGATTTCAGATTTTAGTGCTGTGGTCTGAGAAAGCCTGTCCATCAAAGTGTTCAGACAATGACAATATTGCATTGTGCTTTACTACGCGTGCTGTAATCTTGGTATCTTGGATTCTCCTGGAGATGAATAAAGTTCTCAATTTCTATGCTACCATAACTATATGTAAAAAAGTGCCATCCTTTTCCTTGAATCATTGCCTGTTTTTCATAGTTTTGTTGTGTAAGTTGCTTAGGAAAGATGTTCTCAGCCTTTAACCATCTTTGGACTGCTGTAAATTGTGTTCACAACGATCGCATGGAAAGGATTTGTGTTTCCTAAGTGCTTCATTTTTTATTTTGTTAGTTCCCATTGCTTACAGCAGGGAGAGCTCCAACACCCAAATGTCTTATTGGAAAAGAGAATTAAAGCTAAAAGACCATAATATGTGTTCTTAAAAAAAACTGTATTCAACTAGAAAAATAGAAAACAGAATTCTAGTTATTTCGCTCTAAACTCCATAGAACTTCACCATTTGATCTCAGAAGCAGCAGATCAAACAGGACTCAGGAGCAGAGCATTATTACAGATGGTCGTCACAATAGCCTGCTCAGAGTTTACATTGATTACACTTGTGTGTGGAGCTCCTAGACTCTCCTCCATCTTATGGCCTCTGTATTCTAATTTGTCCACTGCGCCTGTCTGTATGGCTGCCTTCTTGTCAGAGAAAGGTCACTCCAGCCCTCCAAGCAGAGTGCACTCTTTCTCCAGGGAAATTAATGGTTTGAGCCTTCAATTGCAGCCTCTCTGTTCTTGGTAATTTGCCAGCATTGACTTGAAGGAGGATGGCCTCAGAAAGGTAAATGTACACTTGGCCATGTATCAGGACAATACAAGTGTTCTCTTTGTAAGGTGCATCAGAAATGGGAGAAATCTTGTAATGGACTTGAAGAAGATATATGATGCTGTTTGGGGTAATTAGTATTAAAGTATTTCATAGAAAGAGCCTCATGTGCATTTTTGTAAAAACAACTTTTCAGAACTTTTAACCATATAATAATTTCCCCTCACTAGCCTCTATATTCTACAAAGTTGTACAGCTCTGGAAAAAAATAAGAGATCACTGTAAAATTATCAATATTTCTGATTTTACTACTTATAGGTATGTGTTTGGGCAAAAGGAACATTTTTGTTTGAGTCTATAAACTACAGACAACATTTCCCCCAAATTCCAAATAAAAAGTTTATCGTTTAGAGCATTTATTTGCGGAAAATGACAAATGTTCAAAATAACAAAAAGATACATGTTTTCAGACCTCAAACAATGCAAAGAAACAAGATCAAATTCATTTTAAAACAACATAATACCAATGTTTACACTAATGTTTACAGAGTTCAGAGATCAATATTTGCTGCAGTAACCCTTATTTTTAATCACAGCTTTCATGCGTCTTGGCATGCTCTCCACAAGTCTTTCACATTGAAGTAGCTCAGCTTTGTGTTTGTGTTGGAATTCAACAGACGCTGGAATGGAATGGCTGTAATACATGTAGACATGCCAAATTTCCGATCAATCCCCATTTTCAAAGCCACCACTCTAGCAGACAAGATTTCTATTAGTTTTATTGTTGAAAAAGAGATATCTGACATTTTAAATCCCTTATATATGACACACAATCAGAATTTTTGGAATGTTAAAGTAGAGAGCGGCGGGTAGGGAAGGAGTTAGGTGTAAAAAAAAAAAAAATACTGAGGACTCAAACCCCAGAAGCATAGTGGATTACTCAACTATGAATGAGTCAATAAATAATACAACTTGCATGCCCCCATTAATAATTATTGGTGCTGTCGTTCTTTTGGGAAGAATTTCAGTTTCATAACATCCTGTGAACGTGTCAGATGGAGGTTGGTGTAGCCGCTTCTCTTCAGAGTGTTGCTTTATTGATGATGTTCTGATCCTCCCAGACGATCACCAGGGAAACATGGACAGACCGGAGTAATATGTCTTCATTGTGCTGTCAAAAAGCTTTACAGCCAATGGATATACCCTTATGCGGCTCTGCTCTCAAAATACCATACAGCAAGGCTTTTAATGTTAAAATATGCATGTTTTTGAGTGGCTCCTCTTCATCAATTAATTTCTGCCACAACTGCAAAGTGGCTAATGAATTGAATCTATAATAATGAAAATGAATTATAAAACAGAATTGATTTCAGAACCAACAGTACAAATCTATTTGATAGATTGTCATTCAAGTGATAGCTATTATGTGCACACTGGGAATTTCTCTGATCTGGCCAAGATTTTAAAAAGTTATATCAGGTTATTCATCTTGTTTTCAGATTTATTATTCACTTACTAGTTCTGAGTCTGCTTAATTCTAGTTTATTTTAAGATAACTTGTCAAGTAAAATGATCTTCCTCCATGGATAGATAATTTCACAACTTTTAAGTCATTTTCTGATAGATTTAAGTGTTTATATCTTCTATTTTGTCTAAGCTTTTTTGCAGTGCAGTGCATTTTTGTAATTATATACACAAGAAACATTGATGTAATGTGATGGATGAAACATGTATGGCCTGGAATACATCCAAGCAATTATCAGTTATATAAATAGAACAGCAAATCTGTTGTTGCTCTGAAATCTATGAATATAGGAGAAAATGTCTTACATGTAGCATGTCTGCCTGTGCTTTCTATCATTATCTCTCCATGGAGACAATCCGGGAACCCTCCACCAGAAAAGGTACACAGTATACCTTCACCCTTCATACCTTCAGATCCATTAGGCTCAAGAGTGTTTTCTTTCATCATTGAACATTTTACCATACATCGCTGCATTGTGATGGTGAGGATCATTTACAGCAATGCCTAGGTTACACAAAGAAAATTGCACTGTGAAAAAGATTAACATATAGAAGAAGGTATTTCATTCTTGTAAGTCTTTATTCATACATAGAATGCAAAGCTGTTTTCAAGAATTGCATATTCGGTTGCTATGGCGGCTGCGCATTTAAAGAGGTCAGTGCGGAACATAAAACTCGAGGATTAGCGCATCGAGTGCCATGTTTTCTGCTCAGAATGTCATGTAAAAGGCGCAAGTCAATCTGCTTATGCTGCACAGCATGGATGCCACCCAAAGCCAATAAAATCAGCTTTATTTCCAGAAAAAATGAGCTGATAATGACTTTGGACCATTTTAGCACAGAGTCTTTGATTATGGGAACCTTACAAACTTGGCAAAGGAGTGAGATCTGTTGCAGCATGGATAAAGGCCAGCTCTGTTGTGTGGTTTATTCTGAAGTGGTGTCATATATCGTCTTTTTCTCACATAGGGTGAAGACTGCAATCGGAGAAGGAGCGAGCGTTAGTAGGCTGGAGAAGGGATCGATACTTGGGTGTGTGTGTTATTGTACAGTCAGAGTGACCACCAGTCAGAGTGCAGGCGGGATATGACAAATTGCAGGCCAAAAATCATAAGTCCGCCCAGGTCTCTGCTGGAGGTGCGGGGCATCTACAGGGCACAGTCTAAAGCTCACAAAACATTTGAGGGGGAAAGCAACACAGACTGATTTGCGGCTTCTGAAAACTTGGATTCATCAGTTTGAATGGGCAGGGACATAAGGGAAGACATGCTTTTGTTCGATTTGTAAAAAAATCTATTGGGCTGGGAGCTCAGTGAGGTGAATTTGGTCTTCTGGTACTTGATTGCTCTGTAAAGGAGAAGTGAAAACTGGTATGAAAACAAACAGGTCTGAAAAAATTCTTCATCTTCATGTTGTTTAAAGGGGCACTATGTAACTTTTCTGGTGAAGGGCTCGGCATCTGTTTGTTCTCATGGAGATGTTATTGCTTTGCCAAGACTGAAGCACAGTGTAGCATTAATCCTATTTATCTCTTTGGAGACAAGCAGGTGACCATGCTGTAGGTCAGATCTGTGGAAAGGGCAGCCTGCTCACATCAGTTGGTTGATCCCCCAAAAGTTACATAGTGCACATTTAACTTACTGTATAACTCAGTTATGTACTCTGCTGGCAACAGTATACAGCTCTGGGAAAAAAAAAATAAGATTTTACTACTTATATGTATGTGTTTGGGCAAAAGGAACATTTTTGTTTGAGTCTATAAACTACTGACAATATTTCCCCCAAATTCCAAATAAAAATATTCTTATTTATTTGCATTTATTTACAGAAAATGACAACTGGTCAAAATAGCAATGTTTTCAGACCTCAAACAATGCAAAGAAACAAGATCAAATTCATTTTAAAACAACATAATACTAATGTTTACACTTAAGAAGAGTTCAGAAATCAATATTTGGTGCAATAACCCTTATTTTTAATCACAGCTTGCATGCGTCTTGGCATGCTCTCCACAAGTCTTTCACATTGTTTTTGGGTGACTTTATTCCACTCCTGGTGCAAGAACTGAAATAGCTCAGCTTTGTGTTTGTGTTGGAATTCAACAGACGCTGGAATGGTATGGCTGTAATACATGTAGAGATGCTAATTTCACAAAAAAAAAGGTAGTGATCTCTTATTTTATTTTCCAGAGAAAAACACCCTTTAATTTACCAGATAGACACTTAACAATGAAGGTAATTTGAAAATGAAAGAATAAAAAGAGTCTGCAAATATGCCACATAGCTTGAAAAGAAAAAAGGAACATTATATAGAATAACGTCAGTAATGTTATGATGAAGGCAGAACATACAAGCTCATAGTTCATTTCGATATTATGTGCCCTTTACATTGCAAATATACTCAACTGAGGGTCGAACGTAGGGACAGACTGCAGCTTCTCATCAAGTTATCTGAGGACGTGTGTGTGTCAGATATTGCTTTTAGACATTTACACTTGGGAGCTGTGAGCCTGTGGGATTACTGTTGCTGGCAGTGATTATATGGCTCCGAATTGCACTAAAGTGTTCTACTTCAGGGGGACGGGGATTAGGGATTTGTAAATAGGGGAAATAAGAGTGAATTGGGAGGTTGAAAGTGAAGCTGTGTTTATGTCATATGTTGGTGGAGCAGTCTAGCCTGCTGGCGGGCTCCACCACTTCAGTCTGACTATTGGTTAGCGGTGTCATCAGTCAATCCATAAAAGCATTCCCTTTCCGTCCCCTCTGATCAGAAGCTTTTACTTCAGGTCTCCTGTTGTTGACACACCTCATTCACACTTCTCAGGTAGTATTCTAGATTCAATGTTTAGTTCAAGATTCAATCAGATTTGTAGCACTGATTACTTGCTTTTATTCAGTCCTTGCTGCCATGGGCCCATGTTGTTTGCTACAGTGTTCTTGCAGCATACATCATCAAGCTGCGCCGCACGATGGTCGCACTGATCAGTTGCTCCGTGTACTATACTATATTATGTGCAATACGAAATTCATTTGAGCAGTATTACCACCTGTGAAATACTCTACTTACACCTTATTTAATCCTACCTGTACCCTTGTATTTTATTATATTTTATTACATACAGTGAACCCTCGCTGTATCGCGGTTCACTCTTCGCGGCCTCGCTGTTTCGCAGATTTTTTTTTCCAATTCTTTTTTTTTTTTTTTTCAATTTTTTTTATAGTGTAACTTTTTTTTACAGTGTAACATTCTGTCCTGCGCCCTGATTAGCTAAGAGACTAGACCAGGACTAAACCAGGTCTAAAGCAGGTCTAAACCAGGACTAAACCAGGTCTAAACCAGGACTAAACCAGGTCTAGACCAGGGATGGTAGGGACAGAGTCTCAGATGTCCTTCACGAGAGCGCCTGGGTGACAGGAGGTGTGGCCTTTGTTTACTTGCACGAGCCACGGAAGAGAGTGCGAGCCGGACAAATGGAAGAGCCAAGAATCAACATGGACGGGCCTGGTGCCTGGCCGCGCGGCGTCCGGGGGAGCCGCAGCGGGGGGAGGACACTCGCGCGCACAGAGGAGACAGTGGCTCTTCCCCGTCACGCTGAGAGAAGGAACCCGACCCCGTCCTAGAGAGCTGTGGAGTATTGGCGACGCATTGATAGCGGTCTGATTTTGGAGCCGGGGTGAAATGCAACCAACTCTTGTGAGCGCAGGTTGGTCTTACCTGGTCTTGTGGTGAGGACTGGTGCTCAGAGGCGTCTGTTAGCGGCACTGTTAGCATTGGCTTGAGTCTTGCCCAAAATGATATCCAGGTCGCTTTCCACTCGACTTTCGCACATGGCATGGATATGTGGTACCAAAACAAACACACGTGTCCACGCGCACGTGTCCGCGCGCACGTGTCCGCGTGTCACGTGCCCCCCCCCCCCCCCACTATTAATTAAAAGTTTAAAAGTTTGAGTGTTTAAACAAGAGAAAAATGTTAATACCAGTCTCAGAAAGGTGTATAATGTGTCTGGTGAAGCGTTTTCAGCCTTAAAACATGTAGAATAATTGTAAAATATAAAATTGTCGTACTTCGCGGATTTCACTTATTGCGGGCTATTTCTGGAACCTAACCCCCGCGATAAACGAGGGTTCACTGTAAACTGAACAAATAATTGACTTGCGCAGGAATACCGCAAGAAGTAATAAGAATCAAACCTGGGACTCCCACGTGACATACGCAGCACTTAACCACTCGGCCAAAGGCATTCTCCTTGACAACTATGGAATTCTTTTATCTGAAAATATCGTAACAACAGCGGTACAAAAGAATATTTTAAATTACTGGAAATTTGTCAAAGACCAAGAACATACCAACAACATTTTTTTTTTTTTTACCCTTGTTTTTGGACAACACAGATAGTCAGACAGGAAGTGTGGGGAACTGTTTGTTTGACACTCTGTTTACTTCAGGTATTCTTTGCAACACCGCCTGATTAAGCCTGATCATTGCCCCAGTAACTCAGCGTGGACTAATGTTAGCGAGAGTCATAGAACCAAACTCTCGCTAAAACTAGCGCGGCTTATCGAAATTAGCCGGGCTTTGCGCTTAGCGGTGTTGATGGAATACCCCTCATGTCTCTGTTCATCAGCAACAAACCTTTATGTGCCTTTATATTAGCTGGTCCTAGGCCAACTCCCAGGTGGCGCTGTTGTTTCTTTTCCTCTGTTAGGTGTTATGTTATTTTAATCATTGGTTTAGCCTTAGTCACTACATGAAATCAAAGTGGAAACCCTCAAATACAAAATTGGCCTTTCCATAAGGGAATTTTAAACAGGAAGTGGTACTTTACGTAGATTTTAAAGTGGATACTTTTTTACTTTTACTTCACATCTGAGAGAATGTATATTTTCTACTGCACAATATTTTTTTCAACTGGACTGAAAAGTAAAAGTATTTTTATTATTGTTTGAGACCTGAAAGGCTGAGGGATTTATTTTTACATGTTCATAATTTAACCAAACAAAAATACACAAATAAAAACACAAAAAAAGTGCTACCTTATTCTAATACACAGAACATTAATCTCAGTTCACCTAATCTGCCTGTTTCTGATTTCATTGGGAAACACGGATGGAGTAATGATGTGTGATGATGTGTACTGCTATTGATACAGCAATCATGTACAATGGTGCCTCTTCTGCTCAAACTAATTGCTGCTTTGTTATGGTTTTTATGTTCATTATGTTTGTGCAAGTGCCATTTAACTGAAGAAAATGCTTTATTTTACCCTGACAGAAGAGTCACTTCATTGCCATCTGTTTTGTCAGAGTGCTGTGAGTTTTGTGAGTTTAGCAGTGTGTGTGTGTGTGTGTGTGTGTGTGTATGTGTGTGTGTGTGTGTATACAAATCTACATTTGTAATAAATAACATTTACAAATCTACTTTCACAGTCAAATTATATAATATAATTATACAATTACAGTGAACCCTCGCTGTATCGCGGTTCACTCTTCGCGGCCTCGCTGTTTCGCGGATTTTTTTTTCCAATTTTTTTTTTTTTTTTTTCAATTTTTTTTATAGTGTAACTTTTTTTTTTACAGTGTAACATTCTGTCCTGCGCCCTGATTAGCTAAGAGACTAGACCAGGACTAAACCAGGTCTAAAGCAGGTCTAAACCAGGACTAAACCAGGTCTAAACCAGGACTAAACCAGGTCTAGACCAGGGATGGTCACGCAGGGTGGTAGGGACAGAGTCTCAGATGTCCTTCACGAGAGCGCCTGGGTGACAGGAGGTGTGGCCTTTGTTTACTTGCACGAGCCATGGAAGAGAGTGCGAGCCGGACCATGGAAGAGCCAAGAATCAACATGGACGGGCCGGGAAGCCGCAGCGGGGAGAGCCGCATTCGAGGGAGCCGCAGCGGGGGGAGGACACTCGCGCGCACAGAGGAGACAGTGGCTCTTCCCCGTCACGCCGAGAGGACGAACCCGACCCCGTCCTAGAGAGCTGTGGAGTATTGGCGACGCATTGATAGCGGTCTGATTTTGGACCCGGGGTGAAATGCAACCAACTCTTGTGAGCGCAGGTTGGTCTTACCTGGTCTTGTGGTGAGGACTGGTGCTCAGAGGCGTCTGTTAGCGGTTCGGCACTGTTAGCATTGGCTTGAGTCTTGCCCAAAATGATATCCAGGTCGCTTTCCACTCGACTTTCGCACATGGCATGGATATGTGGTACCAAAACAAACACACGTGTCCGCGCGCACGTGTCCACGCGCACGTGTCCGCGTGTCACGTGCCCCCCCCCCCCACTATTAATATATTTTAATGAAAATCTACAAAAGTTTGAGTGTTTAAACAAGAGAAAAATGTGAGAAAATGTTAATACCAGTCTCAGAAAGGTGTATAATGTGTCTGGTGAAGCGTTTTCAGCCTTAAAACATGTAGAATAATTGTAAAATATAAAATTGTCCTACTTCACGGATTTCACTGATTGCGGGCTATTTCTGGAACCTAACCCCCGCGATAAACGAGGGTTCACTGTATACAACAACTAGTATGCCCACGACAGAAAAGCTCAGAACAAAATACAAATGATCAAATTTGTAATTTCATAGTAGCCTGCATAGCCTAAGCAGTCAATCCACAATGTCCTTATTGAATAAAGATTTAAAAATGAATCTCTTTTTTGTGTATATGTAAGTATGTGTATGTGTAAACAACCATTATGAAATAGTTGGATAGCATTATGATCTAGCCAATAGCCAGGATCTCTGGTCCACAAAGGCCATCTTTGTTATTGACTCTGTAATAGAAAAGTCTAGACAAAAAGGTGGCTGCTCTTGACCTGGTTTCAGTGCTGTACATTATGATGACTGTAGCTGAAAATAATGGATTAGATTCCATTTCAGAAGTCTACAATCCTTTAAAGGTCCTATATTACGCAAAGCATACCCGGAGTTATGTTTCATTCACACATGTTTGAGTAACTCTTTATTATTAGTCTGTCTACATCTCTAAAGCTCAAAATGCTCTGTTCCACCTTGTGATGTTATGAAGCGGTAGTTTTGAAGTTAACAGCTCCTTTTATCTTTAGTACGGATGGGACGATTCTCAAAAAAATATTGAATTGTTCTCCTCAGTTTGACTTAGTACAAAGCACATTCAGACATTATTACATGGCATTTTTTATCATGGGGAGGGGAGGGGCTGATGCAAAATAAATACATGCAGAAAACAGAAAGATTTGATGGTGATATTTATGTCTAATAGTCTTTCAGTAGCATTTCATAAACCACATGCTCCTTATGAGACACTGGATTTTTGAAATGATTGTAGCCTAAATCATTAAGGCAAATATTTATATTGGCCAACTATGCGTCTATTTTAATTACAGTACTTTATCTTCCGACACATTTTAGTTTCATTTAGGAAGTTATTTCTTTATTTTTATTATAAGTCATTTATTTCAAATATCTACAGTAGGAAAATGTTATGCTTTATTATTCATGCTATATTATAACATTGACTTTATTTTTAAACTCAATCTTAATGGTGTATTTTGTGTTTTAAGATAAGAAATAATAGAAGAAGAAGAAGAAGAAGAAGAAGAAGAAGAAGCTCACCTTATGAAAGACCCTACAAACAAATAATCCAAGTTACGAAACGCCTTCACGTTAAATTTTGGTCTCTAATACGAAAAAAAATTCAAGTTACGAAACGCGAAATCTCAAAAATTCAAACAATGCGTGCTCAGATGCACGCTCAGCCACACACATTAATCGCTTTTCTCAGACTGGATTTAAACTTTTCTCACATTTCTCTCTCGTTTAAACACTCAAACTTTCATAGATTTTTAACAAAATGTATTAATAGTGAAGCGTGGGGGGAAGGGGGAGGGCGGAGAAGTGTGCGCGTGGACACATTTGTGATAGCACAGCATGACCCGGGGCGTGAGCACGAGACTCGTGCTCAAACCGTGCCTCCTCTAGACCAGGTCTAAACCAGGATTAAACCACCGTGGCTCTTGCATGCGTTCGTTCATGCGCTCGGACTGCGTGCGGTCCCGAGGGGAGGCACATCCCCTCCCCTCCTCGCTGCTCGCCTCAGCCGTGACTCGTGAGGTACACTGGTGCTGCTGCTAATAGCAGAGCTAGCACGAAACCAGGAAATAGACCCGCACGCAGCGCTTTAATCCTGGTTTAGACCTGGTCTAGTCCTGGTTTAGTCCAGGTTTAGTCCTGGTCCAGTCCAGGTTTAGACCTTGTTTAGACCTGGCCTAGACCTGGTTTATTCTACGTTTACTCCTGGTCTAGTCTCTTAGCCAATCAGGACGCAGAACACAATGTTACACTATATAAAAAAAAGTTACACTATAAAAATAAAAATAAACCTTGGAACGGAAAGAACGTTGCCTTGGAACAAATCAGGCTTTTTACATTGAAATAGCTACTCAACTTATGAAAAATTCACGTTACGAAACCACTTCTGGAACGAATTAATTTCGTAAGGTGAGGTTCCACTGTAATGTTAATATAAAGTGATCAAAATCAAGAGAATTGAAAATCAAATCGTGACTTAAGATAAGACAAGATAAGACTTTATTGATCTCACACAGGAGAAATTTACTTGCCACAGTAGCTCCAGGACAGTTTGGACAAGAAAGAAAAAGTGCATGCAGGCAATGATGGAATAAAGTAAGTTCGATAGAGTAGAGCACAGCTTCCTCTATCAAGTTCTGTGAAGGTTTGGCTTCAAAGATAGGTTCATCAATTGGATCCGCTTGTTATATTCGAACGCGGTCAGCTGCGTGAAATGCAACGGCCTCCTCTCTGACCCCTTCCCTTTGCGGAGGTCGGTCAGACAGGGGTGCCCGCTAAGCGTGCTTCTCTACAGCACAGTGGCTGAACCCCTCGCTGCTGTGCTGAAGAAAGACAGGGCCGTGCGCAGACTCACAAGCCCCTCGGGTAGCGAATACAAATTTTTTCAATTCACGGACGATACAAATCTTATCCTTCAAGACATGCAGAGCCTCGACGCGGCTCTCCACGTGCTCAATATCTACTGCCTGGCTTCAGGCGCCAAAGTCAATCTCGATAAGTCCTCCGTGGCTTTCTGCGGAAGCCTCGCAACCGCCCAGAACACCTGGGGCCTCAGGGACACGGCGGACCTTTACAGGGTCCTAGGCGTCCCACTAGGGAGAAATGAGGTGGCCTGTAGAGACAATTTGTGGACGCGTTAACGCTTGCATGAATTTATGGCGGCTTCGTGATTTAAAAATCAAGGGCAAGGTTTTAGTCGTCAATGCCTTGTGCTTGTCCAAGCTCGTACATGCCCTCACCGTGTACGACTTGCCGGACGCAATGGCAAACAAAATTAGCATTGCGATGAATAGGTTTATTTGGAGAAGAGAGCGTGGGCTGATTGCACACAATGTCATGATAGGTGAGTACAACCAAGGGGGACTTAAACTCATTGATTTGGTTGTTAAGAAGTGCGCGTTGCGTCTCAAAGTAATCAAGAAGTTCCTTGACACCGGCTTCACGGCCGCATGGAAGTTCAGGTAGATCATCTGGGTGAGCATGGTTTATTTAACCTGTGCATGCTCCCCCGGCGAGTCACCCTTGAGCGCTTCCCCCCTTTCGAGAGGGAGGTGTTTGAGGCCTAGGCATACACCTTTCGAGAGGGAGGTGTTTGAGGCCTGGGCATACACTGCGTTCCCTGTGGCAGCTGGGGCAGATGCTTCTGCGTTTCAACCCTGACATGCTCTACGACCCTCCAGGGAGGAGAGAGAACATGTCCAGTGGGGTTCTGGAAAGAGTGGGGATTAAACAGGTAGGACAGCTTAGACATAGAGGAAATCAGGGGCAGGTTTATGAGAGCTAAGGTTGGGTTCCGGAGAGCCGAAATTCTCAAGAAGGCAAATGTGATCCAGTCCTGACGAAGTGGGGTGACCTGTTTGAGACAGGCCCCCCTGACCCGGGGGAGGTAGATGGGGAAGAGGAAGGCGAGTGTTCTTTGGATTTTGATATTGTATGGGGGAGAAGATGACGAGGCTGACGGAGACGAAGACACACACCTTCTACCAGCTGTTGGTGGCCGGGGTCGCTCGGCGCCCTTCGGCAGAACGCAGATGGTGGCAGACATTTCCCACACATGACACTACCTCCATCTGGGCTCACGTATATAATTGGTAGACCCCACCCCAAGTCAGTAATTTTGACTTTAAACTGAGACACAGGATCATTTACACCTGCACCAGGTTGCACGCAATACACCCTGACAGGTACAGCTGTGACTGTCCGGTATGCGGCGAGGCGCCTGAAGACCTCCTCCATCTGGACGCCCGGTGTCCTGTCGTGCGGCGGTTCTGGACCTGACTACTGGACCTTCTCGCTCGGAGGCTGGTGTTGAGACTCCTGCCGCCGGCAGCCCATGGAATCGATGACCCCGGACTCTGGTTCTGCCTCTTCGGACCTGTCCAGCAGCGACCTCGGGGACCGGACGCTGCAATGGTCAACTGGGTCGCAGCCCACCTCGTCCTGTCCATGGCCAGATATTCTATCTTCATGGCACGACACCACTACCTCCACGACGGCCGCGCAGCAGAGCACTGGCCCCTCTTCACGGCGCTCCTTCGCGCCCGCGTTCACCACCTCCACTCCGCAAGAGAAACTGAGTTTTGCGACACCTTCACCCCAGAAAATACGCTTTTCTCCATCTCCCGAACCGGTTCCCCTCGGCTGGACTTCTGTCCCCTCTGACCCCCCCCAGACCCCCTTTCTGCACCTGGAACGAGCCCTTTGGTCCTCTGCACTCCCCATCCCCCGATGTGTCTTCTGAGTGTTTTGTGAATGTTATTGTGGTGTTAAGTGTTTTGCGAATGTTATTGTGATGTCAAAATATGTACCTTGAAATAATAAAAGATTTAAAAAAAAAAAGTAAGTAATAATAAAAATAGTAATAAGCAATTTACCTGGCCAGCCAAATGCGAGATACCATTTGGACACCCTCGCTCCACCCTCGCTCCCCCGGTTAACAACGGACTCCGCGATTCTGATTCGTTCAAAGATGGTGACGTCAGTGCACCCGCCTTTGCCCGCAACGTCACTCTTAGGCAGCGGAAGTTCCTCCTCAGTTTTGAATCAAGATGGCGCATCGGAGAACTGAACGTCCCTTCCATTCAGCTGTAAAATTGGTCTTAAATGACCTAAAACACATCGATTCCTTAAAACCACAGCAGCTGACAGCTCTAGAGGCCTTTCTTTTCTTTCTTTTCTTTTGTTTGATTGGTTCACGTCGCTGTCCGTTAACTGTTCTCTGATTGGTTCACTTAGCTGTCTGTCTACGCGCAACGACAGCGCATTCTGGACCAAGCATTACCAGACTCGCCGCTGGTACAGCGATGAGTCATGGATTCTTCCAGGCAAATAAGTAATAATAATAATAATAATAATAATAATAATAATAATAATAATAATACAAGCATCAACAAGGAGAGCATGGAAAAGAGGATATTGCACATCTGGCCTATATAGTAGAGTTATACAGTCTGATGGCTGTGGGGATGAAGGATCTGCGGTAGCGCTCCTTCTTGCACTGGGGTGCCTCAGTCGGCTGCTGAAGGAGCTGCTCAGCTCCTCTACAGTCCGGTGCAGAGGGTGAAAGGTGTCGTCCATGATTGATGTGAATTTGGCCAGCACCCTCCTCTCAGCCACCTCCTCAACAGAGTCCAGAGGACAGCCCAGGACAGAGCTGGCCCTCCTGACCAGCTTATTGAGTCTCTTCCTGTCCCGTTCTGTGCTGCTCGGGGCCCAGCAGATGACAGCATAGAGGAGAGCAGAGGCCACCACAGAGTCATAAAAAGTCTTGAGCAGAGGCCTGCACACTCCAAAGGAGTGAATCGTCCCATCTTTAGTCTACTGAACTAATCTTTAGTTTCTCCATCTCCCAAACCGGTTCCCCTAATCTTTAGTTCAGTAGAGATTGTCACTTTTAGGACTGAAATGATCCAAATGATTCTAGTGAAGGTGCATGGAGTTTAAAAATCCAGTGGAGCACTTTGTGTATTACCACATGACATCACAAGGTGGAACAGAAGATCAGCCTAAATATGTAAGGTTTACGGTTAAACGTGTGTATAAGACAAACAAACAAAGCATAACTCCAGGTGTGTTTTTGATGAGGAAACAACATTATAACATAGATCAAAAATAGTGTAATATAGGCACTTTAAAACATTCAGTTGACGCTTGTATCAGCATGTTCTACTGTGTCTATTGTTTAGGACCAAGGGAGCAGCACGCATTTGTCAGCACCATGTCACCAATGCTTAACCAGCCCTGCCGGCTCAAATCCCCTTCACTTCTGTTTGTTTAAGCCCTACTTGTCACCCTCTGAACAACAACCCTAATCTTTTTGAATGGGGCGGCTAGACATGGCTCATTGGCGTAGCGCACACAAACTCTTTTGCTGATGTGAGCGGTAGCGTGAGCCTCATCGTGCTAGTCCAGATTTGTTATTCTTTTTTGGTGGTATAATTTAGTTGAAAAGAGAGGGTGTACTCGCGATCAATAGCAGGTCAGCCAATGATGGATGGCAGCGCGATTACTAATTTCACCGTGACACAAATAAGCGCGTTCAGAAAGGGGGAAGAAAGACCGACAGAGCTACACAGTTCTCCCAATCCACTCTCCCATTCGTTTGACCATTCATCTCCATTGTTTCTGCTCTTCCAACCTTCACTCTCATTCTCTCAAGGATCATAATGATGGCTGTGGTAATCGTGAGCTAGACAAGAACATCCCTCCTCCCCAACTGTGCTAACTTTAGCCAGGAAAACCAGGTCAGCTCAATGCACTTCGATCACCACTTTGCATCGTGTTACTGATACACAATTATAAGGCTGGTTAACAATGAGGTTCCCCAGCTCCAGACTGTCCTGTGACCCAAGACAAGCAATTGGTTACAAATGAAAACCAATAATGCCTTCAGGTTATTGCACTGCTTATTATTTTAAAGGGTTATATTTACCGGATCAATAAAAGTCAATCGGTGAAGTGATAAAAACAACAAAGACAAGCTAACAATGTGACTATCGTGCAAATACACACTAGTGATGTGATGTTCGTGAGGGAGTCGGCTCTTTTGAACGGTTCCGTATAGTGAATGATTGGAGCTGGATCTCATATTTAAAAGAGCTTAAACTTTTAAATATGAGATCCTGTGAGATTTTGACAAACTTTATTGATCTACAAAGGAATTTTTTTTGGACACAGCAGATCATACATCACAATATATTATAATAACAAAGAGCAAACCTATACATGGTAATAACAAATTCAAAATAAACAGCAAACATAGCAAGAGACCGGTGTCAAATTAGGCATAATTATTTAAATGTACAGTATATGCACAAGTAAAAATAAAATATGGAAATATCGTAATACAAATACATCTCTATACAAGAGATTGTAAAGAAAAACAGTGCAAAGATGAGTTGTACAATTTACACTCATGTAACACCCAGATGTGATGAGGGCGCTGGCGTGTATGTCGCCACTTCTCCCTCCGACTCTGATTGTGACTATTATAAGTCTACTCTCATCGTGACTCTTTATCTTAGTTCTGCTCTGTTATCAACTAGTACTCGTTAACACAAACTCAACAATATCTGATCATTGGATTATTACTCACCAGCTACGTTGGCTCACCTCACCAGACCTCGGCAGGTCCTGTGGCAGTGTCTTTACCGTTATATCAAATGGATACACATCACATCCCAACATCTCTCACTGTCGGATCATTCTTTGTATCTGCACCTGCTACCGCTGGATACATCATCGGTCCATCCATAAACCGCTTTAGTTCAGCTCCAACGCTAGCCGCTAACAGACTACCGGCTAGCTCTCCCGAGGGTGCTCTCCTCGTCCTTCTGTCCCAGTAATTATTACCTGCTACTGACATTTCAAAGTAATTCATTACGTTACAATATTACTGTATTTAAAATGTAAGACATTACACTACTATTGCATTACTTTTATGTTACTCTCACTAAAATACCTGGAAATATGGATTTGGCTAATTGTAGCTCATGACACTCAATTAGCACATCACACATCCACTGGAAAGTGATGAGGTATCTGACTGGGCTACACTTATTTTTAAAAATAGTAGAATATAATTGCCACAGTGATGGGTTATGGTACAGTACAAAGAACAATCACAGGAACAGACAAAAGGTCAAAGTTTGGCAAATTGCGATAGAAATACTAAAGTTGAGAGCGCGATTGCGTCAGCTGTTTCCTGTCTACAGTAAAACCACACGCTTTGAGACTCTTAAGTGTTCAAAAGATTAGAGCACTCCACTTTGAGTTTAGATACAAGTCAAAACTGTGTTATTATTATTTATGAAATGTGGTGCAATACTTCAGATACATGATCAGTTTTATAACGCATTACTCCCAACACTATTTACCACCTCCGGAACATCTCCTGCCTCTGTCAGTCTCTCCGGGACTCGGTTGCTCAGTCATTACCTCATTCATTACCTCCCGCCTGGACTATTGCAATGGAGTCCTGTCCAGAATTTCCCAAAAGCTTCTGCACAGGCTTCAATACATCCAAAACATTGCTGCCAGGGTTCTCACTCGCACCAAGCCCTGGCAACACATCACCCTCACTCTTGCCCACCTGCTCTGGCTTCCCCTAAAATACCAGATCCAGTACAAGATTCTATAGGTAGGTAGATAAGCTAAATCTATACTGTGGAACATTCTAAACAAAACAGTAACATTTCCATGGAGACAAGCAGACAACAGATTCTCCAGCAGAAATGTTATGCAGTGCACCTTTAATAATGAACCAACACAATCCTCGAACAGATTATGTTAAGTTAGAGCTTTGTGCACAAAAACTATCTGACATACAGTATCAGAATATCAATCCCAGATCCCAGGAAAGAGCCAAAAGTCCCATCACTAACAGCCACAGCGGCCCTGGGTAGACTTATAGAAACAAGGCTGCCAGTCTCTTTGGAACACCTTATCATTCATTTTATGAGCAAGAGGGTGACAGGTCTTGCCAAAGGAAATAACAGACTGACTTGGTCGGAGTTTCGATTTGACCGTTGAACTCTGGGCTTTGCATTCATTTAATTTTGTTGTATTGACCATTAGCAAATTAATATTTCACTTTATATTTATTCTATTTAAGTTTATATTTTAGCTCCTCATGCTTTATTCTTGTCAACTTTTTGTCTGGATACTAAATATGTATTACTGCTATGGGCAGAAATATGTGCCCCCAGAAACTGAATTTTTTCAATGCAATGATTCAAATTAAAAAATACAATTTCAAATTAAAAAATACAATTTCAAATTATGTGATTCAAATTTAGTTTCTGGTGGCACATATTTCTGCCCATAATATACTGCCTCTTAGTGACTTAAAAATGAGTTTCTCTGACTGAATGGATGGTGTGGCGGAGGATCGGTAGACGGGGTATAGGCCAGACACAGAAGCCATGGGATGAGCCCAACTTTTTGGCTTAGATGAACTCATTAGAAGTGAATTAATCACAGTTATCGACCCATTGTCACTCTGCTCCCACAAAAGACTCCAGTAGCTCACATGCACGGATCAGGTTCTGCTTAGACCCATGAAACATTCTGCCCCCCTCCAGCTCTGTGACCAGGACCGAGGCAGTGGGGCTGGCGCCTCTGTGTGCATGTGTGTGTGCTTGTGTGTGTGTGTTTGTGTGTGTTTGTGCATGTGTGTGTGTGTGAGAGAGCGGCCCATGGTGTTGGACAGCCAATCATTAGAGCTCGGTGCAAAATGAGACCACAACTCTATATTAACCCTAGAACACTTTTGCTATAAAAAGTAACACCATCACTTTTGCCGGGTAATTTTTACCCGATATTATACCCAACAAAAAGTATTTGTCATGAAAAATAGATCAAAATATGACAACATATGATAAATTAGAGTGGTTTTCTTTTATTTTCAACTGTGGTATGTGTAACAAAATGGAAAAAAAAAACAAAAAACAAAGGAAGACCCTAAAAACATGCTCCAAAATTACTGAAAAATTAGGAATTTGGGAACAAAAAATTGATATTTGATACTGGAAATTTGGTCTTTGGTCCACCCATTCCTGGGACATGTGAGACTTCCCTGATGAAGGCGCAGACTCATTGACACACAAACAGCTGCAGGAGAGAGGAACAAAAAATAGTATTTTTTCAGTTGGTAAAAATGACCAGTTGACTAAAATATTGTTTTCACCATAAGAATTCCCTTTGAAATCACCACGTTGTGATATTTATTCATAATCACTGCACTAAATAAGGATAGATACACATTCCACGACCACTCTTACTTACCTATTCTTTACATCCTCTTACATTAAATTCATTACATTCTTACATTCCTCTTTCACTATCGCTGGGTGAAAATCACCCAGAAGCCTGATGGAAAAAGTGGGCTTTGGGGTAGGGAAATACCTACATCTTCAAAGATGTCAAAAACAATGGTGAAGCTCCCCAGGGACCCAAGAGAATCAGAAAAATGCAACATATTGAAAATCATGTAAATACTTTTGTTCGAGTGAAAATCACCCGGCGATAGTGATCTAGGGTTAATGTATAGATTTCACATGCTTTGTTTCCTTTTTGAATAATTATTCTGACGATTTAATGTGAAATCTAAAATTCCTGGAATAAAGATGTTGTTGTTGAAGTTGTTACATTAGATGCATGAGTGATACTTTCATAATTATATCTTGGAATTTACGTTGCATGAAGAACATTTTTATTGCCAATTAATTATGATTTTCATTTTTCTATAATAAAATAAGATATAGTACAGAAGTATAAAACAAAAACATTTGAAAATATGACTTCAGCTACAACTCCCAGGGTGAAGATGATAATAACAACGAGAGGCCTTGTGTGTGCATGGCCCAGAATATTGGTTGGGTCACATCATATGAAAATTAAACTCACCCAAATTCCCCATGAGAAATAAGCATATCCAAACAGAGCTGTTCACGAAACAACTTTAACTCCATCCTCTCCTCTTTTTGACATGCTCCCCATTATCATTTTTGGATAATTTGACATTTTCACCACAAAAGATTGCAATTTGTATATATTTTTTAAAACATTTTTTACCAAATATGTTTAAAACTAATTAAAGTAAAGGTAACTGTGAGGTGAACTGCACGCTCCAGAGCAACCAATAAGATGGTGACTGGAATTAAACTAAGCATCTTTTCTATAGTAAAGTAGATAGATGGCTCATTAGCTAAATTCCCATGTGAGGTATAGGCACCTAATACCATTTAGTTGGAGCAAAATAAAGGGGATTGTATGAATAATTTATGTCCACTTGTTCGCTCACTGCAGTACCGCTGTGAAACTATCAGTTGTTTGGTGCTTTTTACTGGAATGATCAGGAATATATTTGAAGGAATCTGTAACAACTGTTCAAACTGACGGACAGAAAATGACGAGGCCTATAAGACCTGAGTCAGTAGTGCAAGAAAGTCCGCAAAAACACGTACTTTACAGCCAAATTTTTTAAAGAGCCCATATTACGCTATTTTGTGTTTTATGTTATAATGTTGTTTCCTCATCACAAACATACCTGGAGTTGTGTTAATTTGCATATGTTTAACATACAGATTCAGCATATTTAGGCTGAGTTTTTCTCTCAAAGCACAAACACTCATAAACACTTCATAAAGTATAAAAAGACATGAACAGTGTGATAACAATACAAAAAAAATAATGCAAGGGAGCAGAAAGAAGAGTTATCTTATGTTTTTTGCCCCCTTCTTCCCTTTTCCAGACAATACATTAACACCGATAGTGACTATAAAACATCATCAATATATTCCCTTTCAATCACAATTATTACTCAATTGTAAACATAAAGCTTCATTTTTGTGTGCAACAACTTAGTTTTCTTTTTCATACATATACATTACACTGGATTTTATGTATTTTTAAAATGTCGTGATTCTCTAACCCTCTAACCCTAACCCTAACCCTAACCTGTCAAGATTATTCCATAAATGAACTCCTTTCACAGCGACGCTTCGCTCCATAATCTTGGTTCTGAATCTAGGTTTTTTAAACATGTAGGTTCCTTTTAAATTGTAGTGGCTTGTTCTCAAGAAGTGCTTCACTGTGTTTTTAAACTCCATGCACCTTCACGATCTCCAGGTAAAAGGCAGTTGTTAACTTGGAAATTACCACTAAGTAACATCACAAGGTGGAACCGAGCATTTTGAGCTTCGGGAATGTGGACCAATAATAAAGGATGAGAAAGGTGAGAATGAAACAAAACATAACTCCAGGTATGTTTTGGAGGAGGCAACAGCATTCTAACATGACCTAAAGTTTCTGTAATGTAGGACCTTTAAGCCATATTAATAGTGATTATTTTTTGTCTGAGCCTATTATCATCATCATATATTTTCTCAAGGGATGCGCTAATGTATTATCCCACTAGAATATGATTGTGCGCTTGTCTCTGGGTGATTCACGTGAATGGAAGCAGCTCTAATTATGACATGACATTGTTAGAGTCTATTGGGGAGATCAGACCGACGGGAAAGTTCCATTTAAAGATAACAATGTGGATGATGAGATAGTGAGAGGCAAACGAGGATAGGACAAACTGTCATATTACAGCACAAACACAGCACTGAGTTTAACTGTTCATATTATGTCAAAGTTTGGAAGAATAGACTAATAGAATAGAATAATAAACAGTACATGTTGATTATAACAATTTGAATACATCACTTTTTGATGACATTGGTGAAAAATTCCAATCTGGTTTTAAATCCCAGCACAGCACTGAAACGGCTCTTTTAAAAGTTTTTAATGACCTGCCTTTAACTGTCGACTCTGGGAAATCTGCAGTTCTTCTGCTTTTAGACCTATCAGCCGCTTTTGACACGGTGGATCACAGCATCCCTCTGTCCCGCCTGGAGACACATGTGGGCATAAAGGGTACTGCTCTCTGTTGGTTTCAATCTTATCTGTCAGACAGGACTTTCTCTGTAAACTTAGGACAGTACTCCTCCTCTGTGTCTCCCTTAGAATACGGTGTGCCCCAGGGTTCTACACTAGCGCCGGCCCTCTTTGCTCTGTATATGCTCCCCCTGGGTGATGTTTTTAGAAAGCACAATGTCACTTTTCACTGTTTTGCAGACGACATTCAAATATATCTGCCAGTGACCGCAAATGACAACCAGAGCACGATCAAAGCTCTGCAGGATTGTCTCAGGGATGTACAGACTTGGCTGAATGCAAATTTCCTAAACTTAAATCAAAGTAAAACTGAAATTGTTGTGTTTGGGAAAACAAATCAACTGCTTGGTCAGAACAGTGTGATTGGTCCTCTGTCCTCCTACTGTCTCCCTGCAGTGAGGAATCTTGGGGTGATTGTGGACTCCATGTTTAAACTGGACAAGCACATAAGCTCTGTGATAAAGTCCAGCTTCTTTCATTTGAGGCTCCTTGCCAAAATAAAGCCCTACCTACCTCGTGCAGGTTTTGAAAAAGCTATTCATGCTTTTGTAACTTCGCGTCTGGACTATTGCAATTCTCTGTATGTGGGGCTAGACCAGAGCTCCCTGCAACGCCTACAACACGTCCAGAACGCTGCAGCTCGTCTGCTCACTAACACTAAGAGACGTGAACACATCACACCTGTGCTGTGTGACCTGCACTGGCTCCCTGTCCCCTATCGGGTGCAATTTAAAATGTTACTAATTATGTTTAAATGTTTACACTCTTTGGGTCCAGTCTATTTGAGGGGATTACTGGAGCCCTACACTCCACCCAGAGCCCTGAGATCAGCCGACCAGCTTCTGTTGGTCATTCCCAAGACTAGACTCAGGACGAGAGGGGACAGAGCCTTTTCTGTGGCAGCGCCCAAACTGTGGAACAGCCTTCCTCTTCCTGTCAGATCCTCTCAGTCTGTAACGCAGTTTAAGACGAGATTAAAAACTCATCTCTTTTCCCTGGCTTTTAATACTAGTTAGTCAGTTTTTTATTATAGTCCTTACACTGTGTTATATATGTATATGTTCTTTTGTCTTTTATCCTTCATGTGAAGCACTTTGGTCAACTGACGTTGTTTTTTAAATGTGCTATAGAAATAAACTTGAACTTGAACTTGAACTTTTAATATTTCACTTTCACTTGCATTAAAATTTAAACAAAACTTAATTACTGCAACTTAAAGTAATGGAGATAATAAATTCATAACTAAAATTTAATGGGCCCACACAAACCCTGCCTGTTTAGGCTGTTCTTCTCTTAACCTGAAAACACTTCACCTTATGATGTCTATAAGTGCTCCAATGTGTTATTAAACTCCATACATCTTCTCTAGAATCATTTGGATGATTTCAGCCTTGGAATTCTCTACTAAAGGTAAAAGGTTGTCACTAACTTAAAAAAAAAACTACTGCTTCAGGACAAGGTGGAACAGAGCATTTTGAGCTTTGGAAATGCAGAATGAAGGACAATTCAAACATGTGTGAATGAAACAAAACATAACTGCAGGTTATATACAGGTTATATACATTATAATAGTGCTTAAAGCTCACAAGAGTCAATTTTCTTGTCATATAGGGCTTTTCATTTAATGTTCCTCACTATATATATATATATTTTTTTTGCCCATGTTCTTAAACTGGTTCCTCGTAATTTGATGTGGTTCAGTCAAATATTACTGCTTCTTGGAGTAGATATAGGGGGACAGTTACAAGATAGTGGAATAGTGGAGAGCCAAACAGTGCACTAAAAGCCATGCCCCCTGTAACATAGATGGAGTCTTGTATCCAGTATTCCATGTTTCCGTTCTCACGCACATATTATTAAATGAACCATTCCAACTTCCACTCAACACCTCCAACACTCTCTGTTCTCAAAATAGCTGTGATAAATCTGGGCACAATTCTAATATGAGTTAAGTGTTGGCTGGATCTCCGCTGATGAGGCTCAGTGTGTGTGTACCGCAGCGTGTTTCTAAAAAGGGGGAAATTGCTTTTGTCGACTCCCTGACCTCTCCTTGGTTCAGCTTGGCTAAAAGATTTGTCACGGCTGCGCGGACTGAAAATAATGTAGGCTGCTAGTGTTAAGGTCCATTGTGGTGAACCAAATACTACATGGCATGAGCTCACACATAACAACTCCTTTGATTTAATGTAATGTTCGGAGCAAAGAAGCACGCACACAGGGGTCACTGCTGCTATTGCAACAAACAAAATGCGTCAGAGACCACTTCATTTGAGATCTCTCCAATCAAACTCCAAAATGTTTTCATGTACAGATTTTTTTCTACTTTTTCACTGTTTCAACTTGGGCCATAGTAGCTCATTGTATAATCAGTGTGGCTATATGAATCTATACATGATTTTAAAATGTGTGACCAGCCTGGTGGCATGAAGTTTTGGGTCTCAGAAGATAGCATTTTACAATAGCCAAAGATCAAGCTAACGCACAGAATAGAATGCCTTTTATTGTCAGTAGTCATATGTACAATTTACATTATACATACTCACAATGAGATTGAAAGCATCTCACTTCAGTGCAGACATTTAAGTAGTCATTTAAGATATACGATTAAGATATATATTAAGATATACAACACAGCAGGATATTACAACCCAGTATAGAAGAAAAAAATAAAACAATAGTGCAAAAAAAGTCCTGTACTGCATTAGTTACCAGGTTATTGCAAGTCTTGCTCATATATTGCAGTAGGGGTGACACATACAACCATATATACACACACTAGAGAGTCTGTACATTGCAGAGGGAGATGTTTCACAGAACTCAGTTTAGCATATTGTACTGTACTGTAAATGTTGCCAACAAGCTATAACACTGTATTAGCTTCTTCACTTGTAAGCGAATGTTTACGGCGGATGTGGTACGGAGACATCCGCCATAAGCGGATGTTTACAAGTGAACAGGCTAATAAAGCTAATCTGCGCACAATGATACAAATTGAGAGAAAATAGCACCAATGCGAATTAGGCTGCTGAATTTTTCGTCTGCAACTGTTTGTGACGCAAATATATCACTTTTTGGACAAATATTGTTTTGAGAAGAAAAAGTAGCTTTATTAAAGGAAAAGTAACGTTATTTTACAATCTGAGCCTTCTTTCGGTAATAAAACAAGTCGTTTGACTCACCCATAGCGCGTTGGTGTCATTTGGAGCTGTTTGGTAAAAGTTATGTTGTAGCGTATCCGTTGTAGCGTTTGAAGCAAAAGTGGCCTGTAATCCGAGATTTATCCATAGTTTTCAGCTTTGCGTTTCATGTTTGGGTCCCGGGAGCTGAGAGCACAGTCCGCGCATGCGCACTGGCGTCCTCATCAACTCGAAACTATGGCTAAATCTAGGATTACAGGCCACTTTTGCTTCAAACGAAATCGTAGATTAAGACATCGGGCTTCTATGATTTGAAAAGTGCTAAAGTTTGTGTTATTTGGAGACCGCAAAGTAATGCCCCGAGTACTCACGCTAACGGATACGCTACAACATAACTTTTACCAAACAGCTCCAAATGACACCAACGTGCTATGGGTGAGTCAAACGACTTTTTTTATTACCGAAAGAAGGCTCAGATTGTAAAATAACGTTACTTTTCCTTTAACTGTCCCCGGTAACTTGCTGGAACTACATCCGCAAGCTAGGGAACCGGCGCAGAACTGGGCCCAGAGGACGCTGTCAGGGGTCAGTGTTAATCTCACGACACTGTTGAAGATTCACATAAAAAAATAATTTAAAAAACACTATCCCTTTAAGTATTGCACCACAGGATAATGCACTCTAATTAGGGATTGCACAACAACAGGTGGATATGCTACAAAAACCCAGTTCACGATATTACACAGTAAGAAATATTGCCCAGGTGGATATGCTACAGCAACTATATACACTATAATAAATATTGTCCAACAAGATATATTGCACTGTGTTATGTAATTGCACAACGGGTGGATGGAAGGAGAATGGAGGGAAGGAATGTGGGGTAAGTCGGTGCAGACCAAATGAATATTTTAATATGACAATTGCATAGGTCAGTCACAATCTTCCACCGTTTTGTCAGTCTGTTTCTGTCATGTCTTAACCTTTAGATTTGAAGATATTTTTATGTTTACATTTTTGGATTCAGACCACCATCACCTTTTATAAGTATTAAATTTTTCCCTTCAGAGGTTACAGTTACCATTTCAAAATCACCGCCTGTGTAAGCCAGTATACAGTGAAGATACTGTAAATAGATAAATAGAAAGAGAGATAGCAGAGGAAGAGCTATCATTATATTTTCTAATCAATGATCTAAATTCACTCGGGAAAGGGCAGATTTCTGATAACCTGATGAAGCTCGGAGTACATTCAAGATACAACATTTTTAAGGTTTTCTAGTAAATAGTCTTATGAAATGAAATAGACCAAGTAAGTCGTAAATAAAGGGCAGGAAGATTATTTGCAAAAATCCACCGCAATCTGCAAATTGCTATCTAAATCTAGCAGTAATATTTGTGTGGGATATCTGTCATTGGATTTAGGATTAGAGCGATTAGAGGTTTTTCACTTCCAAAATTCTATAATACCCTTTTTCTTTCTAAATCACTGGTGACAATCGAGTTGAGTCTGTACTGAAACACAAAGACACAACATGGGCACAGGAAACTCCCTAAATCCATTATTTAATAACAGCTGAGTGACTTACCACTACAAGCAGGAAGTTGTTATTTCACAACGGCCATTCACAGATGTAATGTGTGGTCACTGCTCTGGCCATAGAGATAAAAATGTGCTTTTGAGCATTTAAAAATAGAAATTAATAATGCTGGTTGCAAACGCGTAGGGATGGGGAATAAAACAGCTTTGGTGTGATTGAAATGTACTGAAAGATATTTGTGTCAGCCTAAAAGAAAAAAAAAATGGCTCTGAGATTTAAAATTAGGCTGTACTGTCTAACTGTAAATAATTATGCAACAAATTTCTTTATATCCTATGTATTTTTTCAATGTGGAGTATTCATTTAAGACTTGTACTACAGTGTGTGAGGTTTGTAATAGGTTTTAAAATGTCTGCAAATATTGGTTCACCACAGCAGCAGCATTGCAGGTAGTGTGATCTTTCAAAAAGGGATCATGAAAGGGCAAAAACTCAAGATTGAGGTTATTAGCATTTAATGTTGAATTAGGCAGCAGAATACAAACGTAAATGGCATCAGGACATCTCTTCATGTGGTCACATGTCGTTCCCATCACACGAACATGTCCCCTTGACTCCCATTGGTCACATAAAACTGCTGTCTTAAAGATCCCATGACATGGTACTTCTTCATGCTTTTATATGGCTCCTTAATGGTTCCCTAATACTGTAAATGAATCCTTCAAAATCAACACTCAGTGCATGAGAAACAGAGATAAGATGAGAAAGAGTAATTTTTCTGACTCTGAACACTCTATAATGGGCGTTGTTGCTTGAATGCAAATGAGGAGAAAAAAGCTGGCCAATAGTAGAGGGTGGGGGCGTGGCCAAACGCTCCGCTTTCTGCTCTGAGCGCTCTCTGATCCATTTCCTTGTTTTTGCACGGGGGGAGAGAGTTGAAGCGTTCCATTGAAAAATAAACACATTTCCACAGAAAATAAAATTAAACCACTGCTGTTCAAAGGTCCAGAGGCTCAGATAAAGGACTTCCGAGCCTAGAAACACTCGGACGTGCCTCCAGGCAAATAAAAAAACGCATTTCGCATTGCCTAGCGCATTCGCAGTCCAAACTCTCTGGGCGTGATTTACAGAGACGCTGAGTACAGACAGACGGGGGTGGAACTGCATTTGCATTTCTTTTTTCGATCTGACGTCAATAAGGTGCCTTGTTCAAACTCGCCCGTTTGAGCTCTGATTTTTTCTAATGCAGAAAAGGATCGCAAATGCTCAGTTTAGACATTTTGCAACTTTTAACCATGGGGGGGGCTAAACAGGGTAGGGGAGCTCACATTAACGTTCAAAAACCTCAGAAAGTGAAAATTTCATGCCATGGGACCTTTAAATACAGACAAACTGGTATGCAATGGCATAAGCTTCCAAAAGTTAGCCAATGGTAACAGTTTACCTATAGTTAAAGTTAGCTGAAAGTTGATGGATGTGGGAGCAGGTGGATATCCCATTACACCAACCTATTGAAAACGTATGCTTATTCTTATGTTGTTTACCACCATCCAAAGTGCAAAACCCCCATTACATTGGTTATGCAATCTTCACAGAAACACATGTGTACAGAAATGTAGAATACCCTTTAATATGAGAGAATCAAATCTCACAGTAGTTATAAAGGGATAACTGATATTAAAGTTTGGAATTTAAAAGTTCTAAGTTAAAGCAGGACTCACATGTCCTTTGTAAGTGTTTGGCTTTGACTAGAAGTAGAGTTTTGGGGCACCACTCAACAAATGTTGAGAAATATTACCAATCCAGTATAATCATTTATCTTAAGTTTATGGCAAAAGGAGAAATTCAATTTGTCAACTGGACAAAAGTTTACTGGTGGAATACATTTTGCAGCTCATCCAAGCTGCTTCTTCAGTTCTGGTCAGACGCTGGTGCACACTGCCTATATCTGCCTGAAGGGAGGTGCTAACTACAATGAAATTACTTTGAAACTACCACACCTATTTGTTTACAGTTTCTGTTAGTTAGGACTATTAAATATGCAGTGGGAATGGAGTGTGTGGTCTTGTTAGCATATCTTTGTCTGTTTTGATTTAGGTTTGAGGATAGAGTTATAGATGGGAGACCAATGATGTCTGAGACCTCCATTTCTGTTCAAGGAAGGGTTCTCTTTTTTGACAAAAATAGCCTCTTTAACTCCCCTCTCAAACCACTTTTCTCAGGCTAAGATCTGTACTTCACTGTCCTTAAATGAATGGCCCGTGGCTTTTAGGTGGAGATGTACGGCAGATGAAGGTCCACTCTGGCTCTCCCGTCTGTGTTGGTACATCCTCTTGTGAAGTGGCTGTTTTGTAGCGCTCGCTGCAGTCTTCACTACACTGAATGGAGAAGACCACATTGCTATGTTTGTGGCTCAGTGTTTTGTCCTTTGGGTGGACCATTTTCTGTCTTAAAGTGTTTGTGGGTTTGAAATAGACTGGGATTTCATGTTGTTTGAAAATCCTCTGTAGTTCTTCCAAAACACAAGCCAGGTAAGGAATAGTTACACCCTTTCTCCTGGATTCTGATTCTCTGTTGTTTTGTTTCTTGTCCTTGACTCAGTTTTGTTGAAAGCACATTTAGGATACCCAAAAACAGAGAGGGCTTTCTGCACATATTGTTCTTCTTTCTCCTTTCACGATTCACCAAAGCAAACTGGTTTATGCGTATTTACTGACCAAGTTAAACAGACAGCATTTAGATATGAAATATACAAATGAGTGTAGGCTACTCTAGACTGGTGGCTAAAGACTAGAGATTAGGTGCAACTTTAAGAGTTGGCCTAAATTGTTCAATAAGCCATTCCGTGAAGCATATGAATACGACGAGGAAGAGTGGAGATGTCCAGTCATGCTGTGGTCCTGATCCAGGTCCCATGGTTTGAAGTCTGAAGTCCTCAGTGTGTTGAGGCTGAACAATCAAACGAGTTCAGATGGACGGAGGCCACGTGATCTAAACTATATCTCCAGACTCAGGCAGCGTCAGGCTGAAGGAAAGAAAGAAAAGAAAGAAAGCTATGCCTTTATTAGTCCCACAGTGGGGAAATTCCATTTCTGCATTTAACCCATCCTGTTATTAGGAGCAGTGAGCAGCACATTACTGCGCCCGGGGACCATCTCCATGATCTTCTTGCTTCGGCTTGGTCAGGACCTAAGCTGGAGGATTTACCTATGGTGCATGTTTTGGGAACACTGTATCCTCTGTTTAAAGAGTTAAATATATTTAATTTATTAAATTAAAATTAATTAAATTAATTTATAAATTAAAATCATAAGAGTTAAATATGAAAGATTCACTTTCAGTCAGATTAGCTACAGTAATTTGGATAAATACACATCAAAAGGCAGGCCCAAATTTGGAAGAGAGAACTTGAAATTTTAACTTCTCGGGCATTGTCTCTCTGGAATGTTTTTGTCCAGCAGAGAAGATAAGCCAAAATAATGTTTCTGCTTGCACACACACATCTTTATCAATCTGAATTTAAACGACAGCTCCAGGGTCCAGTTGGAGTTGGGGGATGGTCTCCACAGTCAAAGAGGCATACTTAGCCCAGACTATTTGGCTTGGTGAAAATTTCCTTCTTAAAGTTCTGATACCATGGCAACAGTGAAAAGGGTGCTTTCACAGTTTTATAGGTCAACACATACTACAGCACACAATATCAGATATCAGCATTCACAAAAAAGAAAAAGAAACATACTGAACCATCTCTTAACATCAATACAGCATCCTTTAACAATATTAATCAAGCCTTAAGAGGCTTTCAGAAGAGGGTAGATGGCTTTGTGTGGTTTGCTGCTCAACATATTTAAATCAGGAGACAATTCTAGATAACTGACTGTGGAGTGATCGTTGGTTTATTGAATGCATAAAACTTGACACTCTGATGCCAGGTGATTCTTTGCAGAGACATCACACTGGAGGTGTACATGCATCTCTACTGGCGCAATGTTTATTAGTTACCATGGTGACACACTAGCAAACACTGACAAAAAATTATTTAAAAAGCAAGACAAAAATCAGGAGTCTGTAATCAATACAAGCATTCATGATTCTGTTTAGGTGTTTGGTTTTCTACAGAAATGGCTAATGCTAGCTAGGTTGTGACTAATGTCTATGGCTACGTTCACACTGCAGCCTGAAACGACCCAAATCCAATTTTTTTGCCTCTATGCGACCTGTATCTGATCTTCTAATGACAGTGTGAACGACACAGATCCGATTTTTTCAAATGCGATCCAGGCCACTTGGATATGTGGTCCTAAAACCGATACATATCCGATCTTTTGACATGCGACTTCAGTCTGAACGGCCAGGTCGCATTCATCCGACCTGAGTGTGTTTCCTCCAATGAGAGTGGTACAAGTAGGCGTTCACAAATGTGCGTTCTTCTCGTCATGCGAAAATAGTATATAAACTCGTATCAGTGAAGCGGCGAAGCACGTAGCAATCCCACCCCTCCTGCCTGTGACTCTGCACCCACATGTTCCTTTCTGCACACGTTGCTGCCACTGCCCCACAAAACGCTGTGGCCAAAAACCTCGTCCTTCTCCGTCTCCTCCTTAAAACAAATAAGCTGTACATGTTTTGGCTCCGGTACGAAAGCAACTTTAGGCTACTTCCGTAAACACTGAGCGCGTTCGCTGCGTGTGACGTCATCGTGTCCTCCAATGCGCCTGCGGGACACTTTTGGGGAGTTTAGCGTTCACCCTGGAGATCACATACAATTCGCATTTAACTGGAAATGTGAACGGCCTTGCAAAAAAATCGGATTTCACAAAAAAATCGGAATTGAGCATTAAGCCCTGCAGTGTGAACGTAGCCTAAGAGGCTTGTAGAAGTGCCCAAACAAGTAGTCTATGCAGTGGAGTATACGGGAAAAGACGTACCATAGTTGACCTATTATTTAACCTTTCCTATGCATGCTTTTGTGCTTTTGTGCTTTGCCATTTATAGTTCTGCATATGTAATCAAGTATAAATAATTTTACATTGAGCTCTCATCACCCTGAGCCCTAACTGTGAACAACTTTTCATTTTGATGACATTGCTTGTAAAAGGCCCTATAACACAGTGCTATTTCAAAGTCGAAATGAACCATTTCCTTTGTCATTATCAGGGAACCTATTAGTCCAGAACAGGGTGAATTAATCAATGTTGAAGTTAGCTGTTGCTCAGGTCATCAGGACAATTTTAAATAGAAAATTTGGTTTCTTTTGCCACATCACTTAAACTCTGTTTAATTGACAAACTATATTCTAGTCAAATCTGCTGTCATTTAAAGTCAGCTTTTTAACTCAAAAACATAAAATCATGAAAGGTCTTTGTGCTTGTTTCCATGGAAATATTGTTCCTTTGGCTACAATATTACAGTGTGGCATAAAACATATCTATCTCCATGGAGAATGTTCCAAAGTATGTTTTAACTTGCTAATTCCATGGAATCATGCAGGTGATGTGCCACCTCCAGAATGTTACATGCTTTACATTTTGTAGTTTTTACATTTTTCACTCAAAATGTAATTCCATTGAATATTCATGAATAGTTTGATTTCTCACACTAGAGGACATGCTGTAAGGAGTATTCAGACCTATTAACTTATCGCCTCCCTGTGTCTTGCTGATTAATCTGGATCTGCCTCCTGCTTGTGAATTACTGTTTGCTCATTTCCAGGTATCCAAGGGTGACCGGCCTGGAGGCAGTGCCATTTTCTTGGGTCTAAACAGCCAATTAGCTAAGACCTTGGAACCTGCAGTAAGGCAGCCATTAGTAATTAGCCATTGACATTTTAGTGTTGTGGCAATGGAAAAGTATCTGAGACTGGATTACCATTTCATCGAAATTTACTGTGAACATTTGAAATGTCAGGCACGATGGGAAGCTTGAACCTGAATTAATGAATAGGTACAGGCTGAAGTAATACTGATCAATACTTTGTACAGAAATCTATGGTAATGCCTTTTGAAGAACTGCTTCAAAAGGCACGTTTCAAGTTGCTCATGCAGAGTTTATTCAAGGATTTGGTAATTTCTTTGTAAAGGAAAATGCTATGATCTGACAGACCATCTAAGTTCATATTACTATTCTGTAATAGATTGTGACTATAAATTCCTTGCTTGCCTTATGCATGTTCTGTATGTGTGTTTTGCCTGAAGATGAATACCATGTTATGTGCCATTGACAACATGGTGGTTGTGAGTTGGTCCTCCGGTGATAGCTGGCTGCCTTAAGGAGGCCCTAGAGGTGTAGCATGGTAGATGGTTTAAATAAAGAAAAAGAATAACCCTGGAGGGATAATAAAAGATTATTAAAATTTGATCTATATGACAGGCTGTATTCATACAGTTCATTTTTAGGTGAACAAATCTGTGACTTGAGCCTGTTGCCCGTTCTGTCTCACAATGGTAAGACACAGAGCTATGGCACATTAAATAGAGTGACAATGACACGGTGCCCAAGCAGTTCTGACAGAGGGTGAAATGAAGATGACACATTTACAGGTGGAATACAGCAAATCTTCATTTAGAAATAGCAATTTGATTTAAAGCTATTGATATGTATATTAAAGAACACACATTATGCATTTTTCTGCCTTAAATTATCTTTTAAACATGCTTTTGGTTACATTGGGATTAGTATTTCAAATCTTCAAATTAATGTCTCCATATGGAAAATATACTTTATAAACTTCACCTCCGTTTCCATTGCATTTTGACAGCAGAGCTCCCCCTGCAGTCAGCAACAAGAGTTAACATAATAATAATATATTTTATTTATTAGGCGCCTTTCTGGACACTCAAGGAGAAGTTTGAGGTTTTATCTATGACACAACAAATCAGCCAGTATGTGAACGGAGCATTTTTGAGAGCAGATGACTCCAAATGAATGGGTTGATTAAGCAGTGAAACAAAATGCATCTCCAGGTATGTTTGTAGGTCATGAATAAAGGTCATATTTTAGGTCAGAAAAGTTAATTCTACAAAATGTGTGTTATTAATATTGTTGTATATTGATAGCTATAATTAGAAAACCAAGTTAAATGTGCTGTGAAATAAAAGGTGTGCGCAATAATAACAGATCACCAGCTCTTGCCGTGGTTGTTTGAACAGATAACACCCCCAAATGAGCTGTGATCTCTGCTGTGAACTGGCCAGTCTAAACCACACACTGTGGACACCAGCATTAGTACACCCCCAACACATCATCTTTATGACCTATATACTCCACAGCAGTAGCAGCACACAGAAAATTGTGGAATTAGACCAAGCGGAGCTCTTTTAGCTTCCAATTCACAGTTCTCCCCAGGATCACTCATATCACTGGATGCAAAAGGCAGATTTTTGTCTAGTATTTTCCATCAATATTGTGTTTATTGTCACACGAGTTATTCTGTCAGCAGGGAGACCTTTTTGGAGACTAAATCAAAATATTTCAAGATCCATTTTTCATGAGCTGCCTTGAGAGAAGCGGTCTCAGAGCTGTTGTTCATTTTAGTAGGACACAGTATTTTGGGAAGCCTCGGGACTCAGTGTGCAAAGGTTAAAAGATTCTGCTTTTGATTATACCTTACAGAGCCAAATGTGTATAACAGTTTGCCATATAAGCATATAGTTCTAAACATGTATTGCCGCCGTGCCCATAGGATGAATATGATCTAATAATGTACCAGACACTATTGCCTTCTATGCGCCACATTTGATTAATGGTCATGGTGAATGTAATAAAATTAACCATATAGAAGTCGAAGCTTGCCCTCTTGGTTTCCTCAAGTCATATTATATGGATACATCTTGCAGACTGCATGGGGAATTCTAATGCAGTTATATTTAATAGTGTGGAGAATGCTACAGGCAGGAAATAACTACTGCTTTGACACAACATACTGGTTTCACTTGCACTGGCACTTGACTACTGATATTTTTCAGTCAGTACAGAAGTCCCTCAGTATCGCGGTTCAACTTTCACGGCTTCGCTGTTTCGCAGATGTTTTTTATAGTGTATCAACGGGCATTGTGTTCTGAGTCCTGATTGGCTAAGGGACTGCAGACCTTTGCCGATTTGTCAGTTATTCTCTTCTGTGCTGTGTCTCCTGTACAGTACAGAATGTGTTCAGTTTGCCAGATTTATATAAATGTTCGATCGCTCGCAGTGTGACTCTGAAGTGCTGCATGTTTGCAAGTTTTCTCCCCGACAAAACCCACAATATCAACGAAACGTTCTCAAATAATCAAAGGTGGCCTGTCTGTTTATAAGAATCTTCTCGCCCAAAAGACAAAAGAGCGCACTCGGAAAAAGATGCCTACCCTAAGGTGGAGCGGCGCCAAGACAAAGATGCATGTTCAGAGGAACTGTGAAATACACGCGTCACTATTAATACATGGAGTTAATGTGATTAACTGAAATTCAGGAGCAGGACCACGCCTCAACCACCTTCTCCTCCTCACCAGCGAATCACAGTTCACCATAACCACACCTCTAATTTCCTGGAGCCATTTATAGCCACTCATCCCTTCATTCCAGTTCGTCTCGGTTATCTCGACCCCTCCCTCCCACCCCTATCTCGTTTGTCTTTCAGCCACAAGACATCTCCTAAAGGGGGGGGGTCCCGTTCCGCTGGGCCAATCGAAGATTGAGACGGAGCCCCCACCCAATGTCTCAACCCAGCCATCACCACCTATTCACCGAGACATCCACTATCATTCAATAATAAACATCTTCACTGCATTATGTTGATGGCGTGGTCCTAGCTAGTGAAATTATTTCGTTGAAAATCTACGAAAGTTTGAGTGTTTAAACGAGAGAGAAATGTGAGAAAACGTTAATGCCAGTCTGAGAAAAGAGTAGAATGTGTGCGGTGAGGCGTTTACAGCCTTAAAACATGTAGAATAATTGTAAAATATAAAGATGTCCTACTTCGCGGATTTCGCTAACCCCTGCGATAAACGAGGGACCACTGTAGTGCCATTTTCATACCTCACACCTTTTAATTTTGCCAAGGGTCATATCCCTTCTGGAATGTTTTCAGTCAAATTCGCCATCAAAATAACACTGTGCAGTCACATGAAATTAGATGAATGGGTAGTGGAAGATGTATAAGATGTAAAGGAGAAAATTTTGCATAACCAACCTCATTAACCTTTCAGTAATACCGTGGTCCCGCTTGAATGCAATTTGACAGCAGAAATGTTTGTTGATGTTTTATTGTGCTCCATATTTTACCTGTTACATAATTAGCTAGGACATTTTTTTCTATCTAGGAGTGATTTCTGTGACCCAGAGCAAGAGTACCTATATAAACAAGATTAATGAAAATAAGGGTAATGTTTTGTTATTTTTTTAGGAGGAGTACAGCGTTATAATCGGTGGATCCATTTGCATGCGTTACTTGATTTTAGAAATAATTAAATTTTCTTGCAGAACAGAGGCAGTGTGTTTCAGATGCGCTGCACAGTGTAAAAAAGCTGCAGCCGGATGAGGAGTGGGAGGCGCCTTGAAAATGCCACATTCTCATCTGTAAAACACATCAGTGACATTTACCTGACAGTGAATACATCCTGTGTTTCCTTGAATTTACATCTGCGATCTATCTCTCCTCCCCTTGCCCTCTTTGTGTTCTGCATGCACCTAACGCCCTCCGCTATCAAAGTCCTCTGCTTCCTTCTTCATTCAATATCCAATAAATCAGTAACCAGGAACTCACACACTGTTTTAAATAGGGTGAGTTCACAATATTCAACAATGATGAAGAATATAATCATTCTTTGGGCGTGTCTCTGTTCTTGAAAGAAAAATCAAAACTAGCAGCTTTAATTATTTCCAACTGACAACAATAATGTCTTTGTCATTGAATAATAACACCAGGATTGTAATAAAAATAAATGAAAACCTGATTTCATTTTTGCTGGTAGTCATGTAAGTTTATTACTTGAGGATATGAACCTTAAATCATTACCTGGGATCCACAATACACACTTTTTTAATACTGGTGGTTTGCCCATATCAAAATTAATATGGATCCTTATGAGGAAAAAAGATATAAAATATCAAAAGGGCCTGAAAACAGATCAATGAGTGAATCACTAAACTCTGTTAATCTGAGGTGGGAGAAATTGGATTTAGTTTGTTAATGATGGGTAACAATGTGCTCCTTTGTTTCACACATATCACATACAGCTCTGGAAAAAAATAAGAGACCACTGCAAAATTATCAGTTTTTCTGATTGCACTACAGTACTTATAGGTATTTGTTTGGGCAAAAGGAACATATTTGTTTGAGTCTATAAACTACTGACAACATTTCCTCCATATTCCAAATAAAACTATTATCATTTAGAGCATTTATTTGCAGAAAAAGTTGATAATGGTCAATATAACAAAAAATCCATGCTATAAAAAGATCCATGCTTTCAGACCTCAATGCAAACAAACAAGGTCAAATTAATTTTAAAACAACATAATGCTAATGTTTACACTTAAGAAGAGTTCAGAAATCAATATTTGATGCAGTAACCCTTATTTTTAATCACAGCTTTCATGCGTCTTGGCATGCTCTCCATAAGTCTTTTACATTGTTCTTGGGTGACTTTATTCCACTCCTGGTGCAAGAACTGAAGTAGCTCAGCTTTGTGTTTGTGTTGGAATTCAACAGACACTGGAATGGAATGGCTGTAATACAGGCTTGGGGAGTAACGGATTACATGGAACGGCGTTAAGTAAAAGGATACAAAAAAAAGGTAACTGTATTCCCCTACAGTTACAAAGAAAAAGACGTACTCAGATTACAGGTACATTTACTGAAAATGGGGATTACTTAGCAGGATTACAATTTGAAAGCATTTTATGTTATTTCATTTTTTCATTTAAAGCCGGAGGTCATATGTAGGGAAAACAGAACGTACAGACTCGCGCTCTGTGAAACAAACTTGCAGCGGCACGCGCTATGGAATACACTTGCAGCGGCGCGCACTGAACTTCACGCAGGTCGCGCACTACGGACTAAACTTGCAGCGGGCATGGTTTCAAAAAAAGCATTTAGCGGGTGGAAATTTAGGGAGAATTTTATTTTTAAAGAAGACAAAGGGAACAACATCACAGTGCAGTGCAAATTGTGCCTTCCAGCGGTTAAACACCTGTCAATGTCCAAGGATTCTACTTCCAATCTCAAGAAACATTTACAGGTAAGATCGCTAATATTAACGCTTTGATACTGACAGGCCCTAAATGTCCTGCTTCAGTCATGTTATGTGTGAATATGAGTCATTTCTTTGTCTTGATTCATTGGTAGGAACCAGTTTCGAGTTAGCTATCGACTAGCAAACTATTAGCAAGCTAGCTAACGTTTGCGGTCACAAGTACACTTTGTGCATTTGTAGAACGATATTACAATATTTAAACATTACAATATTCAAACATTTAAACATCTAGGCAACATAGTCATGTTAACTGATCCATGAAGACCCTTTAGACAATTCCGAGGAAAGCTGTCGTTAGATGTAGGCCAGCACGCAAGCTGGACGAACATCCTGTCCAGCTGCGGAGATCGGGCAAGATGACTGTCCCGGTAAAACTAAAACTTTAACTGAAAATATAATTTCGTTGAAGTCATAGGTGTTTAGGTGTTTGGTTTAGTGAGTGACCTTGTTTACTAGTAACTTGGCTTATAGTGATAACAGTTGTTAAAACTACACATAGAACTGTATTTGTCCTCCTAAAAACTTTTAATTGTATTGTAATTTTCTTGTTTTCTTGTTGTTATAGGATATTTGGTGTTAAAGTAACCAAAAGTAACTGAAAGTAATCAAGTTACATTACTTTAATATTATAGTACCGGGATTACGTTACTGAATACATATTTTAAGGAGTAACTAGTAACTGTACCGGATTACATTTCTAAAGTAACCCTCCCAACCCTGCTGTAATACATGTAGAGATGCCGATTTCAGGTAAAAAAAAAAAAAGGTCTCTTATTTTTTCCCAGAGCTGTATATGAAAATATCCCATTGTATAAAAAATACAAAGAGATCATTATGGATTTGCCAGGGAACATAAATAAGTAACATGATATTACAATGAATATGTCTGACCTGCCCCTCATCTCAGTTTAAAAATTTACAGATTTTCCATTGTCTTGTAAACCCAACCTAAGATGGACTACACACCCAGAGTCCCAATGCTTTTTCCATATGCATTGTTTAGTTATCAAACTCAGAATTTCTAAGACCTGTGCACTGCTCTCATGTCCAATCTAACCCTCTCCTTATTATGTGACCATTTGGTTCAACTGCACACATTGTTTCGACATAGTGTGTATACAAACTCACTATTGCATCTATATTAACCTGATCAAGTCTAAGGCATGTGTTACATACAGGCCGGCAGCTCGCATGGCTCTAAATCACCTTCATTGATTGTGCAGCTCTAACGCACAGACAAAGGGCCGTGATCACTCATCGTGTTAAAAGCGGATTATCGGTCTGTTTGTATCTTGTTACACCCATAAAGATTTCCCTTCCTTTCTTTTGTCTCCAATTTGAACACATTAGCAGCCTTTCTTTGGCCCAGTTTGCTCAAAGGATGATCTGATGGAAACATGGATGCTGTGGTTCAGTATTGTCCTCACACTTATATAATAGCTGATTTGGGAGTGAAGTAGGGCTGGGCAATATGGCAAAAAAATGTGTTAGTTTAGTGACTTTGTTTTTGCCTTATAATGATTGGTCTCGGTTTTTATTTTATTGATTTATTTTTAGGGCCCGAGCACCGAAGGTGCGTAGGACCCTATTGTTGTTGCTTCGTTTCCGTATTATTATTATTATTATTATTATTATTATTATTATTATTATTATTATTATTATTCACACATGCTGGGGCAATTTTGAGCATGTTTCCCCATGCTTCAAAACGAATGTAACTTTGCACGGGCATCACAAAGTGTGGCCAGTACGACCACAAAAAGACCCATCCCCCGGTGACCCCCAGGAGCTCGATAGCGCCCCCTAGCGCGTTGTCTTTTGGGGCTGGCATACCGTTTAACATAGACGCACGAAATTCGGTAGGGACGTGTATCTCAATAAGACGAACAAACACCTCACTGCAATGTCATGGCCATGCCCAACAGGCAGACCCCCCAGGATTTCGCGGGCATTTTTTGTGATTGTTGCGGGCTAAAATGCCTGAATTTGCGGGAGCTTTTCCAAAAAGTTGCGATGAAAGTTGCGGTGCTTTTAAGGTTTTTGTTGCGATTTTGTTGCGGGATGAAGTGAAAGTTGCGATAAATAGTTACAATTTTCGCTTTTTGTAATTAAAATTGAGTAATATTTTGAATACTGAGTTATTACTGACAAAGAATAATACACAGGACACAGAGATCACAGATATGGTCCTAAAACAACCTTACCAACATCGAAAATAAATTACTACTAGGAGGGGAACTGTTTTGCGCAGTCTTTTGCTGTTATTTTTGTGGGCAAATGGCGCCGCAGACATGTTTCTTTGCCATTAGAAGCCGTGTCTCAATTCCCAGAGCGTGCGGCCCGGAGCGTGGCCCGAAGGGCATGTACGTCACACATTGTGCCAGAACACCGGCGCGACGACTGCTGTCCCACTTCTTTTTTGTCCCATGCGCAGTTAACACGTGCTCCGAAGACCGCAGTCGTTAAGCGATCCGTGGACTGCAGTCGGGGCTGAGCAACTGTGCACCTCCTTGACTGCAGTCTGAGCCCCCTTCGGGCCGCGCTCCGAGCTGTGCGCTCTGGGAACTGGGACACGGCCGCAGTTTTGCTTCGTCACAAGGAAGTAAGGCAGAAGAATGTTTCAAACTCAAACCTTTTAGCCGCCGAGAATATGAGGTTGGGTCCTATGGCTCGCAGATTTGGGACGCACAAAGAGGAGGCTATGGTGACAGATACGCTGAGATCCAGATATGCGTTTTGTGCATTTATTACAAAAAGAGCGCACACAGCTATGACAGCGCAGCAGGATGAAATGGAACTCATGAAAACCAGCAGGATGAACAGATTAACGTGAAAGATGAATGAATGGTTTGCGGTCAACAAAAAATACGGCTACACCCCAACCCTGACTCTCTCCTCTGTGTGACAGGTGAGCGCGCGTTTTTACACGCACACACTTCTGTACGTGCACACCCACACTCACGTGACCCACCGCCTCTGCCGCACACACACACAAACGCACCGTGCACCTCATCTCAGTCATGTCTCCTACACAGAAGGAAGTTGGTCGGCGTTCAATACGTCGCCGATGATTGGTCAAAATTAGTAAAAATTGTGGGAAAGTTGCGGTGATTGGTCAAAATTGCAACACCGCCCTGAATTCGCGGGGATTGGCTGAAGTTGCGTTGAAGTTGCAAATCGCAACATCGCGAATTCCTGGAGGGTCTGAACAGGAAGTGAGATAATTGGCTTTTTGTGTGATTTTGTGGTATTTGACATACAGGGGGTCCTCGGGTTACGACGTTGATCCGTTCTTAAGACGCGTCGTAACCCGAATTTCGTCGTAAGTCGGATTTTGACTTTGATCTTCCAACCAAAGCACCAATAACCTTTCCATCTCAATAATTAGACCACTACGCTGCTTGGTTATCACTGTCGCTTTCATAGGAGCAGATCAGAGCCCACATCAGGTACTTCCGCCCACATTGGGCACGCACACGAGGCCGTCTTCTTCGCCCTACAACCACAACAAAGCGTATTCTTCCGCCGTGCGCCGCGCGCCGTTCGCGTTTGTTTACGTCGCTTACCACGCTAAACCGCGTAAGACGGTATGACGCGTATTTTTTATTTATTTTTTTATGGGGGCGCGTTCGTAACCACGAAACGTCGTAAGTCGAGACCGTCGTAACCCGAGGACCCCCTGTACAATGGAATTTGAAACACTTCTCCTACACCGTACCTCAGATGGGCTTAAATTTTGGTGAACATAATCTTAAGACGTTGGAGATGTTAAATTGCGAAGGATTTTCAAATAGGCGGTAATATGACGATACGGCGGATCGATAAAGTTAGGTATTTATTGAATGGGAGTTATGAGTTATGAATGGGAGGTATTTATTGCTAGGCAACGCCCTGATCAAAGATCTTTGATCTTTGTACCTTTGATCTGATAGAGCTGCAAGCAGCAATGTGGGGCCAAGCACCGAAGGTTCATGTAGGCCTCAGCATGGAGGCCACATGCAGGGTCTGATAGGGTCTAACAGAGTCTGACAGGGTCTAACAGGGTCTGACAGGGTCTGACAGGGTCTAACAGAGTCTGACAGGGTCTGACAGGGTCTAACAGTGTCTGACAGTGTCTGACAGGGTCTAACAGAGTCTGACAGGGTCTAACCCTGTTAGAACAGACACATCAAAGACAGATCAAAGGTTGCTAGGTGCGTTGCTAGGCAATTGACAGCGTGTGCACAACAATTTTTGGAATAAATACACTTTCTTTTCACAATCCACTGCCTCCTCTTTATTTCTATCTTTTCAGCACACTCAGCGCCATCTTGTGTTAGGCAGGTGAACTGTAAGAAATGTACAGCAAATGAGCCCCCTAAGCGGAAATTGGTTCAGGTTCATACCGCTTTAGCCGGCCACACGAAGTTTGGGGTAGGTTTGCATATGCTGAGAGGAAACATTTTTATGCAAATGAATTGCCCATATGTCATAGCGCCACCATGTGGTAGACAAGGGAACTGTAAAATATGCATGGAAGCTGCTATCGTGCTTTCTATTAACATGACATTTCGTGCAGCTGAAAATACTTTGTATGCAGGCGTGGAGAATATCCCCCACCCACCATTGGAATGCACTGAAACTGCTACTGTGCTTCAGATTGACATGACATCTTGTGCGGCTGAAATACTTTGTATTGCTGGCATGGAGCATGCCCCCCCCACCCCCATAGGCCGCAGGTGCGAGGGCCCGTCAACGCCGCTTGCGGCTTTAATTTTCTATTATTCTTCTATTGTATTTTTTTTTCTTTTTAAAAACAAAGTATAATTATATTATTTAAATAGCCACACTTTAGCCAGTTCATTCATTCATTCAAAACTCAACCCCTGCATATCATTAACCATTAGCCATGAATGAGCTGAAATTTGACTTTGTAGTTATTTAACGAAAGATGCTGTGTACCTGATTTTCACCATTTCAAAGCAGAAGTAGCTCATGTAAAACGGTTTACAGTGGTCCAAAGTTATTCCTTACTTACCTTATGAATTCAAAGCATCTATTATGCACAGCAATTATTTTATAACTTTCACAACTTTCTGGGACCAGAGAGGAGTTCTGCTGTCCTAATTCTCTGACAATAAAACACTCTATAATTAGAAGCAGGCAGTACACAGCAGACTTATTTTGACCTTAAGAGCTGCTAATAAAATATATCTGTACTGGGGCAAGAAAGAAAATGCTCAAATACTTGGAAACACTTGTATACAAGTAGAATAGAATAGAATGGCTTCACATGGACTGACTGTGCTGTAGCTCAGCAATGACAAATATTACGATAAGGCGGATGTGAAAAGGCGTCGGGTGAGGCACGTAGTTACCTGGCCTCATGGTAGAGGCACTCGTGAGCCCAGGGATTCTTCTGCAACTCCTGGGGTAGCGGATTAGAATAAGTGACAGCAAACTACAATTTAGAGTTAGCAAGTGAAATTTAATAATTGGTTCACTTTTTCTTCTTGCCCTACTTTTTAAATGGAGGAAGATTTCATATTAAAGGACTTTCGGTTGAAGCAGGAGGTTATAATTAAAGGAAGACCAACGCCAGAGCTAAAGGGTTTGCTCCAGACTATGGGACAAATGACTCGCTCTTTTCAAACAGCGTAGTAACAAATCCTCTTTTCTGCTTTTCCTGCCTTCTTTTCTCAAACTGCTGTGACAATGTTTGGACTCAGATGGGATATTGTGAGATGGGATATTTGCAAAGAAGCTAATTGATCATTTAAGTTATGTTTTGGAAGACAGGGGTGGGATTTAATACGTTTTCTTCTTCCCACTCCTTTTCGAGCAAAAAGAAAAGACAAATGTATTTGACTGTATATTTTGTTTACCTGTATTTATTTCCTTGTGTTGACCTGCTCGAAATGAATAAATAAATGAAATGAAAATGAAGCCTTGTTAAACATGAGCGGTCCACCACTCATTCAGAGACAGATTGCGCTAAAAACATTGCAATTTGAATTTATGACGCTACTTGGTGCACCATGGAAAATGCACTCAACAATAATCATTAATTTTCAGCATCACATAAAAAATATTACAGGAGAAATTGGCTCGGGGCCAAATTTACTTGCTAACGCCTGGTTTACATATTTGTAAATTAGATTATGATGACGTCAGTGCCTCACCAGCCATGACCCTCACTGCACGTCACTGATAGAATCATAGAAGTAATCTTGTATTACTATTCGATTTACTCTATCTGCATTCCCCACGCAACAGGTTCTGAAATACTTTTGCCAGGCGATCTTTCAAAACATAGAATGTATTTCTGTGTATATGAGCGGACTTATGTCAAAGTAGTGAAAGGTCTTTGGCGCAGGATTGACTCATCATTGTAACAATCTGTGCGATATTTGGCATGTTGCTGTCAAAAAGGGAATATATTATGAGAATACAGAGAGACGTGGCTTCAGACTGGGAGTGAAGGCGTGTCAGTTTTGGGCACAAACTAGGTCTAATGACTCATTACTGCCAAATTCTCAGCTCCCCGGAACAGAACTCAATTACCTCCTTCAGTTTTTTTGTCCAAGGGGCTGAGCGCAGACAAATGATAGATGAATTGCAGAGGAACAGAACGGCTGAATGTTAATATTGTTGGTCAACACAGCCATCGCGTTGGCCTGACTACTGTATTTCATTAAAACAAGTGAGCTCTAATCTATGCATTCATTGGAGATGAGACTGTTCCAGACAGCATCTATCAACAGATGAAGAATGAGGCATCATAAAGAATGAGGTGTCACAAAGGTTGTTGAGGGTTTCTAAAGTGTCAAATTTGTTCCTATAAGTCTCTGTACAGTCTGTCAAATCTGTTAAACCATGCATGTAGAGATACAGCAGAACAGTCAGATACCACATGTTTAGTGGATAACCTTTGCATGGTTCACATACTCTGTAACTAGAGAGGGAAATTAATTGAAACCTACACATTTTCATTGGTCCATCTCATCCTTTAATGTTGTTGACAGAGCCTATAATAACCAGTGATGCACTGCTGAAATATGCACATTCTACATTTTCATATACATTCTAACACGACATGATAATGTTGGATTCAATACAAATAAACATAAGTTCGTTATCTTAGGTTCAGGAGCTGGACCCCCTTTAGTTAATGCACATCACTGTTCATGTTCCCATCATATCTAGTCCTGTCATGTTTTCAATCAAATGTTACTGTATGTTCCAAGGTTCACTGCTGAACATCTAACCTCAAGTGTTGTGGTCTTTTGACCATAGTCATCATTTACATAAAGTACATAAGTAGTATTGCTTCTCCTTCAACTGTCCAACCTCTTCTTCTTGTCTGTTAGCTCACACACATTAAATGGAATCCAACTACATGAACCCTTGTTGACATGAGCAATACCAAAATGAACTAAGCTGCCATGTAATTTCCGGTTGCTCCTACTGTGAATATCATGTCCAGATATGTGCCAGTGCCAGTGCAGAGGATATCCTCACCACACCTTTTCACCATGCAAGCCCTCATCCTGCTCATAATCATGATCCAAACCATTTAGGAGTATCAGCTGTCTCAAAACAGCATCACCTGATTGGGAAGACAAGAAAATGACAGATTTATCATTCATTTTGTAAAAATAAGATATTCATGATTCCTTAGTTTTATTTTCCACAGACACTGCAGAGCAGTTGTGTTAAAACAATTAAAATGTGCAGTTGTTTCACAGATTAATTTAAAGTTATGTTACATATAGTAAAATGTATCTATATACAGACAGTTTCATCCACTATTTTAAAAAACAACCAAGATATAACTTAATATATATATTTTTCTTTTTTGTCCAAATTTTCACATAATCCAAACATTGTGTCTATGCGCCTACAATAAAAAAATAACCCAAGGCAAGCACAACTGAATTCATACCATGTTTTATTTTCCCACCTAATTGTGCTGGCATTTTGTTTAGTAAATAAATGCCACTATCCTTTGTAAAAATGGTCAGGGCCCCAACAGAGACCCCACTATAATGATCTCAGTGGGGAGTTTTTTTTAATGAACGTTTACTACCAACAATACGGTAAAACAGACCAGGGCAGCACAACGGGATGGGCTGATTGATGCGTTTTCCCTGCAGTGCCTCGGGGAATATAAAGACCTCTTTTGAGGAAAATATTGGAATTAATGACGCGCATGGCAATTGGAGTCAACCATGCACGCAATTGCATGTTATGAGATAAAACAACACCTCATGAGATTCAATTTCATGCACTTAATTAAGGTGTCTTGATTTTCCAGGATATTTTAATGTTAATTATTCCTAAGTGCTCTCAAAGTGAATAATGCTGGTGTAATATTTTAGTCACAAGCATCATGGGGCTTGTAGTTAATCTTTGGGGACCACATAACTGCTTTTAAAGTATAAGCAAAGACATTGGATACACTGTGATGTAAACAGAACTTTGATAATTGAATGGTTTTATATATCGGTAAAGAACTTGAATCTGAACGCTAAAATTTGGCAGAATTAACTTTTATCTTCCTTAAGGGGTCGCATGCTTATATTACACTCCCATGCTATAGATGCATTATTATTGGTTAGTAATTGATCAACTGATTACAATTTCAAGGGTCAATCTTCCTAGATAAAGCCAATTTCCCTTGTGGACCAATAAAGGCTGTCTAGGTCTAAGTCTAAATATCCAATGAACCATTTGAAGGGAAAGCATTTCATTTCATTTAATTAATTTAATTAAAAAACAACATCAAAGGATTATTATTATTATTTATTTATGTATTTATTTATTTATTTATCTGATTTTATAACCTGCTGTCAATAAATACAAAGAATATGCAGCCAATAGCCACAATATATATCTCTGGAAAAAAATAATAGACCACTGCATTTTTTTCTGAAATCAGCATCTCTACATGTATTACAGCCATTCCATTCCAGCGTCTGTTGAATTCCAACACAAACACAAAGCTGAGCTACTTCAGTTCTTGCACCAGGAGCGGAATAAAGTCACCCAAGAACAATGTGAAAGACTTGTGGAGAGCATGCCAAGACGCATGAAAGCTGTGATTAAAAATAAGGGTTATTGCACCAAATATTGATTTCTGAACTCTTCTTAAGTGTAAACATTAGTATTATGTTGTTTTAAAATGAATTTGATCTTGTTTTCTTTGTGTTGAGGTCTTAAAACATGTATCTTTTTTGTTATTTTGACCAATTGTCATTTTCGGCAAATAAATGCTCTAAACGATAATATTTTATTTGGAATTTGGGGGAAATGTTGTCAGTAGTTTATAGACTCAAACAAAAATGTTCCTTTTGCACAAACACATACCTATAAGTTGTAAAATCAGGAAAAACTGCCTATTAAGTTTTCCTTTCCTAATCCCAGCTGACATGAATCTCCACATGTGGCTGTTATTTAAGATTACAGTGTTAAGAACTTGACAAAAACATGTTAACTCCCAACAGAATTGGAATAGCTGTATTTATTTACTTCAGCTGAATTCCTTCACTGATGGAAACACCACACACAATTCTCCATCTCCTCTGATTTCGTTTGCTGACATGGCCATGTTGACAGGTTGACTTGTGTTGACACGATGTGGTTAAAGCTGCCGAGCTGTAAGTGTGAAGTATTCTATCAGCGTATAAGAACACATGCCATACCAATTTACAACTTTCCTCTGGCTGTATTATGAAACACAAAGGTCCCGTCTGGTCGCGTTATGAGCATACACAGTTGTTGATGGTGAAACATTAGGCGATACGTGACAGAGGGACTGAGAAGGGAGTTGATGCTGCGTTAGCAACAGAAGGCGAAGATGTTGGCAATTCCAAGATGCAGCTTGTCTCACTTATCCACAAAACTGTTCCGTGGAGCGGTTTTAATAAGCAAAACTAGATTTAAGAACCATGGCTATAGTGTGATAATGAACAATGCGTGACAAGCCTTTTCCAGGGTGAAAGAATATTACTTGCCTTGTCTAAAAGAAAAATATAGTGATAGAAAGAAAGAAAGCTATGCTTTTATTAGTCCCACAGTGGGGAAATTCCAGTTCTGCATTTAACCCATCCTGTTATCAGGAGCAGTGAGCAGCACATTACTGCGCCCAGGGACCATCTCCATGATCTTCTTGTTTCGGCTTGGTCAGGACCTAAGCTGGAGTACCTATGGTGCATGTTTTGGGTTGGTGGGGGAAACCGGAGTGCCCGGAGGAAACCCACCCAGACACGGGGAGAACATGCAAACTCCACACTGAAAGGCTCAGGCGACCCGGGGATCGAACCCAGACCATGCATGCAATCTCCACACAGAACACACACCATATGCATGATACCATATGCATTTGAATTACACTGTGCTTTTTGGACACTCAAAGTCACATTTATTTTTTTATTCCTCCAGACTAAAATAATAGACTTGATTAGAGTAAGATATAGCCATAATTGCTTTGTGGTAGACTAACAAAAGCAAGGCTGCCAATCCGCACCATTCATCCACCATCCAAAAAGGAGACTCTAGGGACTGAAGATGCCTGGGACCGTTATCCATTTGCTTGTTTCCTGTGAATGTGGTTAATCTGTTTGTTGGTTACTGGTTAGCTTATTTTATTTTGTTGACTCTTTTTTTAGACCAAGGTTTAGTTTGTTTTTAAGATAGTTTTGAATGCTCACTAGTGATTTTCCTCAGAGTGGACATGTGATGTTGCTGTGAGACGTCTGGTCAGCTGATTTCAACAGGTTTTGGTGCTGTTTTCCAATCGGTGGAGACAGAACGACAGTGCCATCTGTAGTCCGATTTCTTCAGGACGCTAATTCAGGTGTGTGAAAGTAAAAAGGCCCCCTCGTCTTGGTTTTTATTGTCCTGTTTGCTCCATCCCAGTCCATTGTGTGGACTGCTGTATTTTGACTATTTCTGTTGCGCTGGACATTCCCAAGGACATGAAATCAAAAGGACATAATCATCAATTGGCTAGAACATGATGACATATATTTTTATATTATATATATTTATATTATATTTAAGGTGGCGCTGCTCTGCTGGCGACATGGAGAAGGGCTCTGGTTGCATGTCTCTCTGTCTGTACTGCAACCTTCCCTTACCTCTAAGTCAAATTTCTCCCTTGCGGAGACTAATAAAGAAACCTTGAACCTTGAACCTCTCTTTTACAATGGTCAGAAATGGCCAATGGAATTGTTCCTGTTTTGCTTTGTGTTTTGTTGCTCGTGTGCATGCCTTCATTTCCACTCTCTGGAAGATGAAACCAAATTAAACCTTGGTGTGGAAAAAGAATCAAATCAAATGAATTATCAGAAAATCAAATGAACCTCATTGGTCTACTGTGAAGGCTTCAATCACTCCTGCACGCACCACATTCACACAGAGAACATAATAAATCAGAACTGCTTACTCTTACCTACTCTTTTCATTTATATTGTATTAATTAGTTACATATCGCAGAAGCACATTACTGAGATCACGATTACCAATCATAAGCCTTTTAGTTTAGATTATTCATTCATTCATTCATTCATCTTCTTCCGCTTTTCCATTTTCTGGGTCGCGGAGGCAGCAGTCCAAGCAGATCTGCTGCCCAGAACACAATGCACCAGCCCCCATGAATCCTCCCGCAGGTGGTGGGTCCACAGGAGGAAGATTTTAGATTATGGCTTGACTAAAATGGCCTCCTTGAAGCTAAGAGAAGGAGTGACCCTGTTGCTGCTCTGGTTTGTTTTCTGCTTCCCCATAAGCCTGTAAAGTGCTCTTGGTGGTTGTCAGGGTTGAACCATCAGAGGAGCTTTACAGATCACCAAACACAGAGCTGAGTGCCATTTACCAACACGAGTAAATTAAGCCTTTGTGTTACTTTAAATGTTCCTTAAAGCATTTCCTGTGAGCCAAGTAGGGCCAAGTAGGAAGAACAATTAAGATGGTTGTAAAAGCACAAGTCTAATGCCAAGCGGGAAGAAGGAAAGTGCTGCTATTGAATGTTCTCTCCTTGTAGGTCAATGCATAAGCTCCTTAACCTAATCTTATTATGATAGTAGAATTACATATTTTTGGGAACTTCTGTGTGCTATCCTAGTCTTTGTGTTTTTTTTCCCTCCCCATGCCACGGTTTTAAAACGTTAAAAAATGTTGGTTAAGCGTGTAAGGAGATGGTACATTTTGGAAGATTTTCAAAGTAGGCTAGATAAAATGTTAATATTATCTCAGAATGCAGTGTATTTTGAGGGCTGCAACTACTTATTATTTATATAGTACATTCTATTATTTAAGTGTGTCGAATCCCTCAGTCGTCAAATACATTTTCTACCAAATAAAGGTTGAAATATTGTGACTGGAGGCTTCTAGAATATTTAAGAATTAGTCCTGGTAACAATAATAGTTCAGTCAAAATATGCTTATGATTATTTGTATAGGATAGTTGACTAATAAGCATATATTCAGATGAATTGTTGAAGCCCTGTTTGTAATTTGTCATTTTAATACAGATGCTCTTCCCAACCCAGCCCTTTTTGTCATACATCTGTGCCTTATTACAAATGTATAGTTTTACTTCAACGTCCGCAAAGAAAAGGTGAGAATAAATGAACTTCTGAGCAGTGTTTGGAGAGGCAGATGGTCTTCTAAGCTCTACCACTGCTCTGGTGTAATTACAGAAATTGTGTGTTTAAAATGAGACTGCAGAGGATTTGTGTCCATGCATAGATAATAAGATGATCCACTGAGCAGCCTGCTGATAACTGCTGTTGGAGTTTTGTTGATTACAATCATCTTCAGGGTTTGAGCAATGCCACCAGGGGGCAGACAGGTCTGACCTTGTTCTGTCCAGCCTTAACCATCACTTGGACCAAGCCTGGCACCTCATTTTCCACTGGGCCAAATGAGAACACACTGAATTCAACTGTAGACCCCATGATATATAGAGTATTGGTTTATGAAAGCGGGGTAAATGAGGCTTTGAAATTGTGGTAGTGAAAACTGGTGTATTGGTGTATTTCAATGACCATCATTAAATTGTAGATATCTGTGGGAGATTTTTCATTTCAATTCTGTGTAATATTAAGTTGTTTTGAGTGGGTCATTGGGCAAATTATGCTTTCAGAACACATGTTTCCTCAGGTCAGGTTGGGTATCAGGGCTGTTTCAATATCCAAAAACACTCCATTAAAGGTAGGGTACGTATTACTCCTAAGATTTTAAAAAGGACGATTGAGCCTGTGTTGCACTGATTCATGATTGACTAAAGGTGCTGGGGTTTAGGTAGTGAAGCGTCATATCAGAGAGAAGCATTTTAGATTTTAACTATTCATTACAGCATTGAAACCCAAATGAAAGACTCGTATCAGGCTCAGAACCAAAGCACAACATTTTTGAATAATCAACATGGTCATTATGTCCAGTGTGTTTATGTAACTAAATCTCCACTAGAACTGCTGTAAAAGCAATATTTTCTTTGAATATCCCTAGAAAATGACTTCTATACAATTCTATACGTGCTTTTTTTGTAACTTTTGACCATAAGTGAAATATAGAATACCATTGTATGTATAAGTACTATACACTTTTTATGTTCATACAAGGTTGTTGAGAAAGCGTGTTGTGAACTGCCCTTGGTTTTAAGACATGGCAGTGAAACACTGTTAAAAACAGCTTTTCCTGATACCAAGGTGAATGGGTCAATAATACAAGGGTTAACTAAATCACTCAATACCTGCACGCAACTACGCATCCAACTACCCTTGTATTCAAATTCAAAGTTAAATGCAGTATTCCTCCTGCATGGTGATGAAAAACATATACCTATATGTGCATTATGACCTTGCTGTAAAAATAAGAAGAAAAACATCTTTATAGTAGCATGTTCATCTCCCCATTGTTTCAGTGAAATAATAAAATAGATTTAGCATTTTGTGATGAGTGATTTTAGTTGTAATATATAAATCCCACATGTATGCCATAACTGTGGGAAAGTGCACCAACTGCTGAAGAACAGATGAATCCCTTTGAAAACTAGATTGAATTCAACGCTATATCTCTAAATGAATATGATGGATGAGAAAGTTATACAGAAATCTATCATTGACTTTCTTTGAGTGTCAGAACATTAAGAAAAAAAAAACAAAGAATAAAGATTTGTGGGAATGAGATCCAGGTTTGACATTTAATCCTGATAGCGCAGACAATTGAAAATAGCAGTCTATTAACATATCATTATGCAAATGTGTTTTTGATACGACACTGAAATAAAAACAAGTAAATATTGAGTTCTCGAACAGCCTATTGGAATACAATTTAAAAGCATAATTGTGTATTCATACGTGCTATGTAATATGTATTTTTAAAATATGTATCTATTTCGATTCAATTTGTATACCAAACAAAACAACAGGGAATAACATTTTAAAAGTGCACTAACTTTTCTATTGGAGGCTGTGTCACCAGCTTGTTTCGATGGAGTAGATGTCACGCCAGTATAGCATTAAATTTCCCTGTATACATGGAGACAAGCAGGTGACGCCACCAGGTACAAGGTACATATCAGATCTCTTTCAAAGTGACCCTGCTCTCAGAAATAAAACATTTTGTCAGATATTTTAACAATACAGCTATTTTAACAATACAAACACATACAAAACACACATACAAAACACAAACACATACAAAATTGTCTAATAATGTAATTCGAAACGAAGCAAGAAGATCATGGAGATGGTCCCCGGGCGCCCTAATGTGTGCTGCCCACTGCTCCTAATATATGTATATATATGCTGAGTGGTTAGCGCTCTTGCTTCACAGCAAGAAGGTTCCGGGTTCGATCCCTGGGTCGCCCAGGCCTTTCTGTGTGTGTTCTGTGTGGAGTTTGCATGCATGGTCTGGGTTCGATCCCCGGGTCGCCCGAGCCTTTCTGTGTGGAGTTTGCATGTTCTCCCCGTGTCTGGGGTGGGTTTCCTCCGGGCACTCCGGTTTCCCCCACCAACCCAAAACATGCACCATAGGTACCTCCAGCTTAGGTCCTGACCAAACCAAAGCAAGAAGATCATGGAGATGGTCCCCGGGCGCCATAATGTGTGTGCTGCCCACTGCTCCTAATATGTATATATATATATATATAGGATGGGTTAAAATGCAGAGAAGAATTTCTCCAGTGTGAGATCAATAAAGTCACTTCTTCTTCTTCTTCTTCTTCTTCTTCTTCTTCTTCTTCTTCTTCTTCTTCTTCTTCTGTGAAACACCTCCGTGAAGATGTCCATCGTGGACACTCCTGCTCACCCACTGCACCAGACCATAGAGGGACAGAGGAGCTCATTCTCCAACAGGCTCCTACAGCTCCACTCAAACAGTGAGAGCTACAGGACTACATTCATACTATAATACTCCATACAACTGTACAACAACTCATCCTTGTGCAATAGATAATATAACACTCCCTAGACAATAGTCCCTACAACTGTATATAGCTGGTATTGTACATTTGATATATGATTTTATATTTGACTACTACTTTCTCTGATTTGTACATATACACTTATTATCTTTATTTTTATGTACATACAATTTTTATGTATATAATTATGCCTCATCTGACACTGGTATATTGCTCTTTGGTTGCTATTCCATCTATTTCTTCATTTCCATCTTCTTTTTTTCTTTTTTTTTTGAGGGCAAATGAGGTGTGTATTTGGGCAAAGGCAGAAGTTATGTAATAGATGCTGTGGTGGTCCAGCTGGGAGTGTATAAGGATTAGGATACACTGATCCTACTGAGATCTGGGTTAATTAAAGCTGTTTTTGGTAAAGTCTGGTGACCTGCCCATCGAGATACAGAGAGGCGGTGGCCCATCTGTTATCATTGGAGTCACAGACATAGACATAGTAGAGGGACTAGTTATACCACATTCGTTTTGGGTGTTTCCTGCTGAGAGGCATTTGCCCAGCAGGAGGCGGATAGGAGCTAAATTAGACTAATTATAATTTGCATAAGCATTTTTACCCCCAATGGTGCATTTTTAGATTGGGCTAAATGGTAATGGGCTTATAGCTATATATCTTTTTATCTGTGGATTATTAATGAGGATAAATAGAGAAAAATGAAACGCTTAGAGTTGAAATGCTTTATAGCTGCAGTGCTGTTTCTCCCTGTTTATAGCATAGATGATACACCCCAAACTTGTTAATAACTTCAAATTCAAAGCAATTCACATACAGCTCTGGAAAAAATAAGAGACCACTGCAAAATTATTTGTTTTTCTGATTTTACTACTTATAGGTATGTGTTTGGGCAAAAAGGACATTTGTTTGAGTCTATAAACTACTGACAATATTTCCCCCAAATTCCAAAATAAAAATATTATCATTTAGAGCATTTATTTGCAGAAAATGACAAATGGACAAAATAACAAAAAAGATACATGTTTCCAGACCTCAAACAATGCAAAAAAAACAAGATTAAATTCATTTTAAAACAACCTAATACTAATGTTTACACTTAAAGGAAAAGTAACGTTATTTTACAATCTGAGCCTTCTTTCGGTAATAAAACAAGTCGTTTGACTCACCCATATCACGTTCGTGTCATTTGGAGCTGTTTGAAGAAAGTTATGTTGTAGCGTATCCGTTAGCATTTGTATTCGGGGCATTACCTTGCAGTCTCCAAATAACACAAACTTTAGCACTTTTCAAATCATAGAAGCCCGATGTCTTAATGAAAGATTTTGTTTGAAGCAAAAGTGGCCTGTAATCCGAGATTTATCCATAGTTTTCAGCTTTGCGTTTCATGTTTGGGTCCCAGGAGCAGTCAGCGCATGCGCACTGGCGTCCTCATCTACTCGAAACTATGGCTAAATCTCGGATTACAGGCCACTTTTGCTTCAAACGAAATCTTTCATTAAGACATCGGGCTTCTATGATTTGAAAAGTGCTGAAGTTTGTGTTATTTGGACACCGCAAAGTAATGCCCCGAGCATATGATACGAGCCCCATGTTAACGGATACGGGATCATTACTAGAACAGAACGGCTCAACATAAGTTCTGCGATACTGCTCCAATTGACAGAAAAATGCTATGGGTGAGTAAAACTACTTGTTTTATTGCCGAAAGAAGGCTCAGATTGTAAAAAAAAACGTTAATTTGCCTTTAAGAAGAGTTCAGAAATCAATATTTGGTGCAATAACCCTTATTTTTAATCACAGCTTTCATGCGTCTTGGCATGCTCTCCACAAGTCTTTCACATTGTTCTTGGGTGACTTTATTCCACTCCTGGTGCAAGAACTGAAGTAGCTCAGCTTCGTGTTTGTGTTGGAATTCAACAGACGCTGGAATGGAATGGCTGTAATACATGTAGAGATGCTGATTTCAGAAAGAAAAATGCAGTGGTCTCTTTTTTTTTTCCAGAGCTGTATTTTTCTGAAATGCAGATCACCTTCTTTCCCCATTATGGGACAAATATTTTTTCTTATTGTGTCTGATACTACAGGCTGTGCTCTTATGTGTATGTGAAATTCTTCCCTCAATTTAATTAAATTTTAAGAGTTAATCCCATGATATGACTAGTCTCAGTTCTTTTTTTCAGATCAGTTAACAGTTAGTCCAAAGTTAAACCAAATATCAGTGACTGGGGCTGTGCTCTGATGCTGCCGATAGCTACTCTGTTTTCCCTCTCAGAGGATTAGGTCAGAGCTGAGATGGTAAATGGATTGAAATGTGGCCAGGGAAAGTCAAATATGCACTGTGGAGAAATGACGCTGTGATTATAGGAGGTATTAGGAAGTGAAAATGCATTTGGACTTTTATATGATGAAAAGTGGGTTTATTTATCTAAATCCGGTCTCTGTTTGCAACCACTGGGAATAGGAATTTGATGGATTCTATATTCAAGCCGGGATGAATTTCAATTTTTAGAGCCGACATAAGCATCAATATCTGCTGCATCTCTCCTGGCTGGCTCGCCGGAACAAGCCTTGCATTTTTTTTTTTTTTTTTTTCTGTGTCCTTCAGCTTTTGCTCAGTCAGTACTACTTTTCTACTTGTACTCTCAGTCCACCCCCTCCTTTTTTCACCTCTCTGTCTTCCTCAGATCTCTTTCTCTGATCTTTCCCCTGGAGCATGTCTTGGATGCCCACTGGACACAGCCCGCCAGGCAGCTGTGTGCAGTTGATCTGGTGCCACCACACAGGGTTTTTGGCTACCCCACAATCTGTTTGTTTAGAGGAATTAAAAGATGGTACGTTCTAGAGAGGCTCATATCCGTAGAGTGAAATGCCCTTGGTTGCCACACAGCTCACAGGAACTCATGTCCTTGTACTGGAAGAGTCCATTATTCTCTTCTCTTCAAAACTGGTCACAGCGCCCTCCACCTGCTCACTGGACTGTGCACTAGGACATTTGGTCACTTGTGCATGATTGTGTTATCCACGCACGGCTGCCACAATCCTCCTGATATTATTACCTTCATCTTTAATATTTTTTACCACATATCCAGAACAAATATTTAGAAAATTTGTTTAAGCCGGGTAGTCTAATTATGTTCTACAACAGTCACCAAATAGGCTACTTTGTGATACCTAGAGTTGTTTTTCTGCATTATCATCATCAGACATTCTTTCATGTACATTTAAATATTGCACAGTTTGTTGTCTTCCATCCATTGTCCATCCAGTCTGTTCCACATCAGGAGATCATTTGAAACAGGAGGAAATCAAACCTGTGCACTGTTGCAGTGGTCGATTAACACTGGGGTCTGTTGAGAACATGGTGTGTCATGTGAAAAGGTCAAAGGTTAAATGAACCTTTCCTGAATAGAGGAGGTGATGGTACATTGGCTGGAGGAGGTGCTCTATTACATCTGTGGATGAGAATACACAGGGGTTACAGCACTTGAAATAGTCTGAGGGCTGCTGTACTTAATACTTGACTGCTTTCTTCTTTTCCCTCGTCGCTCTTGGGGAACTACCAAAATGATTTGATACCATTGTGCCACATGCGTGCGCTGCACATTAATGTAAACCGTTTTCTTCAAACACTTGTAGTTACGGCGCAGTGAGGAAATTGGTTTTCCTTCCGGCTAAATCAGAGACTGCACATGTGTATAACATGGCAATACAGAAATACAATTTGTACTAACATAATAAATATGATAAATATATCTAAATGCTTTATTTTCCTTTTTCCAGCATTTGTTTCATGTGTGTATGTTGTGAAAACAAAAATGGCTGTGCATACAGGTACGTTCTTTGTTCTAAGACTGTAATGTGGCTGCTGGCCAAAGAGCTCTCAATGTTATATCTGCTTTCTTTACCAGCAAGAATTGAATCACAGAGAGGATCATAAAGGTGAGATTTAATGTTGGCAAAGTCTTGCAAGAAAACCAGTATTCCTTGGAGTGATGCAAACTTGGCCTGACAATGTGACAAAAAAAATGTGCTGTAAAAACACAAAGCTGCATTTTGCATGAAGGGCAGAGGCTAATGAACAACTGCTTGCACTAATTAGAAGAGCTTTCGTTCACTCCAAAAACAATGCCAACTTATTACAGGATCAGCTTCTGCACTCAAACTTTTACCTAAGGCAAAGTAGGCTTGAACAGTCTTTTGTGCTGTCGACAGTTCTGTAGAAGTAATTATGCTGTAAACCAGTGAAAAAGAAACAATCATCTATATCCATACAACAGCAGAGAAAAGGTGAGACAGAGTACTAGCCTCTGACTAATCATTATTGATGGAGATTCAGTTTCACTTAGCAACCGCCGGCTGCCTCTGCACTCATGCTTGCAATAAGGGGACTGTACGTGTGTTGCTGCTTTTCACGGCCCGTTGAGCCAATCAAGGTGACAGTGAGAAGTCCGCTGTCGGCTGCCTCACACTTTTATGGAGTCTTCACTCAAAATTTGGTCCAGTTCCACTCAGCACATACCCCCACAACTTCAAAGCAAAGAGGGGTTTGGGGGAAGAGTGTCAAGATGAAATTCACTGTCATATCTGTGTTAAAGAGCTGGAGGGCAGACAGAGACAGGCTGTCAGTTCTGGACAGGCATCGTTTTAGGTTCAGTCGGAGTTTCTGCTATTGTTGATGAAGTTTCAGAGAAACGTAATTTATAGCATAGGTGATTCTAGGGAGTTTGTGTTTCATGTATGGAAAAGTTGAGTTACTTTTATTCTTTGAGTATATGATATGTCCCCAACCATTCAACCAATAATAAACATTAAAGATGTTGTTTCTTGTATTTAGTACCGGAAAATGCAGTAACTATCAATGTAGATTATGTAGATTACACTGTCATCATTATAAACCACAATAATGATCTAAAGCAGGGACCTCCAACATTTTTCCTCAGGTGAGCTACCTTTACAAGGTAAAAATGCCAGAGCATTTTAGCGGTTGCAAGAAATAGAGCTGATTATTCGAAAGAGGGTAAGCTTTAGATGGTGTACAGTTATGCCTATAAAACATAAACCATTATCCATTAGTGCACAAAGTTAGGCTTCAAAATGACACATTTATGTGGTAATAGGCATTTTGTTAAACAAATTTGAGTTATTCAGCACAATATCTGTAATTCAGAGATCCCTTGAGCTTTTTGGAAGGTGGAAAGCTACTGGTATCTCCAGAGCTACAGGTTGGAGACCCTTGATCGAAAACTTTTCAGTAATAGAAACAAATATGTTGACTTGATCAAATCTAACTTTTTAGACCATGTGTCATGTGTATGATGCAGTGAATATTTGTCAAAGTATCACAAGTAACTACTGCGCAGGGATAGGAGATTGGTGCAAATATTTTCTAGGCACTTGAGTCTCAAATGCAAGATGATTCAAACATGCATAAATAACTCAAAGTGCAACTTCAAGTAGGTTTGTGATGATGGAAAACCATTATAAGAGATAAGATAAGATAAGATAAGACTTTACTGATCTCACACAGGAGAAATTCACTAATAACATGGTTACAAAGCTCATAAAAGTGGATTTTGTACATGACACCAACAAAGTAAATTGCATTGTCAGATTGCATTTAGTCATGTGTCCAATATCTTTGAACCCATTTGGCAATTTTTGAAAGGATTTCTAAAGAGTAACAATTGTATTTAATGTTAGTCAAAAATATGCATATTTGCATTATGTATGCGGATATATGTGCAGTTTCTATCTTAAGCCGTCTCTGCTCTGTTCTGCTGTGTTCTGTTCACGCTTCATGGGATCCACTGTGCTGCATTGCCATGAATATTCATACATCCTTCTATAAATGATCTTTATCAACCCTGTTTCATGCATAGTCAAGGCTGCGTGTTTCACTCATTATTTTCTGTGAAGCCAATCAGCCGTTTGATTAGTTGAACTACAGTTTCATTACAACAAGTTTCATTACACATTTCGCAGTCTTCTTTTAAAAATCTATATACAGTGGACATCAGTATAGCAGTGTGCGTGTCTCCTCTTCATCAGCACGCACACTTGTTCATTGTTCATTGGAGCATGTTTAGCCCACCACTCATGCTTCATTCACAGGAACAAGAGACAAGAGGTGAGAGGCCAGTCTGGTAGGTGGTGTAAAGGACTTTAGCTCCAACTTACAGTTAGATTTGCATGCAACTATATAACTATTGATACTTTGCGTGGCACTGTTCTGTCTGAAGCTCTGTAAGACTGTAATCTGAGCTTTGTTTTAATACAATTTCACTATAAAGAACTGACTTAGCTGGAACTACAACAGATGAGCTGATTTGTACTGTTAAACAAGAAGAAGTGACTTTATTGACCTCACACAGGAGAAATTGTTCCCTGCATTTAACCCATCCTGTTATTAGGACAGTGGTTCCACGCCCCCCCCTAGGAAGAAAAAAAAAATTCACGCCCTCCTCCCGGCGCCTGACTTTAAATCATATTATTTGTATAGAAAATTGTTTTTAGTATACCTCTGCATAACACTGTATCCTAAAAAAGAAAGAAAGAAACTTCCAACAAAGACTGCACTGTCTTTTTCCACTGAGGACTCAAATATTAATGTGTTTTTAATGCAGCTTTGTGCACATTTGTTTAAGTTTTACAAAAACGAACTTACTTAAAACCACATGGCTCATTTGCATAAACTAAAAGTGCTGAAAAAAAAAGGCTCTGTCCTTGTGCCGCTGATGCGTCAGCTTCTGTCGGACTAAAGGACACGACTCAGTGGAATATATGTGTTTTTTCTGTGACAGAGGATGTTCTGCTGATGGTGAGTCTGTTCTGTATATCGTGTATTTAAGGTTGCCGACCCCTGCCCCAGAGCAACAATGAGAGCGCCACTGCCAACTACTGTTGTTGATGTGCAATTACACTTAGTTCTATTACAGTATGGCAAAAAAAGCATGTTTTTTCAGGGTCACACACCCGCCCCACTCTTTGTGAAGCACTGTATTAGGAGCAGTGGGCAGCACATTACTGCACCCGGGGACCATCTCCATGATCTTCTTGCTTCGGTTTGGTCAGGACCTCAGCTGGAGGATTTTACCTGGTGCATGTTTTGGGTTGATGAGGAAACCGGAGTGCCCGGAGGAAACCCACCCAGACACGGGAAGAACATGCAAACTCCACACAGAAAGGCTCGGGTGACCCAAATCTGTAAGACATCAAATAAATTTTGTATTTTTATAGTTATTTAGATGATCAAATGTGTGCATTGTGTCACCATGGTACCTGCTGAATATTCCGCCGTAGACATACATGTAGAAGAAGAAGAAGTGACTTTATTGATCTCACACTGGAGAAATTCTTCTCTGCATTTAACCCATCCTGTTATCAGGAGCAGTGAGCAGCACATTACTGCGCCCGGGGACCATCTCCATGATCTTCTTGCTTCGGCTTGGTCAGGACTTCAGCTGGAGGATTTTACCTGGAGCATGTTTTGGGTTGATGGGGGAAACCGGAGTGCCCGGAGGAAACCCACCCAGACACGGGAAGAACATGCAAACTCCACACAGAAAGCCTCGGGCGACCTGGGGATCGAACCCAGACCATGTATGCAAACTCCACACAGAACACACACAGAAAGGCCTGGGCGACCCAGGGATCGAACCCGGAAACTTCTTGCTGTGAAGCATGAGCGCTACCCACTCAGCCACCGTGCCGCCAGAACACCCCCTGTGTCACTGCAAAGTATCAATATAACAGTTTGACTCTTTGAAAGCCACATAGTTCTCATTCTTGAACATAATTTACTCAAAACAACCATATATACATTTCTTTCCATTCCCCCCACCTAAGACACTATTTTTTTTCTCCACCTAAAGCAACTACCACCCCCGAGCCACAGACATAGAGAATCTTCATTTACTTTTTTCAGCCTGTGGAGCTATTTTCAGTGTATTGCCAAATTAAGGACTTGGGGAATTACTCACAGAACGGAATAATGATGAGGAGGACCCTATCAGCAGTGGGAAGAGTATTTATAATGAGATGGTAAACATATGTTCATGCCACTGCAGCAGCCACCTATCACCCTAATTGGCTGAGTTTGCAGTCCCCCGCTCGCGTTGGTCCTCTTCAGAGTTGGAGGTAGGTGGGGGGCGATGATGGGTGGGATTGTGTAGTTGGTAGGTGACACATAATGTGACGTGGGTGTTAAGGTGGTGATTTTTAAAGCTCTGAAAAGCCACAAAAAACACAAACCCTAAACATAGTATAAGTGACATTTAGATAATCCCATCAGTTTGGATAAGGATTTGTAGTCGTGTAGAAACATATATTCACTGAGAACCGCAAATAAGTGTGGGCTAATTGAATATGCGCAATGATAATGGCTGATTTATAAACGGCTTATTGTTGTACTTGTATCCAGTGTTGATATTCCAAAAAAATTCTAAGGTCAAGAAGAAGAAGTGACTTTATTGATCTCACACAGGGGAAATTCTTCTCTGCATTTAACCCATCCTGTTATTAGGAGCAGTGGGCAGCACATTACTGCGCCCGGGGACCATCTCCATGATCTTCTTGCTTCAGTTTGGTCAGGACCTAAGCTGGAGGATTTTACCTATAGTGCATGTTTTGGGTTTTGGGTGTACCTTTATTAAAAGGTACACTTTATTGTTTCTAAACTAGAGGATTTTACATATTGCGCATGTTTTAGGCTGATGAAGGAAACACTGGTCTACAAATTTTAAGTCTCGATCTGCTTCCGAGATAAAAGTGGCTAAATCTCATTTATATTGATAAGATGAACTGAAAATCAATTGATAACTATTATGCTTAGCTAATGTATTCAAAATGTTTAATGATATTGTTTTACATCAAAATCACATCTGTTTATACAATAGATTTAGGCATTTTTGCTTAAAAATAATATTTATATTTTAAAAATATTTAATTTGCACTTCTTTATCCGTCAAGAAATAAACAAGAAATATCTTAAGACATCAGGTGCACACAATTTCGAGGCATCTCTCTTATGTGAAATAGAAACATATTTTATGTTAAAACTCTAGACACATTAAAATGAATGTATTGGAATGTGCAGACAGGCTTTCAGATAGAACTGGTCGCTTGTAGACACACTGTACCTTCTGATAAACTACAGTTTTTGCCTTATTTTGCATAATTGTTCTATTTTGACCCAATACTGGTGGCACGGTGGCTGAGTGGCTAGCGCTCATGCTTCACAGCAGAAAGGTTCCGGGTTCGATCCCCGGGTCGCCCGAGCCTTTCTGTGTGGAGTTTGCATGTTCTCCCTGTGTCTGGGTGGGTTTTCTCCGGGCACTCCGGTTTCCCCCACTAGCCCAAAACATGCACCAGGTAAAATCCTCCAGCTGAGGTCCTGACCAAACCGAAGCAAGAAGATCATGGAGATGGTCCCTGGGCTCAGTCATGTGCAGCCCACTGCTCCTAATAACAGGATGGGTTAAATGCAGAGAAGAAATTCTCCAGTGTGAGATCAATAAAGTCACTTCTTCTTCTTCTACTATATCTTGGAAACTATAGCCAATCAGCACTTGTGACTTACTTTTTCTTTATTAGTGACCTAAACCAAGAAAAAATTCACTACTTTTGTTCCGGAAGCATTTTGCTTATAGACCAGTGAAATCATTACCTGGCCAGCCAAATGATATCTCTCTGTATTTGCTATACAGCGCGATACCATTTGGACACCCTCACTCCACCCTCGCTCCCACGGTTAACAACGGACTCCGCGATTCTGATTTGTTCAAAGATGGTGACATCAGTGCACCCGCCTTTGCCCGCAATGTCCCTCCCATTCAGCTGTAAAATTGGTCTTAAATGACCTAAAACACATCAATTCCTTAAAACCACAGCAGCTGACAGCTCTAGAGGCCTTTCTTTTCAAAAAATATGTTTTTGCATTGCTTCCTACCGACTTGGTTCACGTCCGTTAACTGTTCTCTGATTGGTTCACTTAGCTGTCTGTCTAAGCGCAACAGCAGCGCATTCTGGACCAAGCGTTACCAGACTCGCCACTGGTACAGCGATGAGTCATGGATTCTTCCAGGCAAGTGAAATCAGAGACACAGGGGAAAACATGCAAAACAGCACGCACAAAGGCCTGAGTGATCCAGGAGTCAAATCTGGAAGTGCTAGCCACTCAGCTGCCATGCAGCTTCATTCTTTTGTCCTGTCAACCTACACAGGCCATGCCATCCTGCCATTTTAAGAGTCTTATTATATTCATGCATATGTAAACCTGTTCCATATTTCCAATATGCAACAGCTTTTTTACAACAAATGTACAATGCTGTATGTAGTATGAGTAGATTTTGTCATTCTAGAGCTCATTTTTACACTTTTACACAGCAGAGATTGAGTTTGACATGCAACTGTCACATTGCTGCAGGCCAGGCAAACATTCAATATTCTTTGTAATGGTGTGTCAGCTATCAATATTTTCTACTAATGAAATACTAATGTTATCAAATCACAAATTAGAAATAACTGTTGGCTACCACTAAAGCCGATATGAAGAATGATAAAACCACAACAGCTTGTTCAACATTGGACTACCTCTTCTGCCTCTGATTTTCCTGCAAAGGTCTGATCTAATTGAATCCCTGATAAATCCTCTACATACAGAAAGGGCAAGACAACCTTTTCCCAATGGTAATGTAACTCCCTGTGGAGGTCATCGTGCTTCTGACAAAGTACCCCCTGAGTACAGAGTATTAACATGCGACCCAGTGTAGGCAAGACTCTCACGTGACACACAGGCAGATCATATTATTTTATAATATTTTAACTGGATAACAAAGTTTTCAATTCAGTAATAGCTAAACTTTACTCCCCCATGGTAAATCATTCTCATATTTATTCAGACTTGCATTACGATTTGATTTGAATTAGGGATGTCAACAATTAATCTATTAATCAATTAATTGTCGATTAAGACGTTGGTCGAACAAAATGCATTAATTGTAATTAATCGCTAATCGCGGACACGCGCACCCGCGTGGTCACGAAACAAGGCAACCGCGCACCGCGCTGCGCCAAGCTCGATTCACAGCCGGCCGCAGGCGCTAACGGCACTGCTCAGCAGCCCCGGGTGTACACGTGAGGCGAAATCGCCCGGAATGCGCCCGGACGTGCCGCTGCTGGTTTCGTGCACGAAACCAGCAGCGGCACGTGGTGGTTTAATCCTGGTTTAGTCCAGGTCTAGACCTGGTCGAGTCCTGGTTTAGTCCAGGTCCAGTCCAGGTTTAGACCTGGTCTAGACCTGGTTTAGTTCTGGTCTAGACCTGGTTATGTTTAGTCGTTTAGACGTTTAGTCCTGGTCTAGTCTCTTAGCCAATCAGGACAGAACACAATGTTACACTATAAAAAAAATGTTACACTATAAAAAAAAAATAGAAAAAAAAATAAATAAATCTGCAAACCGCGATAGAGCGAGGGATTACAGTGAACCCTCGTTTATCGCGGGGGTTAGGTTCCAGAAATAGCCCGCAATCAGTGAAATCCGCGAAGTAGGACAATTTTATATTTTACAATTATTCTACATGTTTTAAGGCTGAAAACGCTTCACCACACACATTATACACCTTTCTGAGACTGGTATTAACATTTTCTCACATTTTTCTCTTGTTTAAACACTCAAAGTTTTGTAGATCTTCATCAAAATATATTAATAGTGACGCGGGTGGGGGGGACACGTGACACGCGGACACGTGCACGCGGACACGTGCGCGCTGACACGTGTGCGCGGACACGTGTGTTTGTTTTGGTACCACATATCCATGCCATGTGCGAAAGTCGAGTGGAAAGCGACCTGGATATCATTTTGGGCAAGACTCAAGCCACTGCTAACAGTGCCAAACCGCTAACAGACGCCTCTGAGCACCAGTCCTCACCACAAGACCAGGTAAGACCAACCTGCGCTCACAAGAGTTGGTTGCATTTCACCCCGGCTCCAAAATCAGACCGCTATCAATGCGTCGCCAATACTCCACAGCTCTCTAGGACGGGGTCGGGTTCGTGACGGGGAAGACCCACTGTCTCCTCTGTGCGCGCGAGTGTCCTCTCCCGGCGGCTCCCTCGAATGCGGCTTTCCCCGCTGCGGGCTCCCTCGGCCGCGCAGCGTCCGTCCATGTTGATTCTTGGCTCTTCCATTTGTCCGACTCGCACTCAGTCTCTTCCATGGCAAGTAAACAAAGGCCACACCTCCTGTCACCTCAATATACAATATAATAATACTATGATATATTTTTGACTCAGTGTTATGTATACTATAGCTTGCGTGAAAAGTCCCTCAGTCGTCCAGGTAGAATCCATGATAACAGGAGAAGTTCAATTTGTCAACTGGACAAAGTTTGTTTGGTTGAAAATGTTTCGCCGCTCATCCGAGAGGCTTCGTCAGCTCTGTCAGAGCTCTGTCAGAGCTGACGAAGCCTCTCGGATGAGCGGCGAAACGTTTTCAACCAAACAAACTTTCTCCAGTTGACAAATTGAACTTATACTATAGCTTATATTCTTAAAGACCCTATTGAAACACTAAAATTCAGGTGAAAAACGTTGCTTATCAGTTAATCGTTAATCGATCGATAAGGTCAATCAACTATCAATTAATGAATTAATCAATAATTTGCATCCCTAATTTGAATACAAAGTGAATGAAAGGCACAATATATTTAAAAGTATGTATACATAAAGAAAAAAAAAAGAGAATAAATGACCACATCGACACATGGTAAGGCTTATTAATCTACACTACACTTTTGAATATACTAGTAGAGGATTAGGTTGGGAACCTGGAGTACCGTGAGTAAGCCCACCCACCTACCACCACCGCCACTACTGGCCTGCATTAGACCAGGGATCATCTATATAACAGGCAGAAACTAACAGGCTAAGTTTACTAACATGCTTCAATATTGACACTGGTGAACACTGAGAACAAGAGGTCCATTGTGTATTGTGCTAACGTAGCTCATGAATCGATAAAAATTGCTTCCACAGAAGGGTACAATTTGTAACATCTTGGCTGTACAATTGACAAAGTATGATTTATGCATGTTTGGGAGAATAATCTGTCCCACCATGCCTGGATTCTATCCAAAGGCCGAGACAGAGCAAAGGTTAAATTGTACTAACCTCTGCCAAATTATTCCCACCAGCTCTGAATAATATAAGCCCCATTAATCACCACTTTACATATTAGACGCATGTGAGAGATAGACCTCCCACATACAAGTACTGGCCTGGGTGTGTTTTTTAGCACCTCCGAAGCGTTGTTCACCACTGCCCATGCACCATTCTCTCTGAGCCAATGAAAGAATACAGACTTTTATCAGACACTTTTATTACAGACACCAGACTGGAGCCAAGATGCCTAAATTAGGGATGCAAATTATCGGTTAATTCATTAACTGATAGTTGATTGACCTTATCGATCGATTAACGATGAACTGATAAGCGGCGTTTTTCACCTGAATTTTAGTGTTTCAATAGGGTCTTTAAGAATATAAGCTATAGTATACATAACACTGAGTCAAAAATATATCATAGTATTATTATATTGTATATTCCTCAATTAATTATTCCTTAGTAAAAAGCAGACAAATGTATTGATGCTGAATAACAAAATACAGTAATCCCTCGCTCTATCCATTTTTTTTTTTATAGTGTAACATTTTTTTTATAGTGTAACATTGTGTTCTGTCCTGATTGGCTAAGAGACTAGACCAGGACTGAACCAGGTCTGGACCTGGAATGGACCGGGATTCGACCGGGTCTAGACCTGGACTAGACCAGGATTAAACCACCACATGCCGCTGCTGGTTTCGCCGCGGCCCGCGCCCCGAACCGCAGGCCAGCCGCGCGGGGCTCGGGGCGCGGCGAAACAAGCAGCAGCGGCACGCATTCCGGGTTCGATCTCGCCTCGCGCATACACCCGGGGCTGCTGAGCAGTGCCGTTGGCGCCTGCGGTCGGCTGTGAGTCGAGCTTGGCGCAGCGCGGTTGCCTTGTGCGCGTGTCCGCGGTTAGCGGTTAATTACAATTAATGCATTTTGATCGACCAACGTCTTAATCGACAATTAACCGTTAAACGATTAATTGTTGACATCCCTAGCCCAAATAGTGAAAAAAAGTTTTATGAAATGCATTGTTTTATGCTATGTTTAATGTTTTGTCGTGTTGTATGTCTCAGGAACTGCAGATGGAAATTAGCTCAAAGGGGTACAAAGCATCTCTTTATTGATTTTGATTAATGCTCCTGTACATGGTCCCTGTCAAATAAATCAAATAAAGAAAGAATACACAATGACAGTAAACAATACACCATTTGGGAACTAATAACCTTAAGGTTGATGGGTGAATCAGCGTGCCAACAGACCATCTGGAGAATGCCATTAGTGTTTGTAATATGTACCGATGTCATGTCACTTCATCGACTGTGTAAAGAAGTGGATTGAGGGAGCGTGACGTCACCAGTAGTGAATCCCACAATGCTTGCTGTTATAAGAGCGAATTTTGAGCTTTTACTTTTTGTTATTGCTATTATGTATAAAATACCAGTAACAAAAAGTAAAAAAAAACACCAGGATTGTGTAGGATTTTTAAGACCAAAATGGCGAGGCTCACTGCAGCAGTAACAGAGAGAAGGGTGACAATATTTCAATTTAAAATCAAATTGAAACAGTCGAATTGCCGGTTGTGCCCCCATGAACACTTCCTATTTGGAACGCGGTGGCTAGAGGGTTAGCTATGTCCATTTATATATACAGTCTATGTGTCACTAAGTGTTTATCCAAGGGCAGCAGCCATCGAATCCAAGCATTCTACAGCTCTGGAAAAAAATAAGAGACCACTGCAAAATTATCTGATTTTCTGATTTTACTACTTATAGGTATGTGTCTGGGCAAAAGGAACATTTTTGTTTGAGTCTGTAAACTGACAACATTTCCCTAAAATTCCAAATAAAATTATTATCATTTAGAGCATTTATTTGCAGAAAATGACAAATGGTCAAAATAACAAAAAAGATACATGTTTTCAGATCTCAAACAATGCAAAGCAACAAGATCAAGTTCATTTTAAAACAACATAATACTAATGTTTATACTTAAGAAGAGTTCAGAAATCAATATTTGGTGCAATAACCCTTATTTTGAATCACAGCTTTCATGCGTCTTGGCATGCTCTCCACAAGTCTTTCACATTGTTCTTGGGTGACTTTCTTCCACTCCTGGAGCAAGAACTGAAGTAGCTCAGCTTTGTGTTTGTGTTGGAATTCAACAGACGCTGGAATGGAATGGCTGTAATACATGTAGAGATGCTGATTTCAGAAAAAAATGCAGTGGTCTCTTATTTTTTTCCAGAGATGTATTTAAAGAGAAAGAAACAGAACTCTAAATGTTTTTTCCATGGTGATATTTCACACAAGTAAACAACTGTACTGTCTGTCACATGTTATCTAGGCTGTTGCCAAAAAACTTAACTATTTTCTGCTGGGTAAATTCAATTTCAACTTTAGCTCTCAGCAGATGGACCTCTTGCATATCCATTGTTCATCCCTTCCACTCTGTCTCCACTGCACTTAGCGTGCGGGCTGCCCACGCATTCCTCTGTCCCTCACTGCTCTTGTATCTCGCATAATTACACACAACATAGTCATATACGGCGGGTTCAGGCCATTTCCACATGTTAACGTGTCAGAGCGTTCTCCATCATGGCGCTTATAAGAATTGAGTTTATCTACTGCAGACAATGTAGCTTCCAGCCATCCATGCACAATGAAAGCTTATTACATGCCAGGAAGCCCCCACCTGCTTGTGAGCATAATCTAAATTGTTAACTGCATACCCAGGGCCAGCAGTTTTTAGTGCACATAAGCATGCAGCTGTTTGACTGGAATTAATTCAACAATGGCAGAGTAAAATATATTCAATTTGGACCACTGCAAATACAACATAAATACGATGAAAGATTCTGCATTGCATTCTGTATGATAACATTTATAATTTGAAATAATAAAGCCAGGAAATACATATACCACTTATTTCTCCATTATTTGATAAGTAAGGAAAAAGTTGCAGTCCTCTAGCGGGAGACATGAAATAGGGTTAGTCATCAAAAGAGGAGAACTGGATTTTCAATTTTCTCTACTGTAAATGTACCCAAGCATGGTGAGCTCTGTTTATTTGCATAAGTAAAATGAGACGCAGCATGTGGCTCTAATGGTTTAAATAAAGAACTGACGTTCCATTGCTGGAAATGAACACAATATCGGAGTACAAGCCCAAACCCACAATGCACTTTGTTTCACTTGCTTTTGACTTTGTTTTTCTAAGGGGTCAGTTAAAGGACAGTTTCCATGTTCGAATTGGCTGTTCGTGTGAATTTATCCTTGGATCTTGAAGGTAAAGTATGTGTATCTTAAAATGGGACAGTAGCAGATAAACTATGGCTACGTTCAGACTGCAGCCTGAAGTGACCCAAATCCGATTTTTTTGCCTCTATTCGACCTGTATCTGATCTTTTAATGACAGTCTGAACGACACAGATCCAATTTTTTCAAATGCGACCCAGGCCACTTGGATATTTGGCCCTAAAACCGATACATATCCGATCTTTTGACATGCGACTTCAGTCTGAATGGCCAGGTCACATTCATCTGACCAACAAGTGAGAGTGGTACAAGTAGACGCTCACAAATATGTACACAAACCTTCTTCTCGTCATACAAAAATTGTGTGAAGTCCATGTCAGTGAAGCAGCAAAGCACATAGCAATCCCACCACTCTCAGGACCAACACGTTCCTTTCTACGGACGTTGCTGCAACTACCCCACAAAACGCCAAGGCCAAAAACCTTGTCCTTTTTCATTCTCATCCTTTAAAGAAATAACTTGTACATGTTCTGGCTCTGGTACGACAGCAACTTTAAAAATCGCCAGACGCTCAATGTTAGTGTCCATGTTTAGGCTACTTCCGTAAACACTGAGCACACTCGCTGCATGTGACGTCGTCGTGTCCCCCACTTTTGGGGCGTTTAAAGTTCACACTGGAGATCACTTACAAGTCACATTTAATTGGAAATGTGAACGACCTTGCAAAAAAAATCGGATTTCACAAAAAAATCCAAATTCAGCTTTAAGCCCTGCAGTCTGAACGTAGCCTAAGAAGACATTTCAAGGATATCACTCAATCAAGCCTTATGCCAGACTCCAGAGGGTTCCTATAGAATAGAAACTGCATATATATATATATGTATATGTTGCAGTAATATTTTTGTAGCATGCTAACAAGCTCTCACTCACACAAACCATCTGCCTAGCTGTGCACTGTGTGTTTCTAGTTATCACCAACACTGTCAAAGCTGCTTTTTCAGTAGCATACTCTCATCGGGTGTGCTAACAATTTGACACATTTAGCTTTAGCGTTGAAGGAGTGAAATTGAATTGGTTCATCAGTAATACAATGCACAGTCACATCCACAGAGTTCATCTGAAGAAGTGTCTTGTTGTACATTTCAGATTCACAGCCAGATGTTCACATCTGCTGTTGCCCAGAAGCTGTGGCCTTCCAAGATGGCTGCTGTAAAAAGTGCTTGATTACCTGAGAGACTGATTAATGTCTGAAGATAATAAAAGATGACTCCTAGCATGTGTTCTCAGTGTGCATGATAAAATAATCTTCAAATTATGGATGCACCAATGTGGGGAAGCAGGTCGACTCAGAAATCATGTATTTTTAAAAACTAAAATTTCCCCAGTTGAAAATCCATACAAGTTGCATGTTTTTGTTCCCTGAGCCTCCTTTTAGTTTTACAAATCTGCTTCACTGGTGGAAAATTGTGCTCCAACAAATCGAAAAGCTAATCGAAACCGTAACCTTCTAAACTGACTCTCAATATGTCATATTTTGGTTGGGCAACACAGCAAAAGCCCACTAGTGTCTACACAGTGGAAAAAGGTCAAAGAAGTTGCGTTGAAATGCCAGGCCCATCAACCAAGCTCTCGCAATCTTTTAGCTGCTGGAGTTTGTGAGGACAGGCATGGCATCAGATTGAAGTCTGTTAAGTTCCCCCAGAACGAGAGGCTCTCATTTGTTGGATATTGTCGATTACTAGTTCATTTGTCAATCAGATTCCTGGCAGGCCATTACAGGCTGCGGTGTGTTAATCAATGTGAAATGAACTGGTGAGCGGCCATAGGCTTTCTGCCACACATGCACTCATTAGATGCAGGGGGCCAGTGTGAAATGGGAAAAAAGCAGTACAGTTTCCAGGAGGAGGAGTATACGGAATATGGGAGATGGCTTTTGTAATGGAATGATGGAAGAGAGGAAAACCAGGAATGACCACAAGGAGGAGAGTTTTTTTTTTTAGTAGATGAAGCGACATTTTCTGGTAGTGCCCACACAATATTGCACTCATCAAAGGACAACGGACCTTGAAAAGATGTATGATATGCTTTTAATAAGTTCAGTCATTCTAACCAGATTGTTATTGCAATGCTAATAAGGTCATTGTAATATCAATCTGAGAAAGCTCCTGTTCAGGAGGAGGAGGGACTGTAAGCAGAGTGGCCTGGTGTGATGTTGCCGATGTCAACAGCCACAAAATCAACTATATATGTGTAAACATAATAGAACATTTTGCCTTTTAAAACTGTTGCATCTTATCTTTTGTTTTATCTTAATAATAATTCATAACATTTATATAGTGCCTTTCATGACACCCAAAGCACTTTACAGTTCATTGTTCATTCACTCCACACTTGGTGGTGGTAAGCTACTTTCTGTAGCCACAGCTGCCCTGGGGCAGACTGACAGAAGCGAGGCTGCCAATTTGCCCCATCGGCCCCTCTAACACTCATGCACACTCTACTTTCATACTAGGCAATGTGGGTGAAGTGTCTTGTCTAAGGACACAACGGCAGTTTTTGCAACTGGCGCCCCACTGTGGCACCTGGAATTCCCAGCGGTCTCCCATCCAAGTAGTAACCAGGCCCGGCCTTGCTTGGCTTCTGAGATCTGACGGGATCAGGCTTTGACAAGCAGGTATGGCCACTTATCATGCTTATTTTTATTGATATTTGTTTTTGTTTTGTTTTTTTCAAAAAATCAATACATTTACAGCATGTATGTTTCCAGTCAATAAAGCATCATGAGGTTTCCCTTAAGGCACATTCCTTGTATAATATCATGTTGAAGGGGTCTATTTGTGAAGCAGACACCCTCCCACACCAGAGCTAATCCAGGAACACAGACTTTATCTGGATGTGACGGCGTATACAGTTATGGCATTCACCTCAGCTGGCCTCACACACACAAAATCACTAGCAGCTACATTAACATGCACATGTAAGAGGTTAGCCACTCAAGCATCCTGAGAATAGAATAATGAGCTACATTATTATTATCTCTTTCGACTAAGGAGATACATTGTAAGACAGATTGTCAAGGTTAAGGTTTATTTATATAGCACATTTAAAAACAGGCAGTACTGCCCCAAAGTGCTTAACAAAACGGATAAATAGCGGCAATATAACATTATGTTATAATATTGTCCAATTGACTTTACAGATAGCAGAAACTGGACTATAAGCAATTATGTTTTCAATGTAGAAAACAGAAACAGAAATACAAGAAAAGCTGCGTCAAAACCATGGACTGTATATATAAATGGACATAGCTAAACTGGTAGCTGCCACGTTCCTAATAGATAGTGAGTAAGGGCCCTTTTCTGGCTCCATTGACTCCAGCTCTAATTCATTTTGTATTGACAAAAACGCCACCCCTCTCTGTAACTGCTGCTGTCAGGCTCATCATTTTGGTTTTAAAATGGGCATATTAACCCACTCTACATGATCCTGGTGTTTTTTTACCTGGCCAGCCAAATGATATCTCTCTGTATTTCCTATACAGCGCGATACCATTTGGACACCCTCGCTCCACTCTCGCTCCTCCGGTTAAAAACGGACTCCGCGATTCTGATTCGTTCAAAGATGGTGACGTCAGTGCACCCGCCTTTGCCCGCAAAGTCACTCTTAGGCAGCGGAAGTTCCTCCTCAGTTTTGAATAAAGATGGCGCAATCTCTGATTGGTTCACTTAGCTGTCTGTCTAAGCGCAACAGCAGCACATTCTGTGGATCAAGCGTTACCAGACTCACCGCTGTTACAGCGATGAGTCATGGATTCTTCCAGGCAAGGTGTTTTTATGTTGCTGTTCCTAATATTGAACTTAGCTATGGGTGAAGTCACACTCCCTTTATAGTCTATGGTCAGAACTGGAGAAGACAGTTGAGTGGCAAAACACACTCCAAAACTGTTTACATAATTTCATAATTTAACCTTCTTTATGGAATTCACCTGAATGACTGTGGGAAGAAATCATGGACTGAATTTGGACACACTACTGCCTGAAAAACACACAATGTCAGTGAACTGTAATGTTCATAAACACTCACTTGTCTGAATCAATGAACCTTGAAAAACAGTAAGAACCCAAGAGGACCATTTCCAAGAATGAAATCTTTTGCTTCTTGTAAACTTGCTCAAAGAAAGCACTTGGTACGCTCATATAAAGACAGTGTAACATTGGCATAACTGCACATTGAACATGTAAGAAACAGGCCTTGGTAGAATAGTTGTGGGAGAAGAAAATGGAAAATGATGAAAACTGGCCGTGGGCTAGCCTACAGGCAGCAACATCAGACGTGGAAGATCTCTGGAGTTCCCCCGTTTCGATTAGCAGTGAAGCTGGAGAGGAAAGGGCAGCAATGGTTCCGTGAGTTGCAGTGTATCAATCAAGATTGACTGGCTCACATGTGGCTGATTGCATGGATGGTTAATTCATGAAGAAATTAAATAATTGATTTGTGGAGTAATTGGTTCATACATTTATTAAAGATGTGTTTTTTCTGTCACCGTGGAGATACTAGGACTGGCGGTGTGCGACAAATGCTCACAGGGAGATGTACTAGTAAATAACAGGATATGAAAGGAATGTTTATGAGCACTTCGCACCGGCCAACTCTCAATCCCAGCGGGACTATACAGCGCCGTTTGATCAATGCTCGGGCATCATATAGAGGGCCTATATATGTTCATATTTGTTGTCAAGAGTGAGCATCTTAATGTATATCTTTTTATGGTGCCTTTAGGAATAAAAATGAAACGTTATCTTAACAGATATTGAATGGTCATATGAAGTGGCACCAAATGTAAGGGGGAGAACTAGGCTATTCCAAATCTTATGTAAAAGAAATGAGTAAGTTCAACACAAATGAGTATCTGTTGAAGGTTAAAAAAAAAAAAAAAGTGCTGACAGTACATCACAAATATTTCTACTACCAGTATTTCTACAGTTATACTACAGAACTTTGTACCCGCATCTCTATCCTCGGGTATTATGTGACTATACAATGTCCAAAAATAAAATGTTAATCAAATGAAAAATAATGTTTAAGATGTGACATAATGTGCTCACATTATTAGTTGAAGGCGCTACCCAGTGTTGTCCCATGTACAGTATTTGATCAGAATTTGTATTGCTCCAGTACAGATATATTTGCCTGGAAGAATCCATGACTCATCGCTGTACCAGCGGATGAGTCTGGTAACGCTTGGTCCAGAATGCACTTAGACAGACAGCTAAGTGAACCAATCAGAGATTGCGCCATCTTGATTCAAAACTGAGGCGGAACTTCCGCTGCCTAAGAGTGACGTTGCGGGCAAAGGCGGGTGCACTGACGTCAACATCTTTGAACGAATCAGAATCGCGGAGTCCGTTTTTAACAGGGGGAGCGAGAGTGGAGGGAGGGTGTCCAAATGGTATCGCGCTGTAGCAAATACAGAGAGATATCATTTGGCTGGCCAGGTAACAGATATATAGCTCTGGGGAAAAAAAAAAAAAAAAAACACTGCAAAATTATAAATTTTTCCTGATTGTACTACTTATAGGTATGTGTTTGAGCAAAAGGAACATTTTTGTTTGAGTCTATAAACTACTGACAACATTTCTCCCAAATTCCAAATAAAATATTATTGTTTAGAGCATTTCTTTGCAGAAAATGACAAATGGTCAAAATAACAAAAAAAATGTTTTCAGACCTCAAACAATGCAAAGAAACAAGATCAAATTAATTTTAAAACAACATAATACTAATGTGTACACTTAAGAAGAGTTCAGAAGTCAGTTTTTGGAGCAATAACCCTTATTTTTAATCACAGCTTTCATGCATCTTGTCATGCTCTCCACAAGTCTTTCACGTGACTTTATTCCACTCCTAGTGCAAGTAGCTCAGCTTTGTGTTTGTGTTGGAATTCAACAGACGCTGGAATGGAATGGCTGTAATACATGTAGAGATGCTGATTTCAGAAAAAAATCCAGTGGTCTCTTTTTTTTTCCAGAGCTGTTGCGATTGTATAAGCAGCTCTTGAGGTCAAAATATGTCCACAGTGTGCTGTCTGCATCTAATTATAAAGTTGTGTATTGTCTGATAATCAGGACATGTGAGTTAGCAAAGTTAGTTGTTGTTAGCATTACCATCACAGCCAAACTCTCTGAGAGTTATGAAAATAAGAGGAATAATTAGGATGCTATGCAAAAGGTAAGTGAGGAATAACTTTGGACCACTGCAAACTGTTAAACTGTTAAACTATTTATGTTTTTCATATTCTTAAACCAGTAAAAATCAGGTACAGTGCCTTTCAGGATTGTATTGAACAAGAATAATGCTACGTAATTTCTCTTATGAATCTGGTGAGTGAATGGTGTTGATGGGAAAGGATTTTGGCACAAATTACCAGCCACATTTTTGCCAGTCTGTGCCAGGGCAGCTGTGACTACTTCTATGAGAGTGCAGAGTGAATATCGACTGAGAAATTAGTCTTGTCAAGCTTGTAACGCACTCCGTAAGTTAAAGTCATTTTTATCTCCATGTTTTTATTCATTTTATACATAGTGTCAACATATTTTCTACATTTGAGTTTAGAATTATGTTGCGCACACCAAGCCATGCTCTATTTTTGGTTTCAAAAGCAGATATTGAGTCAGTTCCTGCATCTAAACCATTGACGTTAACATTTTGGTTTATGTCAGAGCGGTGCGTCATCACAGAACTTTAAAGGGCATATCATGGAGGATAAGATGGGCCTGCGGGCAGACCCTTTGCTTGATGCCTTGGGAGGAGAACAGGTTCTTATCGCACTTCAACATTTAACACCTCGCACAGAAATAGCACAGGTTTAGCAATACTTCTTTCACCTGACACCCAATGTTTCTAGCTATGTTGATGATGTCACAATTAAAGCCACAACTGTCTGCACTGTGTCTGGTAATGTGCTTTATATTTCTTGTTATCTGAAATCCACCTTTTAATAAACCTTTTAAAGAAGCCAATGCTGTATATTCATATTGATGTTAAAAAGTTTTTCTTTACAGAGAATAAAAGATATGACTGTGATTTATATAGCGTTTTATATAGACGTTTTACAATAGGCATTCACATCACACTTCTGTAACCATTGCTACCTTGGGGTGGACTGACTTTAAGTGAAGCTAACACTCCGTACCAATGTCCACCCACTGAAATTTGGCAAGGTCTTGCCCAAGGACATAACAACAGTATGTAGGCAAATACTAACCTCTAAGCGATGACAATTGTAACATCTAATAGTTTATTAAGAATTCAGTCTTAATTAATGGAGGCATTGAGGTTAAAAATGAGCGTGTTAATGAAAGGGCCCATATTACACTGGTTTCAGATCTATGTTTTAATACATTTCCTCATCGCAAACACACCTGGAGTTTCTTGTTTCATTCACATGTGTAACAGACAAATCCTGCATATTTACACTGCCTGGCAAAAGTATTAGGATGATAGATAGTCTAGTCCTGGTTTAGACCTGAGTTAGACCTACACTGCGATGAGTCCCCATTTTTGCAATAATATGGCTTTACACATAATGAAATTGACTTGAATATATCAATAAATTGATTTGTTGTAATTACCAATACGTCTTGTTATCATTATTTATGAAAGTTCAGAAATACACAATCATCCTAATACTTTTGTCAGGCAGTGTATGCGGTTCTTTTCACAAACAAAAAACTCCATACACCTTCAGTAGACACTTTTGGATGATTTGTTTGATGATTTCAGCCCTGGAATTTCCCATCTATACTTAACAAAAGTTAACTTGAAAACTACCGCTTCATGACATCACAAGGTGGAACAGAATTTTGAGCTCTGGAGATGTAGACAGCCTAATAATAAAGGGTTACTCAAACATGTGTGAATGAAATAAAACACATTGTTGTTTTTTTTTGTCGGGGCAACAATATTCTAACATGGCTTAAAGCTCACAAGACTCAGTTTAGTGTAATATAGGACCTTTAGTTACAAAGCCTGAATCCTTTGCTAAAGACTTAAAGGCAAATTAACGTTTTTTTTTTACAATCTGAGCCTTCTTTCGGCAATAAAACAAGTAGTTTTACTCACCCATAGCATTTTTCTGTCAATTGGAGCAGTATCGCAGAACTTATGTTGAGCCGTTCTGTTCTACTAATGATCCCGTATCCGTTAACATGGTGCTGTATCATATGCTCGGGGCATTACTTTGCGGTGTCCAAATAACACAAACTTTAGCACTTTTCAAATCATAGAAGCCCGATGTCTTAATGTAAGATTTCGTTTGAAGCAAAAGTGGCCTGTAATCCGAGATTTATCCATAGTTTTCAGCTTTGCGTTTCATGTTTGGGTCCCGGGAGCAGTCCGCGCATGCGCACTGGCGTCCTCATCTACTCGAAACTATGGCTAAATCTCGGATTACAGGCCACTTTTGCTTCAAACGAAATCTTACATTAAGACATCGGGCTTCTATGATTTGAAAAGTGCTAAAGTTTGTGTTATTTGGACACCGCAAAGTAATGCCCCGAGCAAATGATACAGCACCATGTTAACGGATACGGGATCATTACTAGAACAGAACGGCTCAACATAAGTTCTGCGATACTGCTCCAATTGACAGAAAAATACTATGGGTGAGTAAAACTACTTGTTTTATTGCCGAAAGAAGGCTCAGATTGTAAAAAAAAAACATTAATTTGCCTTTAATGATTGATGATTTAAACCAAGTGTAGTTATTATACAGTGTTACTAATATTTTAGCTAAATATTTGGGAGCTTATTTTATTCACCTTGCAAATTCTCCAAGTTTTATTCTTTCCAGGTAATATCCAGAATTCTCAATGGAGCCCCACACCGAGCTCTTGTACTTGCATATGGCTCCTGGATAAACCTGGCCTCACTGAGACAGAGCGAACACCCACTCTCATCTGCACCATCTGTGTATTGCACAGGAGACCCCCCTCCTCTCACCAGTATCACGCTGCTTCTTCATCTCCCCCTCACTCCCTCACATACTCCCACTCACTCCTCACGCTGCTGCTGGTGTCAAAGGCTTAAATGTCAGACCACCTTCCACCTACCAGCGCAGTCCCACGTGCTCAGAGGCAGGCAGAGGAATACTGATGGTCCGCACGTCAAACTCGCCGTGTACATTCAGTGCCCCAGTGTTTCTTTAAGGACATTTTTATACAACAGCCCATACAGAACTGTACCTTTAGTATGGAAGGATATACTGGTGATATGTTTTATGCTGAATATTTTGAAGTGTTATATTTCACTCATACTTGTGTAAATTTATCTCTTTAAGCAGTTTTTAAGTGGTCTCACACAAGCCAAAGCTTTGTTGACCATTTAGGCTCATTGTTTACATTTCACTGGAGCCGCTTCAGCCATGCCTCGGGCTTCCTGGATATTTGCATGGTCTCTTTTTTAATTAGGCAGAAATGTGATTGCGTCTCTTCTGTTTTGGTCTTTCAAAGTCACAGGATTCCACTAAGGATCATTCTTAGAGGTATCAGGTGTTTCCTCATTTATTGAAGCTATAAGCAGTGCTGTGTTTTTATGTATCAAAAACAAGGCTAGTGTCATTTAGTTTAAAGAAAAGGCTGTTTTATTACATTATGTGGCAATTTAACGATTTGCCATTTAGATTTTATGAGTCGCCAAATCAATTGTCCATTACAACACAGTTTATGTGCTTTAGATATCTTCTAAGTCTATGGTATGGTCTATGGTCTTCTAAGTCTATGGTATTTCAGACCTCATACTTTTACTCCGACTTGAGTAATATATTGCATAATGTAACAGTATGGTTAACTGAGTAATATATTGTGCAGAGTAACAGTACTCTGAAAAAAGCTTTATGTTGAAAATATTTTATTATATGAACATTTGTGTTTCTTGCACCACTCCTTCAGATATGATTTAGTCTTCTTCATCTTTGTGTCTATGCATTAAATTTGAATAGTAATTATAAACCAGATATAACAACCTTACAGTTACTTGAGTAGTGGTTTCCCTACATTTTTACCCAAACAAAGTAGGGTATGCTTTGTACTTCTGCAAACCATACACCACTTCCCCCTTTCACATAACTGTCCATAACATTTGCTCTTCCACTGTGTTATCCACGGTAACTCCACTGTTACCAGTGAGCAGAGCTCACAGTCCACATGCCCCAGACAACTATGTCACTTTTAGACATTTTGAGACAGAGGACCTGGAAACTCTAACTGAGACTCAAGACCAAAAGGAGGCAGAGATATGTCAGTAGATGTAAACAGTCCAATGGAGATACAAATCCTAGAAGTCCTCAAGGAGGAGACCGAACAAGCCCTAAGAGTATAGAGGAGGAACAGAACCTAGAAGACCTAGTAACTTCAGGAGGTATTTAAAACCATGTCTGCTGGAGCCACTAAACACAGAGGAATGACCTGGGTGAAAACATCCTAATAGAAGAATCAGCCACAGCTCCAGAGTCCACACAAGAAACACTTGTACTTTCTGAGGAGGAACTGGAAGAAGGAGCTGGACAGGGGAGCAAAGGTCCAGAGCTTAATCAAGAAGAGCTCAGGTTTCTACATGATCTCAAGTTGGACTAACGAGAGAAGTATAGATGAGGATCAAAATCAAGAGAATCCCAAGAGGCCAATGGAGATCCAAAAATTAGAAGACTGCAGAGAAGATTATCTGGAAATTAACCTTAAGACAGAAGATCTTGATTCAGCAGAATCTACTGCAGCTAGACCACAGCACTAGAGACAGTTGGACTTCGTAAGGAGGAACTAGTAGAAGTTGGACAAGAAAGATGTTCTTCAGTTAGAGGTTCTTCAGCTGACTGACAAAAGATCTCTGGAGACAATTGGACTGAGTCAAATTTCTTCTCCTCAAAGAACAAAATCCTGAGCACTCTGCTTCAAAGGGAATCCAGTATCTGGATGAGGACCTAAGTATGTCTGATAACCAGACCCTCCAGGAATTCACGATGTTGCGATTTGCAACTTCAATGCAACTTCAGCCAATCCCCGCAAATTCAGGGCGGTGTTGCAATTTTGACCAATCACCGCAACTTTTCCGCAATTTTTACTAATTTTGACCAATCATTGGCGACATATTGAACGCCAACTAACTTCCTTCTGTGTAGGAGACATAACTGAGATGAGGTGCACGGTGCGTTTCTGTGTGTGTGTGTGCGGCAGAGGCGGTGGGTCACGTGAGTGTGGGTGTGTGCACGTACGGAAGTGTGTGCGTGTAAAAGCGCGCGCTCACCTGTCACACAGAGGAGAGAGTCAGGGTTGGGGTGTAGCCGTATTTTTTGTTGACCGCAAACCATTCATTCATCTTTCATGTTAATCTGTTCATCCTGCTGATTTTCATGAGTTCCATTTCATCCTGCTGCGCTGTCATAGCTGTGTGCGCTCTTTTTGTAATAAATGCACAAAACGCATATCTGGATCTCAGCGTATCTGTCACCATAGCCTCCTCTTTGCGCGTCACAAATCTGCGAGCCATAGGACCCAACCTCATATCCTCGGCGGCTAAAAGGTTTGAGTTTGGAAGCTGCAACATTCTGCTTTACTTCCGTGTGACAAAACGAAACTGTGGCCGTGTCCCAGTTCCCAGAGCGCACAGCTCGGCGCGCGGCCCGAAGGTGGCTCAGACTGCAGTCAAGGCGGTGCACACTTGCTCAGCCCCGACTGCAGTCCGCGGACCGCTTAACAACTGCGGTCTTCGGACCGCGTGTTAACTGCGCATGGGACAAAAAAGAAGTGGGACAGCAGTCGTCGCGCCGGTGTTCTGTCGAAATGTGTGACGCACACGCTCCGGGCCGCGTGCTCTGGGAATTGAGACACGGCTTCTAATGGCAAAGAAACATGTCTGCGGCGCCATTTGCCCACAAAAATAACAGCAAAAGACCGGGCGAAACAGTTCCCCTCCTAGTAGTAATTTATTTTCGATGTTGGTAAGGTTGTTTTAGGACCATATCTGTGATCTCTGTGTCTTTGTATTATTCTTTGTCAGTAATAACTCAGTATTCCAAATTTTACTCAATTTTAATTACAAAAAGCGAAAGTCGCAACTATTTATCGCAACAAAAACCTTTAAAGCACCGCAACTTTCATCGCAACTTTTTGGAAAAGCTCCCGCAAATTCAGGCATTTTAGCCCGCAACAATCACAAAAAATGCCCGCGAAATCCTGGGGGGTCTGGATAACAGATCTTTTAAAAACAACCAGACTCAAGACAACCTAGACATCAGGGTCTGTCTCCAAGCTGCTGGTGATGGCTTTGGGACCAGAGCGCCACAGAGTTCCAGAAGTTCTGATTTTTGAGACCTAGTTTAGTTCATGATTCTATGGTTGACCAGCTAGCTTAATTTCTGTCAGTCTTCAGTCTGGTCTGTACTGAGCTGTGCTGAGCGTGTGCAAAGGTGGTGTGCTCACAGGTCATGGTTTAAAAGGTTGTTCTGCAGCAAATTTTCTCATCACCTACTGTATCGGTCATACTTTTATAAGGTGATTTTGTTGCATAAAAGACACAGATTTGACCTGTAATTTGGTCTAGTGGCATCAAATGTTTGTCTTCAAAGAGTTAGATAAGTTTACTTGGAACATTAATAATAACATACATGAAAGCTCACGTCATCTTGTGCGTGCTGTATTCTGAATTCCACCAAATGAATCTGTACCCAAATGCATTTACTTCATGACTACATTTGAGTAAGCATAGTGTATAAGGTCACCTAGCATGCTGCCAGGTATTGGACATGTCTACCTTCAGCCTGGTTCCCAAACTAATTATAAGGAGCCTCAGGTGTGCCACACCGAAAATGTCAAAGCTGAAGTAAACCACAGGTTGAATTACTGTTACGCTTTATTAATCGTCAACAGAGGCAGAAAAATGCTCACGTATCCTCCACTATCGCTGTAATAGATTTTAGCAAAAGTGGCAGCTGGTAATGGAGGACCGAGACTCATTTCCACACCAGTTCATAAGATTAATCTGGGCCCTGTGTGATGGAGGGAGACAAACTGCGCTGGTGGTAGGATTAACAAAAACACTGTATACTTTGGCGAACCAGTCAGGTACAGACTGGGAAATTAAAAACAAGTCATGTGTGCATCCCTGTGGAGGAGTGCAGGGAAATGACTCAGATATCAGGCAGGATTTGTCTATGCAATATCCCAAGGTCAACTGGGGTCAAAGCCACTGGACCCTTAAAAAATATAGCGTCCTGTGTTGTATCATCATTGTATTATAGAAATAGTAACTGTCATATATTAGAGTAGAGTCAGATGGGTTCAGATTTGGAAAGTATGAAAAAATTGCATTGGGCCAGAATTTGTTCTTTATCCCTTTATACCAACAAGCCAGGGTCAACTGAGGTCACATCCACCCAGACAAGAATCTACAAACAGTTACAATGAATCAGGTTTGCACAAGGCTACATGTCCTGCCACCACCCCGCACTGATTAAGTGGCTGAAAGAGAGCGTGAATTGAGATGATGGGATAGAGAGTGTATGTGTGAGCGAGTGCGTCAGTGAATACTAGGAGGGAATTGCATTGTGGGAGGCCGATCAGCAGACAGAGACAGATGTGAGTCAGTGCAGCTGAAAAGCCTCTGTTTACTCTCGGAAACAGTCCCAAACTCTTGAGACAAGCCTCATTGCTTCTTACCCTTGTGTTTGAGCCAGGAAACACTACTGTTTCCTTCAAACAAAGCAAGACAAGGGCTTTTACAGACTCATTCTCAATTGGAGTGTTGTAATAACTGGTATTATTAATCTAGGACAAAAGTGAAAAATATCTATATTTTACTTAGCAGGTGTGTGACATAGTAGTACAAGCAGCAGAAAGTAGGCTACATTTACTTAAATATGGATTTATTTATTTTTTTTTGACTACCAGTGATGAAGTTGTCCCTATGGATCATTTTAAAATTTGTGCATTCCAAAGAAAATATAGCTCACTTCCAAGTAAAAATCCCACTGGTGCATATGTTTAGCTGATTAAAGACCATCCATCAATACACCTCACACTAAGGAGGAGTAAACGTTTGATTGGCTGTGGGCCGAGCAGTAAAAATGTTGTTTTTTTTTATTTTTTACATCTCTTTTATTCCAGAGCTGAAAGAATATGAACAGTCTTTGTGGAATACCTTGTGTGTGGGCAGGTGGTCTTGTTATTATTCCCCAAGATCATCAGAATCTCCGCTGTTCCACCACCACCTCACTTTTTTCTGTCTACTCTGTCTAAAATGTAGGTGAATAAAAATAAAATCAAATACCAGATTCATCTCATAGACCAAGACACATTTAGTCCATTTTAAGATTATGTTTATCCAGTGAAGAAAAAGAACAGAAAATTCTTGCACCCTTTTTCAGTGGCTCTCCCAAAGTGATTTATGCAAACATGCTCTAGCTGTGTCACTGAAGACCACTGATGCCAACGGAAGTATGCGGTCAGATTATGAGATTATGAGATTATGAAACGACAGGTCTTTTTCAGGTTTTCATCCACATTCACCAATAAGATGGAGCGTTGTCACTGAAATCAGTCATGTATAAGCTGAACGTCGCTAGTTTGAGGTGAGACCTGAAATGTGTGAGAGGAAATAAAAAAAATAAGTAAGTGAGTAAATAAGAAACCATCTAAATTATTTATGACCCAATTAAGCTCTTATATGGTATTCTTATCAGTACGATGATATATCAAACTTCCATTGCGTCTCCTTGGGGACTTGAACGAAATGCTCAGAAACCCAGATGTCCATGAATGTTTTATGTGCCTTCGTTGGCCTAAGCACAGAGAGTCCCAGCAGAGGGGTACATACAGACCCCAGGCTAATTAATATGGTCCATCTGTAATCCTGAGTCCACCACAGCCATTTTAACAGATATAAATATATTTAAGTGTTTCTGTAGACTCAAAGCATGCATATCATTTTGTAGCTTCCATGGGCCAGCATCTATGAAGGCGAGATGAAGGGCGGTGCAGGCAGACTGAAGCTCACGCGGGACAAGAGGGCTTAGAAGAAGGGATGGAGGGGGTCTGAGGAAGAAATTGTTTTCCAGAGACAGATTTGTAAACTGCAGCCGCAGATTGTAAGAAGCTTTTAGTCAGACAAAACAATAGCAACGGCAAGATTGGAAACCAGCTTGAAAATGGCACCTAGTGTGCTCAGGTGGTGTTTGTACTTGAACTTGCATGTTTAAAGGGCTCACTGTGCTATTTTCTGACCTATGTTATAATGTTGTTTCCTATCACAATATACAGCTCTGGAAAAAAAAAAAAGAAACGACTGCAAAATCATTGTTTTTTTTCCTGATTTTACTACTTATAGGTATGTGTTTGGGCAAAACGAAAATGTTTGTTTGAGTTTATAAATTACTGACAACATTTCCCCCAAATTCCAAATAAAAATATTATCTTTAGAGCATTTATCAGACCCTCCAGGAATTCGCGATGTTGCGATTTGCAACTTCAACGCAACTTCAGCCAATGCCAACTATCCCAAAAATCGCAACTATTTATCGCAACTTTCACTTCCTCCCGCAACAAAATCGCAACAAAAACCTTAAAAGCACCTCAACTTTCATCGCAACTTTTTGGAAAAGCTCCCGCAAATTCAGGCATTTTAGCCCGCAACAATCACAAAAAATGCCCGCGAAATCCTGGGGGGTCTGATTTATTTGCAGAAAATGACAAATGGTCAAAATAACAAAAAGATACATGTTTTCAGACCTCAAACAATGCAAAGAAACAAGATCAAATTCATTTTAAAACAACATAATACTAATGTTTACACTTAAGAAGAGTTCGTAAATCAATATTTGGTGCAATAACCCTTATTTTTAATCACAGTTTCCATGCGTCTTGTCATGCTCTCCACAAGTCTTTCACATTGTTCTTGGGTGACTTTATTCCACTCCTGGTGCAAGAACTGAAGTAGCTCAGCTTTGTGTTTGTGTTGGAATTCAACAGACGCTGGAATGGAATGGCTGTAATACATGTAGAGATGCTGATTTCAGAAAAAAATGCAGTGGTTTCTTATTTTTTTCAAGAGCTACACACCTGGTCTTGAGGTCAAACCCTGCATATTTAGATTGAGTTTTGCTCTTAAACAGAAAAAACTCCAACTTCCAGCTTGATGATGTGATAATACAAAACGTTCTCAACTGTGTTTTTAAAAACTCCATACATCTTCATTAGAATCATTTGGACAATTTCAGCCCTGGATCTCTACTAAAGATATAGTATAAGGTAGAAGTTAACTTGAAAAGTACCCCTATGTGACATCACACAGTGGAACAGTGTTTTGCTTTGGAAATGTAGACAGACTAATAATAAAGGATAGCTCAAACACGTGTGATGAAACAAAACACCAGGGATGTTGCTGAGGAGGAAAGAATAATGATAACAAGAGTAACAAATAATAACAAGAGTGAATTTTGTGTAATATAATATACATGTACGCAGAACCTTTAAAGAGCTATTCTCAGTGAACCTTTATCACGTGCTGGTATCGATTATTGAAGTATTGAACAAAAAAGAAATTTAAAGTGGATCTAAACCAGGGGTGGGCAAACTTTTTGACTCGTGGGCCACAAAGGGTTCTAAAATTTGACAGAAGGGCCAGACCAGGGGCAGGTGGATTTAGTGTTTTGGTAATCCACCTCATAAGAGCAAAAAATAACATGGGATATGTACAAAACATGTGCTTTATTTCAATTAAAAATGAACAAAAGCATTACAACAAAATGTCCATCTTTCAAGTTCCACGGTATTTAACTATTTATTAAAATGACTTAAAAAACAGAAAATTAAATTCATAAAATACAGCTTTTTTATTACTAACAGTTACTATTTTAAAGCACTAAAAGTTCTTTTCTCCTTCAGGTTCTTTCGTTCTTTTGTTGACTGTTTTGTGGCAAAGTGAGGGCTGATATTCTTTACAAACCGCTACAGTCTCTTGGCATATCAGGCATACAGCAGCTGAAGTCAAAAATATGAACTTGTCCACTCCTTATTAAACACTCGACATTCTCTGTGCACTTTTCTTTTCTTAGCTCTGCTCATCTTTACAGGAGGGCTGAGGGGTCAGAGAGTAAAGCACAAACGTGGAGCAAAACGCCGCACCTCAACAAAGTTCAATGTGTCTAGGAAACACCAGAATTGCAGGGAAATTAAAACATTTAAACATTAACAATTGCCTGGAAGAATCCATGACTCATCGCTGTACCAGCGGATGAGTCTGGTAACGCTTGGTCCAAAATGCGCTGCTGTTGCGCGTAGACAGACAGCTAAGTGAACCAATCAGAGATTGCGCCATCTTGATTCAAAACTGAGGAGGAACTTCCGCTGCCTAAGAGTGACTTTGCGGGCAAAGGCGGGTGCACTGACGTCACCATCTTTGAACGAATCAGAATCGCAGAGTCCGTTGTTAACCGGAGGACCGAGGGTGGATGGAGGGTGTCCAAATGGTATCGCGCTGTATAGCAAATACATAGAGATATCATTTGGCTGGCCAGGTAACATTAACAAGGTTTATTAATATAATTTCTTCAAGTTCGGCGGGCCGGATTAAAAAGCTTAACGGGCCGCATATGGCCCCCGGGCCGTAGTTTGCCCATGCCTGATCTAAACACTAAATGATTTTTTTTTCACTACATAACTGTGTATATGATTTTTAATAGCATTATCTGTGTTCTGCCTCCAGTAGCTACTGCAATCACTTGTAGTTGGTGACATCACACAGACCTGGCTGTGATCAGGGCTGTGCAGGGGCAGAATTTGAAGTGTGATACCCCTTTAGACCAATGACACTGTTCCTTATGCCTCCAGACCCTCTCACTTTTCTTTAGTCCTCTAGGTACTGCGTAGTTAAGCAGCTTAATTTGAAATGTGGTTATGGGCAGAGTTTATGCGTTTAGCCCCACTTTAAACATGCTGGGCGCTTATGAGCTTTTAACCATGTTATAATAGTTTTCACTCGTCATTAGCTTACTCACTTGTATTTTGATTGGTTCATACATGTGTAAGTAATTCTGCAGATAGTTTTGACCTACCTTATCCTTGCTCACAACGATGTACTTACATGTGAATATTCAAAACATTTAGACTAAAAAAACCTCACATAGCCATTTTTTTAAAGGACAATGAGGAGATGATGTCAGCAGCAGAGAGAAATCCATATTCCAATACACAAGGAACAAAATGTAAAAAAAAAAAAATGCACACATGTTATAGGTTATTATTAAATGCCAAAGAAATATGTCTTCTTTAACCTTTTCCACATGCTTCCCCCCAGAAATACCTACCGACATTATTACACATCTCTCTCATTAGTCCAGTGTGGTCCTGTCTTCTCTTTTCTTGCCCTGTCACTACCACCGTGCTTTTATTCACAAGCGTGTGTGGGTAGAAGTGGTGGCTTGATGCAGCTGGAGTCTTGTGGGACAGACTGGTCTATAATGATGATCTTCACTACGATAATGACTGCAAAGGTAATCCTCGCAGGGAACTATGCATACAGAACCACCCTGCGGAAACACAATTGGCTCTGAATGCTACACACACACACACAAACACACACACACACACACACACACAGGGCTGGGAGGGTTACTTTAGAAATGTATTCTGGTACAGTTACTAGTTACCGCTTAAAATATGTATTCAGTAACGTAATCCAAGAACCATAATATTAAAGTAATGCAACTTGATTACTTTCAATTACATTTGGATGACTTTAACACCAAATATCCTATAACAACAAGAAAACAATAAAATTACTTACTTTTGTGCATTATAAAACTAAAGAAAGCTAATTTGAACAGTAGCTTAGAAGAAGAAGAAGTGACTTTATTGATCTCACACTGGAGAAATTCTTCTCTGCATTTTAACCCATCCTATATATATACATATATTAGGAGCAGTGGGCAGCACACACATTAGGGCGCCCGGGGACCATCTCCATGATCTTCTTGCTTCGGTTTGGTCAGGACCTAAGCTGGAGGTACCTATGGTGCATGTTTTGGGTTGGTGGGGGAAACCGGAGTGCCCGGAGGAAACCCACCCCAGACACGGGGAGAACATGCAAACTCCACACAGAAAGGCTCGGGCGACCTGGGGATCGAACCCAGACCATGCATGCAAACTCCACACAGAACACACACAGAAAGGCCTGGGCGACCCGGGGATCGAACCCGGAACCTTCTTGCTGTGAAGCAAGAGCGCTAACCACTCAGCATATATATACATATATTAGGAGCAGTGGGCAGCACACATTAGGGCGCCCGGGGACCATCTCCATGATCTTCTTGCTTCGGTTTGGTCAGGACCTAAGCTGGAGGTACCTATAGTGCATGTTTTGGGTTGATGGGGGAAACCGGAGTGCCCGGAGGAAACCCACCCAGACACGGGGAGAAACATGCAAACTCCACACAGAAAGGCCACAGAAACCCGGGGATCGAACCCAGACCATGCATGCAAACTCCACACAGAACACACACAGAAAGGCCTGGGCGACCTGGGGATCGAACCCGGAACCTTCTTGCTGTGAAGCAAGAGCGCTAACCACTCAGCTACCGTGCCTTATAGCCCTACAATGAAAGTGCACACGTCTTGACCACATAGTACAGTTTGCTAAGAAAAAAATCCTCTTGTCTTCTTTAAAATAAAATAATTTTGAAATTTTCACCCGCTAAATGCGTTCTTCTCGGTCAAAGCCATGCCAGTTGTTTGTTTGTTCCATAGTACTGCCAGATGACGACGTGAAGTGACGCTGTGTGCGCGCATGTCTGTACGACAGTTTGTTCTGATTTCCCTCCATCTCCAGCTTTAAAATGAAAAAAATAAATAACATCAATTGTAATCCTGCTAAATAATCCCCATTTTCACTAAATGTACCTGTAATCGGAATAAAGTTTTTTGTATCCTTTTACCTTATATTCTGTTACTCCCCCACCCTGCACACACACAGATAGTGAACTGAACTTTAAACCATGTTGTTGACCTGATAATAAAGGATTTACATTTACATTTATTTTTTTCCCGTCATGTGAGTGTGTGTTCAGATTAAAGCCCCCACAATGTGATACATATCCATATGCACAAACACACACACACCAGGTCCTGGAGCCTGCCTCACTTAAGCGTCTTATCAGTAGAGCTATACGAAATCAGAGTCTCACAATCTTGGCCTCAGGAGCCAACTTGTGCCTGTCCCTCTTGCCCAAAGGTTGTTATGATGATACCCACCCTCTTGCCTCTTCTGCATCTCAGAGCAGCTTTATTCTTTTATCGTGCAGCCTATCAGAGGGATGGCAGGTGCTCTGAAGCTCGCTCTCCCAGCTCAATGATGGCGGAGAAGGGGGTTGGGGCACTGTCTGAAGATGTGGCTAATACTACTTTGCCAGGCTCAGGACAGTCACAGCAGCATTTTGAGAAAGACAAGGAGCAAAGATAAGGCGGTAATGGTGCAGCTTTGGAAGGCTTATGTATCATTGGCTGCCATTTTGACCATAGCACAACATAGCTAAATTAATTTAAGGTTCATTATGTAACTGGATGGTCCACCATTTACTTGTATTTGGGAAAAGTTAATACTTTGCCTGGAATGTTCCACAGTATGATCTATCATACATGAATTCAAGTGCACGTGTTTTGTATTACTAAAACATGCGCTTTCTTTGAGTGGGGTCACATTTCTATTACATCTATAACTTGGCCAGGTGGAATCTGCTAGTATCCATGGATATGTCCAATGTTAATGTATGTTTAAAGTTTAGATACACTATATTACCAAAAGTATTCGCTCACCTGCCTTGACTCAAACTATGAACTGAAGTGCCATCCCATTCCTAACCCATAGAGTTCAATATGATGTCGGTCCACCTTTTGCAGCTATTACAGCTTCAACTCTTCTGGGAAGTGTTAGGGTTATGACTCTTCTGGACACTAGGGGACACTGTGGGACATGTGTTTGATCTTTTGTTTCCCTACATTTCGTTTCTTTACCACCTGTTTCCAATTGTTCTTGTAATCATGTGATCAATTGGGCTGGGTATTTAAGCCCTGGTTTTCTGTTGTTTGTCACTGAGTCTTTGTTACCTGTCCACGTCCCTAGTGAGTGTCTAGAATTTGTGTCTTGTTAAAGATTAAGCCTTTTGCATTCTCGAACTTTAATACTCTTAGTTTTTTGGATTCTTTATGTTTTTTGGAGAGTTTTTGTGTTGCCAAGCTTTTAGCAAATTTTGGATTTTCTGTGTTGCTTGAGGACCTTCTGAGTTTTTTGAAAAATAAATGGAGAATATCTTTTTAATTTGAACCTCTGCACTTGAGTCTGCTCTCACTATCTGGACTGTTGCACAGTGGTTAGCACACCCACCTACCAAGCCGGCGACCCGGATTCTATTCCCGAGTCGGCCCTAACAGAAAGACTCAGTCATGACAGACCCAGCGGAGGCTCCTTCACCTGGCCAATTGACGGACTTTGAAAAGTTGATGGCTACCCTTTCCAGCTTCGGAGCTACCATGGATACACATGGCCACGCTTTACCCACCCAGCAACAAGCCTTGGCACGACATGATGAAATGCTGCAACAGATTGCTACGGCTCTTCAGCAATTAACCGCAGCACCTCCGCAAGCTCCTGCAGTTCCTCCAGCCCAACCTCCTGCCATGCCTGCTGTTCCCCCTGCTCAAGCTCAAGCCATACGCCCCTCGGCTTCGGACCCACATCGGCCACCCTCACACTCGGAACCTCATCTCCCAGCACCACAACGATATGATGGTAAACCGGGTGAGTGCCGGGATTTCCTTACACAATGCCAGCTTACATTTGAACTACAGCCAACCACTTATCCCACTGATCGAGCCAGGATTGCCTATGTGATTACACTACTTGTCAACAAGGCCCGAGCGTGGGCGACCTCCATCTGGCAGCGACAGGGTCCAGAGTGCTCAGACTTCAAGAAGTTTGCTGAAGACATGCTGCGAGTCTTTGACCAGTCAGTTGCCAGTGCAGATGCAGCCAAACAGCTAATGACCATCCAGCAGGGCAAGACCAGTGTAGCAGATTATGCCATCACCTTTCGGACACTGGCTGCTGTAAGTGATTGGAACGAGCCAGCACTGGTGTCGGCTTTCCACCATGGCCTGTCGGACCCTGTCAAAGATGGACTGGCGTCTGTGGGGTGCCCCTCTGACCTAGAGTCCCTGATCTCCAATGCCATACGCCTGGACAACCGGCTCAGGGAACGTCGCCGTGATGTGGCGTCCTTCCAAAGAACCCCTGATGCTTCTGGTCTACCAAGGCTCTCCACTCCACTGATCCCTGAACCTACCGAGCCTATGCAAGTTGGGCGTACCCATCTGTCTGCAGCTGAGAAGGAGCGACGGAGAAGGGAGAGGTGCTGCTTATACTGCGGCAAGAGGGGACACTTTCGGGACTCCTGCCCTGAGCTCTCGGGAAAAGAGCTTTCCCGTCCAGCCGAGGGAGGGTTGTGACGGGAGCCACCTTGTCTCCCGAGTTTCCCGCCCAAGGAGTCTTCCTCCCAGTTACCATATCTTGGGGTGAAGGCAATTATACTTGCCAGGCCCTTGTTGACTCTGGGGCTGCCGGGAATTTTATGGACACGAACTTTGCCCTGAAACTCAAGATTCCTGTTGTTTCCCTCAAGATGCCCCTCTCTGTGTCTGCTCTGGATGGCCAGCCCCTGGGAGATGGCAAGGTCACCCGAGCAACCTCTACTCTTCGTCTCCAGTTTGAAGCCCACCGAGAAGATATCTCCCTGCATCTCATCCACTCTCCCGAGTTCCCTGTGGTCCTTGGCCTCCCTTGGCTTACTCGTCATAACCCCCACATTGACTGGGTAACTGGCCGAATCCTTGAATGGGGGCCTACCTGCCACGCCACATGCCTCTTTGCAAATCCTCCAGCGTTGCCTTCCGAGTCTCTGGATCCCACCGAGTTGTCCCAAGTTCCCTCCGAGTACTGGGATTTGAAAGAGGTCTTTAGCAAGAAAAGAGCTGCTTCTCTTCCTCCTCATAGACACTACGATTGTGCCATCGAGCTTCTGCCAGGCACAACTCCTCCTCGGGGACGACTTTTCTCTCTCTCTCTGCCAGAGCATAAAGCCATGGAAGAGTACGTCAAGGATGCTCTGGCGTCGGGATTCATCAGGCCATCCACGTCACCTGCTGGTGCTGGTTTCTTCTTTGTTGGCAAGAAGGACGGTGGGCTGCGACCTTGCATCGATTACCGGGGCCTTAACAAGATCACCATCCGTAATCGCTACCCGCTTCCTCTAATGTCCTCTGCCTTTGACCTGCTGCAGGGTGCCTCTGTTTTTACCAAGTTAGATTTGCGAAACGCCTACCACCTTGTTCGTATTAGACAAGGTGATGAATGGAAGACAGCCTTCAACACTCCCTCTGGACACTACGAATACCAAGTTATGCCTTTCGGACTAACCAACGCTCCAGCTGTCTTCCAGGCCCTTATAAATGATGTACTTAGAGACATGATCAACCGTTTTGTCTTTGTTTATTTAGATGACATCTTGATTTTTTCTAAGTCGTTGCAGGAGCATTACCATCATGTGCGGAGCGTCCTCCAGCGACTACTGAAGAACCACCTTTACGTGAAGGCTCAAAAATGTGAGTTCCATGTCCCTGTGGTCTCTTTCCTTGGCTTCATCCTAGAGCACGGACAGGTCCAGATGGATCCGGCCAAAACAACAGCTGTACGGGATTGGCCTACTCCGACGTCAGTGAAAGGGGTGCAACAGTTCCTGGGTTTCGCAAACTTTTACCGCAAGTTTATTCGGAACTTCAGCTCAGTGGCGGCGCCAATCTCTGCTCTCACCAAGAAGACTGGTGCACCGTTCCTCTGGACACCCAAGGCTGAGGAGGCATTTCAGGATCTCAAACGCCGCTTTTCCTCAGCACCTGTGCTGGTCCTCCCTGACCCATCACAGCCTTTTATTGTGGAAGTGGATGCATCCAATATCGGGGTCGGGGCTGTCCTTTCCCAGCGATCCAATGGCAAGCTGAATCCTTGTGCATACTTCTCACGTCGCCTCAACCCTACTGAGTCCCGCTATGACGTTGGGGATCGTGAGCTGCTGGCAGTGAAAATGGCGCTGGATGAATGGAGACACTGGCTGGAGGGAGCGCAGCATCCTTTTCTTGTGTGGACGGACCACAAGAACCTTGAATACCTCCAGCAAGCCAGGCGTCTGAACCCTCGCCAGGCCCGGTGGGCCATGTTCTTTAGCCGATTTGATTTTACACTTTCCTATCGTCCAGGCTCAAAGAACACCAAGCCAGATGCTTTGTCCAGGCAGTTCTCCTCACATGACAAGGAGGGAGAGGTCAACACTGTGGTCCCAGCCTCCCGCATAGTTGCCCCGGTACGTTGGGGTATTGAGACAACTGTCAGGCAGGCTCAACGTCAAGAACCTGATCCTGGAACAGGCCCTCCAGGTCTCCTGTTCGTACCTAGCCAGGTACGGGCCAAGGTCCTCCAGTGGGGCCACTCGTCCAGCCTCACTGCACATCCGGGGGCCCGGAGGACCTTCGAGTTCCTTCATAGACGGTTCTGGTGGCCAGGCATGGAGAAGGAGGTGAAGGCTTTTGTGATGGCCTGCCCAATCTGCACCCAGAGCAAGAATCCCCGCCAGCCTCCTCAAGGTCTGCTTCGCCCTCTGTCCATCCCGAGGCGTCCCTGGTCCCATGTGTCTGCAGACTTCGTCACTGGCCTTCCAAGATCTGAAGGTAACACAGTTATTTTTGTTGTGGTCGACAGGTTCTCCAAGGCCTGTCGATTTATTCCATTACCTAAACTCCCCTCTGCTTTTGAGACTGCCACACTAATATTCACCCATGTCTTCCGAGTCTTCGGGCTCCCACAGGACATTGTGTCGGACCGTGGGCCACAGTTCACGTCTCGGGTGTGGCGGGCATTCTGTGGACTCCTGGGTGCTACGGCCAGCCTCACCTCCGGCTTCCATCCCCAGTCAAATGGACAGACGGAGAGGCTGAATCAGGACCTGGAGACTACCCTGAGGAGTCTGGCGAGGGACAACCCGGCATCCTGGTGTTCCTGGCTGCCATGGGCGGAGTACGCTCACAACACCCTCCAATCTTCAGCAACCGGCGTGTCTCCATTCCAGTGTCAATTCGGCTTCCAGCCTCCTCTGTTTCCAGAACAGGAGGTTGACGCTGGGGTTCCCTCTGTCCACCACCACATGAGGCGCTGTCGGAGGGTGTGGAAGAGCACGCGCAAGGCGTTGCTGCGGAGCTCCAGGTCCGCCCAGGCCCAAGCCAACCGTCGCAGGAGGCCAGCCCAGCATTTCCGCCCGGGTCAAAGGGTTTGGCTGTCTTCCAAAGATCTTCCCCTTCGTGTCGAGTCCCGCAAGCTGGCCCCCCGCTTTGTTGGTCCCTTTACGGTGATTCGTAGAATCAACCCTGTCTCCTACCAGCTCCAGTTGCCCCGGTCCCTTAGAATTCACCCCACCTTCCATGTCTCCCTGCTACGCCCGGTCCTGTCCTCGCCCCATTCCCCTCCCCCCGAGGGCCCGCCTCCTCCCGTATCATTGATGGTGGGCCTGTTTTCACGGTCCGCCGACTCCTCAATTCCCGCCGTGTCCGAGGCGGACTGCAGTACTTGGTCGACTGGGAGGGCTACGGCCCTGAGGAGCGCTCCTGGGTTCCGGCCCGGGATATTGTGGACAAGGACCTTTGTAAGGACTTCCACCGTGCGCACCCTGACTGTCCGAGGAACGTCCGGAGACGTTCGTAGGGGGGGGGTCCTGTTAGGGTTATGACTCTTCTGGACACTAGGGGACACTGTGGGACATGTGTTTGATCTTTTGTTTCCCTACATTTCGTTTCTTTACCACCTGTTTCCAATTGTTCTTGTAATCATGTGATCAATTGGGCTGGGTATTTAAGCCCTGGTTTTCTGTTGTTTGTCACTTAGTCTTTGTTACCTGTCCACGTCCCTAGTGAGTGTCTAGAATTTGTGTCTTGTTAAAGATTAAGCCTTTTGCATTCTCGAACTTTAATACTCTTAGTTTTTTGGATTCTTTATGTTTTTTGGAGAGTTTTTGTGTTGCCAAGCTTTTAGCAAATTTTGGATTTTCTGTGTTGCTTGAGGACCTTCTGAGTTTTTTGAAAAATAAATGGAGAATATCTTTTTAATTTGAACCTCTGCACTTGAGTCTGCTCTCTCTATCTGGACTGTTGCACAGTGGTTAGCACACCCACCTACCAAGCCGGCGACCCGGATTCTATTCCCGAGTCGGCCCTAACAGGGAAGACTGTCCACAAGGAGAGTTGAGGAGAGTGTTTATAGGAATTTTTGACCATTCTTCCAAAAGCGCATCCCAAAGGTGTTCTATCGGGTTCAGGTCAGGACTCTGTGCAGGCCAGTCAAGTTCATCCACACCAAACTCCGTCATCCATGTCTTTATGGACCTTGCTTTGTGCACTGGTGCACAGTCATGTTGGAAGAGGAAGGGGCCCGCTCCAGACTGTTCCCACAAGGTTGGGAGCATGGAATTGTCCAAAATGTTTTGGTATCCTGAAGCATTCAAAGTTTCTTTCACTGGAACTAAGGGCCAAGCCCTGTGGCCAGGCCAAGTGATTAGGACACCTGATTCTGATCATTTGAATGGGTGAGCGAATACTTTTTGGTAATATAGTGTACATCTCACTTCAGTTCTTGCACCAGGAGTGGAATAAACTCACCCAAGACCAATGGTGACTTTATTCCACTTTCATGCCAAGACGTGCTCTCCACTATTATTTTTAATCACAGCTTTCATGCGACTTGGCATGCCAAGACGCATGAAAGCTGTGATTAAAAATACCGGTAATAGCATTTAGAGTATATAGCGCCTTTCATGACACCCAAAGCACTTTACAGTTCATCGTTCATTCACTCCACACTTGGTGGTGGCAAGCTACTTTCTCTAGCCACAGCTGCCCTGGGGTAGACTGAAGGAAGCAAGGGTTATTGCACCAAATATTAAATTCTGAACTCTTCTTAAGTGTAAACATTAGTATTATGTTGTTTTAAAATGAATTTGATCTTGTTTCTTTGCATTGTTTGAGGTCTGAATACATGTATCTGTTTTGTTATTTTGACCATTTGTCATTTTCTGCAAATAAATGCTCTAAAGGATAATATTTTTATTTGGAATTTGGGGGAAATGTTGTCAGTAGTTTATAGACTCAAACAAAAATGTTCCGTTTGCCCAAACACATATCTATAAGTAGTAAAATCAGAAAAACTGATAATTTTGCAGTGGTCTTTTTGCTGTATTTGTGACTTCCCTTTTTCTTGTATACCATCCTGTCTGTATTTAATGGTATTAAAATAGGGTTTGCAAGTGCGTACTCTCCTGATTATTAGAAAGGTTCAGGACAATATTTTGGGTGATAAAAAATAAAAAAAACTATGGATCAGGTATTAGTTGCATATTTCTCTCAACACTTCTTGATGCAAAAATAGACTAGAATTTAATCATTTATCACTGGTGGCAAAAGACCAAATAGTATTATCTTTGAAAAATACCAACTAAATAATTGAAGTTCTCAACCACATGGCAAGAGAGCTCATATTCACCAAAGAATAACTGGTCTTTAGAGAAAGAGAGAGAGAGAGATACTTTATTGATACTTTAAGCATCACTCACCCCTCTCAGCCCCACTGGTCCCACTCCATCTCCTCCAGCTCATTGCATTCATTATTAACACACAGTTAGGTTTAACAATACCATCACAAGTCTGTCACAGCCTCTTACACACAGGAATTTATTCCAGTTCTTATCTGCGCTCTTACTCTTATCCGAGCACGTGCAGGAGACAATGGAGTGTTTTTGCAACTCTTTGTGGGAGATACAGTTGCAGAAATAAAAGAGAAGGAACAGCGGGTGTCTCCCATGTGTCATAAGTCTGCCCATCCTGATGAGAGTTAAATCTATCAAGTCAAATGAAAGTACGCACCCCCTCCCCTCAAAGCCCCTTCCACATTCTCATACTTCCTCTTTCTCTTTGATCAGATTGTTTCACCGTTTGCACCAGGACAAATCAATCTGATACACACAGACACACACATACACACCACACACACACACACACACACACACACACAGAGCATACGGGTATGAAAAGAGACGCTATGTTTGCATTACTAGGTTTCTGACTAATTGTCCGTTCACCTGTGTTCTAAAGTTAAAATGTATTGATTATGTTCATTCTCTCAGATTCTCTCTTCAATTATCTCCCAGAAATTCTGCAAAACAGGACCCTTTGATTTGACTGTCTGCTGCATTTGGACACTCCCAAGAACATCACTGCTCACCATAATCAAAAGGACATGTTTATTATTTGGCTAGAACACGATGTACATGTATTTATAAAAACACTCTGCCCTTCTTACATAGGCACCCCCCCCCCACCCCCATAATGTTTTCCAAACAAAAAGATACCTTGTGTAAACTATTCCACTGTATTATGTCTTTGTCTGTTGTTATTGATTGTATTGCATTCCTATTCTGTTTATGTTCATTGCATTTATACATAGCGCTTTTCATGACATGCCTTTTCATCCCAAAGCGCTCATATAATATGTCTACAGTTTTAACATATATATATATATATATATATATATATATATATATATATATATATATATATATATATATATATATATATATGATATAATATTATTATTATATCATAACATATCTTGAATACTTTAGCTAACCAGCACATTTATCAAGTCCAAAAATTTGTAGATAACTGCTCTAAACGACAATATTTTTATTTGGAATTTGGGGGAAATGTTGTCAGTAGTTTATAGACTCAAACAAAAATGTTCCTTTTGCCCAAACACATACCTATAAGTCAGTGGCGGCTGGTGAAAAAAAATCTTGGTGGGGCTGATGTGCCAATAGATTTCCCTGCCTATTGTGTTTGTTATGTGAGAGAGACTAACCTGAGTTCTTATTACACATTTATACTAGTGTGGTTACACCTTTTAGTACAGTATTATGGTTATTAAAATGCACGATACACATGAAATGATTCTTATTAGTTTAATGTGAGTAAACTCTTAAATGAACTACGTTTGTACTATATGTCTTGTGTTTAACCCATTAGGGTTAACCTCAAGCAAACATGACACTCAATGACCACAACAAAGTTATAAGTAAATATGAACTCGTTTTCACACCAGGAAAGTCTAATAGTCCACTTGCTTTGGTCCGGACCAATTTTTTTTTTTTATTATTTTGGTGCGGTTCGCTTTCACACTGCAGTTTTTCCCCAAGCGAACTAACATGTATAAACAAAAGCACATGTGCTGAGGTCGCTCAGCCGTTGGACAGAATGAGCCCTGTCGGTGTCCAAACCCGGAAGGAGGAGAATAATGGTGTTACGTGCTGTTTTCAATCTAGCCTTAGCGATATGGTTTGCTCAGTTTATACAGTTTGCACAAATGTTTGAGCAGCATCGTGAGGTTTACACTATTTTACAATCAATTTCCAAATGACGAAGACACAGGACAAGACGACTACGGAGGACAGCGCCCATGTGCGCAACAAGTTCTGACTCTTGCTCTTCACACAAAATGTAAGTAAGCCTCGTAAGTTTTGTTTTGTTTCGTTTCGTTTCGTTTCGTCAGCCTCGGTTTCCCATAATGCTCGACATACGAAGGGAGCTCGTTAAGTACAAAAAGCCAACTTGTGTCGGATCGAGTCCGGTCTGCATTCTCACCTCAAACGAACCGCACCAGGATTCGTATGGAACCGGACCGAGACCGATCTTTTTAGGTGGTCTCGGTCCGCTTGTTTGCTCCGGATCGAGACTTTTGGTTTTTATTCACACCAGCCCATAAGGTCCGAATCAAAGGAGCAAACGAACTCTGGTTCGTTTTAAACGAACCAAACAAGGCAGGTGTGAAAATGACTATATTACATCTAATGAAAAAAAGTGCTTTCAAGCATTTAGATGAAGATCTCAAGGGTAAACCTCAACACATTAACAGTCACAATATTCTAATGGGCCCAAATAAACAATTTATCCTATAGCCGGCAAAACACTCAAATATAATTCTCCAACCCCAAGTTCTACCGTTGCAGGCCTGGTTCATAGCTTGGATACGAAACTGACTCCTTCACCGCAATGGCAAACAAACAGGAAAAAGGTACTGTACCTCTGCCACTCGCGTTGAGAAATCGTAGGCAGCGGCAGGGAAATCCAGTCAGTGTCGTTCCGCTCTCCCTCGGGCAACGTTACTAAATGCGGTCACTCGAACAGTCCTCTCAGCTTACTCGCAAAGTCCATTAACAAGCCACTTCAGACCGAAAACTTTACTTATCTGGCAATAAAGCATCAAATTCACCTTCTGTGAACCAGTTTAATTACTAAGACTTGACGTGACTTCTTCCAAAATGCATCTCATCAGAGTCCTGACTGACCTTTCAACTTGCTCGTGATTATCTTATCACAGATGGCACAGAAAATAAATAAATTAAAAACAATAATTCAGACGTCCTTTCACAATAATTCATCCGTGTATTACCTGCGGATAATACGGGATACGCCTATCACGTGACTAATGAGTCTGGGACAGGGCAAATAGCGATCCAAACTTTCTGTAGCAGGTGCGACGCACACGGGCGCCCCAAAACCATTTTATTCGGCGATGCTGATAGGCTGATAGGAATCTTTTTCTTTTTTTTTTTTCCCCTAGCAACCACACACGATTGGCTATTTCGCTACACTTCGAGGGCGCTTTGGACGCGAGCCCCATATGACTATGTCGGAGGAAATTCACTGTTAAATAAGAGTCATTTGGTGTAAATGTTGTTTGAATAATTCAGATGACATGTAGAGACACACAAATAATTATAAATAAACTGACATTGATTTAAAAAAAAACAACAACAACATATTTTTAGTATTATACATTTTATATTTTTCCTCTCCTCTTTGGGAAGGGCGGCGCCCAAGCGCCCCCTATGGACCAGCCGCCACTGCTATAGTAAAATCAGAAAAAATGATAATATTGCAGTGGTCTCTTATTTTTTTTTCCCCAGAGCTGTATATGAGTAGTACTTTAACTTCTTAGTTTCTGCAAACCAACTCAGCTTTTGAATACATGAACCTGCAAAAACGCATACATTTTCACTGGGAAAAAAAAAAAAACACTTTGCAGCTTTGTAGATATATTTTTAGCACTGATTCATCTCTGGTCATGAATACTCCAGGTTGCCAAGACTTGAGAAGAAGACAGAGGACTGTCTTCTCCAAATCCTAATGATGATCAAACTAAAATTAATGAAAAAAAAAAAAAAAAAAAAAACATTTCAAAGAAGCCAAATATCCAATCTCCCAAAATAGGTCAGTTGAAACACCATGCATTTCCATACAGGCTTTTTTAGACAGCGGATTGAATCACACACACACACACGCACGCACGCACGCACGCGCACGCACACACACACACACACACACACACGCACGCACACACACACTCACACACCAGGTTTACATGGGGGCTATATAGACACTTACTGCCCCCTAGTGTTTGACATAATAATCTTTTACCCAATGGCCTCTGAGTATTTTATTGAGGAAAAAGAACAAGGATAATTTTTCCACATATAGCCATTGTGGGTGTTTGAACGGACTCTAGAACAGATGACATGACCATTTTTTGCTGTATCTTTTCGCATGCTGTCTCTTGCCATCTTATAGTATTGCAGCCTACACAAACGGTGAAATCAATAAAGAAGTGCCAGACCGGGGCTCCTTTTATCCACACAATCTGTGCTCTTCTAGGCAGCAGCTCCACCAAACGCCTGAGGTTGTGTAACCAAGAGGAGAGGGGTGTTTGTGACTCATCAGCCCCAAATATAACCAACCAGCAATTACCCAGCTCCTGTTTTAATGAGGATGTAATAGTGAATAATACTAATCTGTGTGCACATATATGTGGGAGGGAATGCTAAACATGTGATTTAAGTATGCTGTTATATTGCTTTCAGTCCTCAAAGAAGCATATGGTCGTGTAATAGAAAGTCAGAATAATTAATTCATTGAATTTATTGAAGTGAGATTTTTTTTCACTTAAGAGCTTCCTTACAGTGCAAGGGTAAATGGTGACCTTTTTATGTAAAATGCTTTGGGTTTATCTTTAAAGGTCCTGGAAATCCAAGCATTTTTTAATAGCTGATAGTAGGATTTTTAACATTTTTAACATTTTTAACATGTCTTTTTTTACTTTACCATATGATGCAATACAATAAATATTTTGCTACTTGATACTTCTACCAAAAAAGGAAAGAAAAGAAAATAATATTTCTGAAACAATTGTATACAGTCTCATTAAACGCAAATGCAATGGCTTTCATTGATGTTTTTTAACATAAATGATGCATACATTTAATTATTTTCATTTAACACAAAAACTGACACATTTCTTCCTTTATAGTCCAAACTCTGCTACAAAAATTAGTTGTGGTAGTTGTGGACCTTTGGTCTAAGTTTATCGTTCACAGTTAATAATTCAAATAATTCAATTGCACAGCATTAATTAATTTTAAACATTGATGATGTAAATATGAAATATTTACTTCTTTTTTTTCCAACCAATTCAGCAACAAAAACTGGAGCTACAACATGTATTAGCATTGGGAGAAAAGTGCTCAGTTTTTGCATTTCCCTGATAAGCAGCAGCACAGTGTACATCCTACATTGTGATGTGTTTGTTTTGCTAATGGCTGCCTGTTACCTTAATGCCTTCATTTGGATTAATTTGCAAACATTTTCCTTTGCATTCCAATGTTAATCCATGCATGTGCTGCTCCACAGAACTACTAATAATGAGCTCAATGCATTAAGATGGAACACATGGAAGTTATGCAAATACACCATGCTTAGAGGACATTAATGCTGCATAAATTTCAACTAGCACATTCTGAAAAAAAACTTACATTTTTCATTGTGTAAAGTTTTATTCTGAAAATGTTTTCTGATAAAAAGTTGAGATAGAAGTGAAATGGCCCAAAATGCTAGAAAATGTTGTGATGGTTCTGTGCAGTTCAGAGCTTATCTAGTCTAGTATTTGTAATGCTGACTGAACACAACATGTGCTATTAAGGTTTAACAGCTCTATTAAGATAATAAATAAGAAGAGAGAGAGGGAGGGAAAGGGGTTTTGAGCTGGATCTTTGAGTATACATTAATCAAATGTACAGCTGACAGATGGTTTCAGACAGATTTGTGATTATATAAATGCTAAACAACATGAATCAACAGGGATGATGGATGCGATTACAAATGTTTGCTTTTGAGTGTAATCCAGGAAAATCTCTGAGCAATACATTGTACACTTGAATATGAACTTGAACTTGATGAATGTTTCATTGATTGAGCCACAAACCTCCAGTCTCTCAGTAGAAGAGCCCACAAACAGATATGATTTATTTGTTCCTCAATTATGTTTTCTGTCTGTGGTGTTATACAGACACTATGTACTACACAGTCAGAATGAAATCAGAAAAAAGTAGGAGAAAGCAAGGGTTTTTTTTTGACCTGCAAAGTTATCAGTAAATAATGTTTGGTGTGAATTTTTTTTGTATTGCCAGTAAAAAAAAACCTTATCAGTAGAGCTACAGTAAAACATTATTTGCAAAAGAACATTTTGTCTACATTTTTAGTTAAAAAAAAAACTGATATGCCTACTATAACCTGAAGATTAGAAATTCCAGCCCATTTGTCTGTACTCGAGGCAAGTACAATGTGTAGATTCCAACAGTGTCAGTTGCTACTCCCTTCCATCTCTGAGGAGTTTCAAATACCAAACTGCAGAGAGATTGTTCAATCAGCAGCCATCCTCATGAACAAAGATTAGTAATTAGAATTTATTACCAAAATATGTAACATTTGATTCTGCAAGCCAATAGTGATTTCTGAATGTTTGATTATGTGTCCATGTTATTGTTCTACAGCTCTGGGGAAAAAAAAAAAAGAGACCACTGCATTTTTTTCTGAAATCAGCATCTCTACATGTATTACAGCCATTCCATTCCAGCGTCTGTTGAATTCCAACACAAACACAAAGCTGAGCTACTTCAGTTCTTGCACCAGGAGTGGAATAAAGTCACCCAAGAACAATGTGAAAGACTTGTGGAGAGCATGCCAAGACGCATGAAAGCTGTGATTAAAAATAAGGGTTATTGCACCAAATATTGATTTCTGAACTCATTTTAAGTGAAAACATTAGTATTATGTTGTTTTAAAATGAGTGAAAAGTCCCTCAGTCGTCCAGGTAGAATCCATGATCAAAGGAGAAGTTCAGTTTGTCAACTGGACAAAGTTTGTTTGGTTGAAAACGTTTCGCCGCTCATCCGAGAGGCTTCGTCAGCTCTGGCCCTCATGCTGTTTCGACCCTGTTTATATCTAGCTGCAAAGGAGGAGCTAGCTTCCCTGAACAAAGCTCTGACCCCTCCCCGCTACTCTCTTTTGTTTTACGAATTTTACGAATTTTACGAAGACGCCAGAGGAATTCGTGAGAAATGTGAGTAGTTTATAGACTCAAACAAAAATGTTCCGTTTGCCCAAACACATACCTATAAGTAGTAAAATCAGAAAAACTAATAATTTTGCAGTGGTCTCTTATTTTTTTCCAGAGCTGTATATGTTGCAAAGTGGGTAAGAATTAAATCAACTGAACTGAACAACTGAAGTCGAAGTACATGCACTAGACACGCTTTTAACACAAAAAAAATGTATGTTTATAAATCTCCGACAGATAAAATTGACGGGACATTTCCTGGCGAATTATAAGATTCCACTGAGACCGTTTTAGATGCTCTGTTGGCATGGCGACTTGTAAACACCTTCGAATTATCTCTGACAAATCCAGAGAACAATCTGGCGGCGGGCTTGTTTGCACGACGCAGCTCAAGCAGCCAGAAAACCAGGTCGTCTCCACTTTCATCTCAGCATCACTGCCTGGCTAATGTGCCTCCAACTGTTCAGCCGTGACAATTGGATCAGCGCACCAAGGATCGGCACAGCGTCTTCTCCAGGTACCGCACAAATCCAATGACACATAGGGGGAGAACATGGAATAAAGCATGCCCGCACAGTGGGGGTAGACATTAACATGAAGGGAGCATTTTAATATTGTTATGATAAAGGTTTAGGCCATAATAAATTGATAGGACAAAAGTGTTTCCTGTCTTGTTTTGAGACCACGATTAGCATCAAAAATTGAGTAAGCTGTTCAATATTTTAGAATGATTTCCTTACCAAACTGAAAGCATGGAAATAATTGAACGTGATGTATGAAATTTCAAGTGATCATTTACTAACAATAATCTTTCTAATATTCAAAGGTCCTATATTATGCAAAACTGACTCTTGTGACCTTTTTATATTTGACAAGTATTGAGCAATGGTGGTGCAGGCGAGACTTTTTATTTTGTTTTGTTTTTTGTCCTTGTTTATGCAATGATTCGATGGTCCTTAGAGATGTTTTACATGCCTGAGACCAGCTCATAATACAATATCAAAGGTGTAACACAATTATGCCATTAAAATATGTATATGAAGTCTCAGTTGTTAAAGAATTTCTAATATGTTTAAAATTCATCAAGTTGAACTTCAGTGTTCTTCCATATTTTTTAATGTGACTTTAAAAATTAAGTTTGGAGTCGACCTAAATATTTAAATAAATCTACATTTCTGATGTTTTGTCTGTTTACTAAAGTTTCATGAGCCTGTTGGGATCTAGGCTTAGTGTTTTATCAATATTTAGGGTAAGGCAGGAAGTCTGAAGCCAGTTTGCAATCTTTTGCAATGTCGGAGCCCCCCCACCCATCATGACCACCTTTTACCAAGGCACTATTGAGAGCGTTCTGACCAGCTGCATCACTGTGTGGTACAGGAGCTGCACTGAAAAGAACAGGAAAGCCCTGCAGCGTATAGTGAAGCTGGGAGGATCGCTGGTGTCTCTCTCCCCTCCCTCCTGGACATCTTTAACTCCTGCCTCACCCGCACAGTATTGTGGGTGACCCGAGCCACTCCTCGCACAGCCTCTTCAGCCTCCTGCCTTCGTGGAGAAGGTACCGGAGTCTCCAGGCCCACTCCACCAGACTGTCAAACAGCTTCATCCACCAGGCTGTCAGGAAGCTGAAGTCTCACCTTACCTGTCTCCCCCATAAAAAAAACACATCACTCTAAACACTTTAAAAACTGCTGCTAAGAAATTGCTACTGTTGCACATTTACTACTGAAATTACTACTGTTGCACGTTTATTTTTATCTTTATTTTTCAATGCATATTCTATTGCACATTTTGATGAACACTGCACATTTTTGGACATCTGTAAATAGGTATTTTATTCTTTGCACTGCTTTTATTTATTTATTTATTCTTTATTTAATAGGGACAGTGCATATTAATGAACATCTGCAGCATTGCAGTGTAAATATGCCAGATTATAGCAAGAAGGCTAATTTCCATCTGCAGTCCCTAGGCAGGTGACACCTTTTAGATTTTGTCTTAGATAGTTTTTGTATTGTCTTTATATTGTATTTTGTACACTGTCTTTTTTGCACTGCTTGGCCGGGGAGAAATGGAATTTCAAATCACTGTATGTCGAACACATATGACAGAAGTGACAGTAAAGTTGACTCTGACTTTTCCATTTGTCTCATCAGTTTTTCTGTTACCTCCAATTCATTTTTTCCATAACTAAGTAGCACTGTGTCATCAGCACACATTATTATATCAGTATCAGTACACACATTAGGGAGATCATTTATATAAATACTAAAGAGCACAGGTCCAAGAATGGGCCCCTGGGGTACTTCCATAGAGGTGGCTTTAAACGGTGATAGAGTGTTCACCCGTACACACTGATGCCAGTCACTCAAATAAATATGACCTAATCCAGTTTTGGGTGTGTGTGGAAAGGTTTTAGTCATTTAGTTTGTTCAGAAGTATGTCGTGATTTACCGTGTTGAAGGCTTTCCGCAGATCAAGGAAGATCGCCCCAACTACCCTTCCCTGGTCTATGTGAGCGCTCATACTTTCCAGGAGGTAACAGCAGGCCAAGTCTGTTGCGTATTTTTTTCAAAATCCAAACTACATTGGGTGTAAAAGAGTTTGAATCAAAATATGCAGTACGTTGCTCTGCCACAACCTTCTCAGGCACTTTTGAGGCAACTTGGAGGAGGTTTATAGGGCGATAATAGCCAACATCTTGTCTGTCACCCGATTTAAAAATAGGGTGACTATGGCTCCAGGAAACACACCATCATAGATAGATTTATTTATCATAGCATTTAAGGGACCGGAAAGTGCTTCTTTGTTTCTTTTTTGAAAGGTTTTGTCAAATCCATGAATATCCTCTGGTTTTCTACTATTCAATGAACAGATGATCTATCTACGGGTGACTGTGACGTTATTTCTCAGACTTGTGAAGATTAGATGATCGATTTTTTTTTTTTTTCTTTTCTCATGAAACCACACATTCCCGATCATGTACCATGACACTCTACACATCAAATGAAACCTTACAGTCTCCTCTTTTTGACTATGCAATTCATTTCCCTGCAAAACAATCACTCCCCGAGCACATGGGGCTTTTATACGGAAAAGCACAAAACGAGGTTAGCTTACCTTAGAATGCTTTGCACAGGTCAAACTCTGTATTTCACCATAAACTTGCTCTCAATTTGTCCGTAAGGATCCAGCGAATAAAATCCAGTAAAACAATTTAGTCCAAAACACGTGTTAGATCCATTACAACGTCTGATCCGGCAGCATGCTTGTGTTCTTTACCCAAAACCACGAGCCTTGCCGAAGGCGGAGCCCAAATGTCCTTCTCTCGTATTCAAAATGGCTGCCTCTACATGGGGAAGATCCCCCTTTGATTTCATGATGGAAGTGAAAAGGCTTGGAAAACAATGTATTTTTGAATGGGTATCTTCAATTTCAGTAATTAACAGGTAAAAATCTTACACACTGTCCCTTTAAAGACGCGTCTCATTTTTTCATTGGGTTCTAAATTTTTTTGTTGAACTATGGTAAATTTTTTAATACATTTAATTTTCTGGGAATGTTTTTTGTATACTTTAGTAGAATATTGTACTGTATACTGTCATTAAATCATGCCAGCCCTGCTCACGGGATTTATTTACAATAATGTCTTCCCATTTATTTGTTTAATATCATTTTCAACCAGCTGTAAATCTCTCTTTCAAATAAATGTAATGCATATTTTACTTTTTATTGGTCTCTTGCTGTTGTACCATGCCTTACAGGGACGTGCACAGGGTGGTTGCTCAAGTTGCCCGGGCAGCTGCCCCTGTGCACTCCTGGACTGAGGTTGCCCTTCCGAGTCCATAAATAAATAAATAAATAGTTCAATGGATACAGAATTTCATTTAGGCCTAGGCTTAGACTTGAAAATGAAAACAAAAAAATCACCACTCAAAACATTTTTCCTAAAATAAAAGCAGCCTCATTCACTCGCAAGCCAGTTCGCGAGCAGCAGTCACCGGAGCTCCATGAACCCGCCTCCGCCTCCCCTGGCCATGTCTGGGGACCCTGCATCCCCGCTCCATCCGACTACGGCCTCAGATCAGACGAGACTACCTGCTGAATTTAAGCATATTACTATGCGGAGGAAAAGAAACTCATATATTATATATTTCATATATTACCACATAATATATTTTTTTGTTTGTTTCTTTGTTTATTTTGTTCATAAAATATAAAAAGACATCATCAGCGTGATAGCAATACAGAATATTGCATAAAAAGGAGCAGAAAGAAGAGTAATCTTATGTTATCTGCCTCCTTCTTCCCTTTTCCAGACAATAACACCGATAGTGACTATAAAACATTTCATCAATACATTACATTTCAATCACAATTGTAAATAGAAAGCTTCATTTTAAAGCACAACAATTTAGTTTTCTTTACACATTACACTGGATTTTATGTATTTTTTAAATGCCATTATTGTACTTGATCTTATGATTTCTTTGTCAAGACTATTCCATTCACAGCCATGCTTCGATCCATAATCTTGGTTCTGAATCTGTTTTTTTAAACATGTAGGTTCCTTTTAAATTATAGTGGCTTGTTCTCATCTCAAACAGTCTTTGAATATTTACAGGTAATACATTGCACTTTGCTTTATACATGACTTTGAGGATATTTAATTCAACAATATCACACATTTTCAACACTTTAATTTTAACAAATAATGGGTTGGATGGCTCTGACTGTTGGTGATAATTCTCAAAGCCTTTTTCTGTAAAATAAATAACATGTAAAGTTTTACATGTTGACCCCCAAATTTCCACACAGGTGGATATCACAAGGTGGACCAGAGTGACAGAAGAACTCAGCCTAAATATGCAGGATTTGTGGGTTAAACATGTGTGGATGAAACAAAACACAACTTCAGGTATGTTTTTAGATGAGGATTATAGCATAACTCAGAAAATAGCATAGTGTAGTGCCCTTTTAAATTGCTTTTGTATTGAGAAATTGCCAGCGTTTGGAATCAATCTTTTTTATAATCTTATTCCTGCTCATAAGTACTTATTGCATTTCATTATAGACATACTCATATTTCTTTTTATTTATGCTTCCATTTTCCACTATTGCTTTATTGCTGCTAAGCCCATTGCCAGCTTTCCTTGTATAGTCCATCCCAAAAATGAGCCTTAATGCCAGACCTAATTTGGCAGAGGCAATCCTGGAACACGCTCAGTGAAACAATAAATAAAAAGTCATTGTCATTGCTCACAGGAGTACACAGTCTTTCCTCAGCCCTGCACAGCCACTATCCTGTGATGAAGAATGGTTCTATTTCTTATTAAAGGAACAGGTGACCATGGGCCACTGGTCTCATTTGTCACTGCACTCCACCAATCCAAACTAATGATCAAACTGCCCTGTAAGATCTCTGCTTGCACTCAAAGATGAGCTGAAACAAGAAACTTGGGTACACGTTGCAGATATACTTTGAACTGAAAATATAAATGAAATTGTCCCGCACAATCATTTTTTTCCATACATGTACAGCTCTGGAAAAAAATAAGAGACCACTGCAAAATTATCTTTTTTTTTCTGATTTTACTGCTTATAGATATATGTTTGAGCAAAAGGAACATTTTTGTTTGAGACTACAAACTATTGACAACATTTCCCACAAATTCCAAATAAAAATATTATCGTTTAGAGCATTTATTTGCAGAAAATGATAAATGGTCAAAATAACAAAAAAAGATATGATATAGATGAGATATAGATACGATATAGATGATATAGATATTTTCAGACCTCAAACAATGCAAAGAAACAAGATCAAATTCATTTTAAAACAACATAATACTTATGTTTACACTTAAGAAGAGTTCAGAAATCAATATTTGGTGCAATAACCCTTATTTTTAATCACAGCTTTCATCCGTCTTGGCATGTTCTCCACAAGTCTTTCACATTGTTCTTGGGTGACTTTATTCCACTCCAGTTGCAAGAACTGAAGTAGCTCAGCTTTGTGTTTGTGTTGGAATTCAACAGACGCTGGAATGCAATGGTTGTAATTAGGGCTGTCAAACGATTAATTGATCGCAACTAATCTCAGAAATTTCATAATTAATCGCGATTAATTGTGATTTATTTTGCATGTTTAAAATTGATATCTTGCAGTAAGACCGTTCGAATCTAAAGTTAAACTCACAATGCAAAGTATTTCTCACCATTTTTTTTATTTCAAAAAAGTGCAGAGAAAGGAAAAAGTAACAATGAACCAGTAATAGTGGCTAAGTTGGCTAAACTGAAGACAATAGTGTGTCCTTCCTTGCCAATGCCGACGACTCGATTGAAGCCCGCTCGAGCTGCCTACGGATGCGTAGAAGGAACAAAATACTAGCAAACTCAAAATAGCCTGTTTAACCGACAATGAGTTTAATTAATACAACCAAATGAGCTGCATATGGATGGTAGAATTGCGGAAAATGCTGGCAAACTCTGATCGCGATTAAAAAAATTGTTCGCGATCATAACTTACATTAATCTAATCGCGATTAACGCGTTAATATTCCCAGCCCTAGTTGTAATACATGTAGAGATGCTGATTTCAGAAAAAAATCCAGTGATCTCTTATTTTTTTCCAGAGCTGTATATGTATGGTAAAGGTAATACTCAAAATAACAATTAAGAAATGTCCATTTTGACCCATGGAGTGCCCTAGGGGTCTATCATAGAACCCTCTTAGTTCGATAATTCTATCTTTCATAGAGACGTGTCGATTTATGCACCAAAAAGTACCACCAAAGAAAAAATATTTGGCGTTCAGATTTTAAAAAAAAAAATGTAGTGATGCTTGGTCTTGTTTTTGTATCATCTGTGTGAGATCACAGTGACACTTACCCTCCTCATTTCAAGTGCCATTTTCTCCAGAGCACGCCACCACCCAAAGCTCACATCTATCTTCTTATGCCAATGTGCCACATTCCCGCCACAGCAAGCTTATCACGTTCAAAGGAAGAGGCACGCATCTCAAAGAGGCTGAGATGAAAGCGCTTTAATGATCTATAATACATGGGCGCCATTCATTGGGCTCAGAACAAAAGGTTTAGGTGTTGGAGGAAAATGGCAGAGTGTAAGAAACCGAGACAAGATTCTTTTTATCTTTATATCAAGTCAAGGCCATTGTGCTCGGTACGCATTCAAGACAGATGTTACTTACTGCAGATCAAATTAATGCCACACGCACGCAGAGTCAAGACAGAGCGACTGTAAAAAACGTAATTAATTTCATGGATGTGTAACGCTCTTGACACGCCATTTGCATTTTGTCAGTGTTCGGTGTCAGAGGACGAGTGATAGAACGGAGCGCTCTAAGGCCACTGCTGTGATTCAGGTGGGCTGTCACAGTTGTCATATCTATGGGACATATTAAAGTATTAAAAGTTTCCACCGTGGAGTCCGAGGTTAATGACATGGATATTGCAGGAATAAGTTACTTGACACTGAAGTGAGGGGACTCGTTTGTCACATATTGAGTTTTACAGAGTAGGCAGCAGTATTCATTCAATTTAGGCTACAAAAACAAAGTGTCTGTAACCGTGGGCAACTCAGTGGGCAGTGTAATTTGTTTAATTACACAAAACAACTATGCCCTTATAAAAGCCTGTGTTACACTGGCAGGAGTGGAGAAGTGATTGGTTTATCCTCTTGAGACCCGGCCCATTCATTTGTGTCCTTTATAGTGGCCATTGAGTTAACCAGTCTATCTTTTAAGTGTTTTGTGATAGACTCTAGTTTGGGGCTGCACTATGATTAAAAAATACATACATACATAATAAACAAATACATAAATGCATACATACATACATACATACATACATACATACATGAAAGAAAATAAATCTAAAAACTTTTTGTAGAAGCTTGTCAGAGATGTTGGTCATCAAAAAAAAATGTTTTTGTTAGGTTGTTAACTTTAACACTATTACAGTCCATCACAGAGGACATGTTACAACATTATGAATAAAAATAAAATTAACAAAATGTAAAGGCTAAGGTGTTCATTTACCTCCAAATAGAAAATAATAATAATAATAATAATAATAATAATAATAATAATAATAATAATAATAATAATAATAATAATAATAATAATAATAATACACTTTTTTTCTTTAGGTTCCAGGAGGTTATGGCTATATTTCTTCCTATAGCGCTCTGTTACCCCCATCAATCTAAAACATGAACTGGCTTATAATACTGGGGCACCTGGCTATGATTCTGGTAGGAATTTGAAGGATGGGTCAAATGCAGAGGGCAAATATTAATATTTATTGTCAAATAGCTAAGCAGGATCAGGTTTGTTCAGGGATGGGAGACTGCTGGGAATTTCAAGTACTGCAGTGCCACAGCTGAGACTCAGGTTAGAAGGTCAGTGGTTTGAACCCCACTCAGACCAATTGTGTCCTTGTAGACTGCATGAATTATAGAGTTTGTGAGAGAGTTTGTGTTGGTCATCATATGAAAAGGAGCTCATGGCTAGAATTGGACCTGGTCCAATTGGTCCATTACTTAGACTATGACTTAGACTAAAGCTGCGTCCCATTTCTCTGTCTTACCCCTTCATCTTACCCCTACCCGTTGGTTTTGTACGTGCATGTGTGGGCAAGGGGTGTCCCGATTCTAATTTTGATCAAGGGCTAGGGCCATGACCGAGGGCTACATGCCCCTTGAAACAAAGTAAGCTCTTGAAACAAAACTTGAAACGAAGGGGTACGCCTACAAGCTCAGGCAGGTTTTGGGATCAGGATGGCAGCGTCACATCGACCAGCCAAGGAGACTCATAAATGTATTTTCAGCAGTTGTAATTATCGATTAACGTTTAGCATGGTTTACAATTATGACGCTTATGTTCTACGTTACTTTTATTGAACTGTTGTTGCGGTTTTAATTGTAGTGATGTCTGTTTAGCCGACGTTATTGTTTTCATCAAACTTTCATGCATAAACAAGCTAGTTTTTTTGTCGAGCTGAGGTACCTGATAGACCTTGACATTTGTTTACATTTGTTTGCGTCAATTGTTGTCGCCTCTGTAGACGTAACAGCCAGGTAGAAGCAAGGGATGACGACGCAAACGGTAATCAAATGGTGTCCCATTTCTTAGGGGAACATTCGTACCCCTAGCCCTCTCAGCTCGGTATCACGGGGCAAGACTACGACGTAGATAAAGAGGTAGGGGAAGGGCAAGGGGTAGGACAGAGTAATGGGACGCAGCCTTGGAGACACTTCATCCACAAGGGATTTTATTCGAACACAGTAGCTCACACATCACAATATATACCAGTGTTGGGAAGGTTACTTTTGAAATGTAATCCCTTACAAATTACAGATTACATGCTCCAAAATGTAATTTGTACCGTCATCTATTGGATTACTTCAGGTGAGTAACGTAATCTGGTTACTTTGGATTACTTGACATTACCATCTTTTTACAAACTACATGAATGTGTTGAAAACTGCCCAACCCATCAGAGGCACTCCACTTCTATTGAGGAGGCCGAAGAACAGATGCCTGCTCAGCCTCAGAGTGCGCAGCATTCTCAAAGACTCCTCTAATCTGGCAAACAGACTATTCTAGATCCTTCTAGAGACACGACAGGAGCCTACCAACCAAAACCACCAGATACCGAAAGAGCTTTTCACCCACAGCAGTCCAAATATTGTCCAAAGATGACCTTCTCCTTCTTCCTTCCAGTCACTGTGTTCCTCTCCAATTCTGCATTACACTGCTGCATATCTGCTCATTCCTCCTAATTCTTTAGAACAGAGGTCTTCAACAGGGGGGTCGCGACCCCTAGGGGGGTCGCGGAGGTACTGCAGGGGGGTCGCGAAATCTTTTGATTTCACTTTAAAATAATATAATTTTATATTTTATAGTGTAAAATACAGTATTAACCTGTGTATTATTTCCTTGCAGTGGATGTACCATAACAGAGTAGCAATGTTTATACATGACACTAAGCTCAATTTAATATAAAACACAATTCTATGCCGTATATATAGTAGGGGGTCCCTGGCCCAGTTCGCCATCTGTTTGGGGGTCCCTGGCCTGAAAAACGTTGAAGACCCCTGCTTTAGAATCTGCATTTACAGTATGCAACTTGTTTGCAATAGAAAGTATATTATGGGAGGGGATGGTGGAGCTGGGGGATAATTATTTTAATGTTTTAGAACTTCAATCAAAATATATATGACAAACCGTTTGAAAGCTTAGACCCTCAGGAATCTATTTATGCCCACCAATAGTGATCATTGTTTTGTGCATTACATTACATTACTTTACATTGCTTTTTAAACCCAAAACGACTTACAAGCGAGGACATGAATAGGATATTCCCACGGCCGGAGAACTGCCCAATCACGGTAGGAGTTGCTATCAAGAATTGGTAGCGCTCGCATATGAAGTGAAAAACACTTTATACGGAAGACAATAGTAAACCTTTTCGAGGAAGTTAGTACAACACAGCATTTAATCACTTTCATGAGAAATAGAATGGTGAAGATTGTGGTAGTGTGGTCAAGTTAGTCAAAGTAGAAGAGAAGATAGATGGACGGTCGGATACTTAGCATTAGCCTATAGTTTAGTCAAATGAATCGAGGAGGAGGTGGGGGGAGTGATCGGGTTGCGGAGAAGAGCATTTATTAACGGCATGAAGGTAAGACACTTTTTTAAAATTATGGTTGGGTTGAGCATTGATTTCCATGATTTTAATGCAGTTGTTTAATGCGCGTAGCCCACTGTTTTGGTATTTTATTCTGCACGGTTCTGTGCGGGCATGTTGTGGTTGTGGACGTGATGGGTTAATCATCAATTAACTCTGCTCTTGCTCGTCATGGTGGGTTGGGTTGGGCTGCTCGTCCTCTTCCATTGTGTGATTGTGACCATAGCTGCTAGAAGTTCTTCAATCTGTGACTGACTGACGCTGTTAACCGCTCTTGCTTGCGTTCTAATTCTTTTTGCGTCTTCGGCGGCCGCGGCAATGATAGCTTGTTTTTTTCCATTAGAAGTACCGCCGTGTAATCCATTTATTTCAACAAAGTAACTGTAGTCCGATTACCACTACTTAAAACAGTAACTGTAACGGATTACAGTTACTCATTATTCGTACTCTGTTTATGTAACGCCGGTACATGTAACCCGTTACTCCCCAACACTGTATACAACACAATATAATATAATAATAAACAGCAAAAATATAAATGGTAATAATAAACTCAAAATCTGTGTTAAGTTTTCTGTGTCAAATAAGGCATACAGCTGTATATGTGCAATAAAAAAATTAAAAAAAATATGCGTGAAAAGTCCCTCAGTCGTCCAGGTAGAATCCATGATAAAAGGAGAAGTTCAATTTGTCAACTGGACAAAGTTTGTTTGGTTGAAAACGTTTCACCGCTCATCCGAGAGGCTTCGTCAGCTCTAATAAGAATACTGGTAAAACACTTGCTTATATCTTGCTGTAGGGAGGAGCTACCTAGCTAACTACTTTCCGGAACTATCTCATTGGTTTCCGTCTTTTGTTTCTCTGGCGTCTAGATAACGTAGATCGTCTAGATAAGGTAGCTCCTCCCTACAGCAAGATATAAGCAAGCAGGCCTGGACTGGCCATCGGGCATACCGGGCATTTTCCCGGTGGGCCGACAGTCCTCGGGGGCCGGGGCCGATGCTGTTTTTTTTTTTTTTTTAACCTAGAGCCCGGTCACCGGCCCACAATTTAAAGGAGGCGGCCCATTGGTCCATCGTCAATATAGACAGTGGACTAAACCAATCAGGATATAGAAGCTTACGAGAGCGGTCCCACCCCTTTCCCTGCGCTGATCCGCGCCAGTTTCATAATCGGAAAAGCGCAAGAAAGGAGGTGCAGAGAATTAGCGGGCGAAAACATTAAAAAGCCTCACTCTGGAAGGGCTGGAGCCTCCATGTCCTCTGCAGCCCAGGCTGAAGAGGGACAGGGAGAGGAGCCGCAGCAGTCACTGTTAAGTTTACTTGCGTTATTGAAAAAAAAAGTACTGCAGCTTACAGCACAACATTCGCCAGATTCTTTTAAACCCGCCTGCTCCATCTCCGCGCTCCCCCCAAACCGTCCGGACCATGGCCACAGACGAGCTCTCCTCCAAACTGAACCGGCGCCTGTTCATCGGGGACGGGGCCGCGGAGCCGGTGGCCGTGGACCTGGCGTCCCACAAACCCAGCACCGAGAGCGCGGGCTCGGAGCTGGGGGCGAAGCTGCAGCGGCGCGGGGAGCTGAACGAGGGCCGCGGAGAAGTGCACATCAGCAAAGTGTTCAACCCCTACACCGAATTCAAGGAGTTCTCCCGAAAACCGGTCAAAGACATGGAGAAGATGTTCAAAACGTGAGTGTGCCGTGCCGTGCCGGGTCTGTGCGTAACGACGTGTGTGGGCAAACTGTGCGTAAGGCCGTGGAGATAACAGACTGACACCCACCCAGACCTCAGTTAGTTATTACCTGGTTTAGATTCGATTTAGATCTGGTTTATAAATGGTTTACGCATAATGGAGAGAGAACTTTTGGATGATAATAATTATGACTCACTGACTGCAGTGTTTTCTGATAATTCGCATATCGTGTGTTTCGGAGCTAAATCGCACTCTGTACACGAGCTCCGGAGAAAGGGACGTGTCCGGCACAGCCGGCGCCACGAGGGGGCGTTTGGTGGCGACGCCCCCTCACGTAATCAGTCCTGCCCCCTCAGATGTGAGAGTTGCGCTGTGTTGCGCATTGCCCAATTGCGCTGTGTTTGCGCTTGTGGTGGAGGGCTATGTGGCGTTAATGTATTGTCTCTTAGCGTTGCTCAGATCATTTGTTGGCTTGGTTTTGTGGTGTGCAGGAGATCACTTGACCGAGGGTCTACGTTCAAATAATAATAATAATAAACAAAACTCTCATCACTTTTTACTCTTACTCAGTTAGTCTCATACAAAGGTGTAGTCTAAATACACAAGCTCTCGAGGAGCGCGCCTGACCCATTACACACGCAAGGAGTGGGATATGTGTGTGTGTGTGGGACGCGACCCCGCCCCCTGTGATAAACTCATCGCCCCCTTAATATTTTATGTCTGGCGCCGGGCCTGGTGTCCGGAACCTGTCCCGAAGGTCTCACAAACGTGTCATGTGTCCAAGTAGAAGTTAAAAGTCCATTTTCATATCTTTTAGTGTCCTGCAGTGCCAATGCCATGTGTATGTGATATTTTACTGATCCGTTCCCAGTGTGGACGTGGTATTTTTTTTACCCAGTAAGAAAAATATCCTGCGTTGCGTTGCCGTGTGGATGTAGCCTTAAGCGACCTTAAGTGAGAGCATCGTTACTTCCGCACTGACATGCTGCCTTAGTATGAGATTTATCTGATCATTATCAAAAATAAAAATGTTACCTAAAGATACTAAATGTTTTGATGGTTTAGATAGTTCCACAGTTTTTCCAGGTACTTCCCAATATTTTTATTTTTAATTTAGGTTTTCTATTTATCACTTAATAAACTGTAATAATCTGTCCCTCTTCCTGTCTAGTCGAGCCAGGCTGTTGAGTCCAGAGCCTGTTAGAATGCAAGAATTTTTAAATCACCTCCCAAAGCAAGATGCTACAAACCCTGTAGTGAAGAAGGTGTTTCCCCTCAGCCAAGACATGACAATAGTAAAATACATTACTTTCGGGAACACAATCATAAATGAGTCTGTTGTGCTCCGCTAATTATGAGGGGCCGTTCTGAGCCAAAAATGCCAGGGCCGTTTTTTTGTCCCAGTCCAGCCCTGGTTCAAATAATAATAATAATAAACAAAACTCTCATCACTTTTTACTCTTACTCAGTTAGTCTCATACAAAGGTGTAGTCTAAATACACAAGCTCTCGAGGAGCGCGCCTGACCCATTACACACGCAAGGAGTGGGATATGTGTGTGTGTGTGGGACGCGACCCCGCCCCCTGTGATAAACTCATCGCCCCCTTAATATTTTATGTCTGGCGCCGGGCCTGGTGTCCGGAACCTGTCCCGAAGGTCTCACGAACGTGTCATGTGTCCAAGTAGAAGTTAAAAGTCCATTTTCATATCTTTTAGTGTCCTGCAGTGCCAATGCCATGTGTATGTGATATTTTACTGATCCGTTCCCAGTGTGGACGTGGTATTTTTTTTACCCAGTAAGAAAAATATCCTGCGTTGCGTTGCCGTGTGGATGTAGCCTTAAGCGACCTTAAGTGAGAGCATCGTTACTTCCGCACTGACATGCTGCCTTAGTATGAGATTTATCTGATCATTATCAAAAATAAAAATGTTACCTAAAGATACTAAATGTTTTGATGGTTTAGATAGTTCCACAGTTTTTCCAGGTACTTCCCAATATTTTTATTTTTAATTTAGGTTTTCTATTTATCACTTAATAAACTGTAATAATCTGTCCCTCTTCCTGTCTAGTCGAGCCAGGCTGTTGAGTCCAGAGCCTGTTAGAATGCAAGAATTTTTAAATCACCTCCCAAAGCAAGATGCTACAAACCCTGTAGTGAAGAAGGTGTTTCCCCTCAGCCAAGACATGACAATAGTAAAATACATTACTTTCGGGAACACAATCATAAATGAGTCTGTTGTGCTCCGCTAATTATGAGGGGCCGTTCTGAGCCAAAAATGCCAGGGCCGTTTTTTTGTCCCAGTCCAGCCCTGTAAGCAAGTGTCTTACCAGTATTCTTATTAGAGCTGACGAAGCCTCTCAGATGAGCGGCGAAACGTTTTCAACCAAACAAACTTTGTCCAGTTGACAAATTGAACTTCTCCTTTTATCACAAAAAAAAAATATATAGAAATATAGTAACACAGCTACATACAAGATGTCCTAGGGAGAAACTACATGCTCTGTCTCACATAAACAAAATAAAATAAAACAAATCAACTTTATTTCTTTCAAAGAGTGTTTCAGAGACAGACAGTGCCTGACACAAATGCAACCAAAATGACAGCCCTGTTATTTAATATCAGTTATTAAAAATAAACCTTGCTTTCATTCAGACATCACATCCAATCCCAGAATAAAGAGAGACTAAAACAAAACAAGACAGAAAAAGGCTAAACTAGGTCTGCACCATGATCAAACTAGGCCAGTGTGAATGCAGGCTTAATTAGAAGTAAAAAGTGCAAAATTGCATGTGGTTTGAGCTCTATATTAAGAATCTCACCTCCATTACCCGGTGTGAACTCTGATTGTTGGCATAGCCCGAAAAACAAAGGTGAACATTTCTGAATCATTGACCACCTGGGAGCTGAAAGAATTTCTCTGTCTGAAGTGAAGGATCAGGATGAACAAATGAGTCGTGAACACAGCAGATGGGACTGCCTCATCAGCCCGAGCAGGGAGCCACAACATCAAAAACCTGCGGAAGAGATGAAACTTTTCAATTCTGATAGAAGAGATTTGATTTCACACGCCAAAGCCCGGATCTAAGAATGAAGCTAGTAGTCATGCTTTTTACTTTCATTTGCCGAGCTCAAAAATGGTCTCCTGGATAGATTTGCAGATGTAAAGTCTAAAGTGTAAATTAGAATAGAATTACAACTTTTTTTTGAGTGAAAGATAAAAATTTGAATTCCTGTTGTTCAAATCTCCCTCCCGACATTGGTCCACAGGCTGGAGGTTCATTGCCAGTTCCCACAGGTGCATACTGTAGTTGTGTCCTTGAGCAAGAGACTTAACCTTGCTCTCCTCCATTGGGCACGCTGCTGTATGGATGAGTGGTTCCTTGATGAAGTACAAGAAGTACTTTGTGTGGCCATTGGCAAAGTATATTTAAGACAATTTTACACCATGGGGATGAGGATTAGCATGTTGGTGATTCTCCAACTACAGTCAAATTTGGTCATGATATTTTTCAGAAAATCCAACACATATTTTTAGAAATATTTAGATTTGTTCTACTTCATCACAATGTGTAGAAACATTAACTGATAGTGGTTGTAATGAAATTACATAAATATGAAATAAATAATAATAAACAATAACAATAAATAAAGTGATGGAAGTGACTGTTGTGGAAATGACAATGTTTAGCATTTCTTTTAAAATCTCATGACATTAGCGTGCTAATCTCTGTTTTAGAGTTAGCATAAAATATACTCAAAATACACAATATAAAATTGTATTTTTCTCATTATTTGCACATTCAAAGAAAATATGAGGTGTTTGGAAATGATGTCCAATAAACCTACTCATTTACCTTGATTTTGTTCTTGTTTCCCTTCCTTCCATGGAGCTAACGCTGCTATGCTAACATGAGCTCCTGTCACATCACAACTGATGTGGATCAAGTAGACAAAGGTTTAAAAAAAAGTTAAAAGTTACGTTTTGTGGTGGGTGGTGGAAATGACAGTGATCCCTGGGGACAGGTGTTCTTTTTATGAAAAATAAATAAAATACTAATACATCTTTCAAGCACATGATATTTTTCATTAAAATAAGGAATTTCTGTGTCATTTGTCAATGAAGTTACTGTTGAATCAAATTTAATTTTAGTCTTGGACTGAGAGTCCAAAACCTGGCCAAGGGACAAAGGACATATAGCAAAAACACTCAATATAAAACCATATATTTTATATAATAAAAATAGTAATTTATCTATCATAATTTTTTTTTGTAAGTTCGCCTTTGTGTCTAGTAAGTACAGCATGAATAAAAAATGGCAAATGTGTTTTTCTTATTTCTGCCTAGGACACAAATTCTTTGGTAGTTGGAGAATTACCCATGTGTGCATTTTAATTGTATTATAATTTTGACTGACATAAAATTAAATTCAAAAGGATGGGTCAAATGCAGAAGTCAAATTTCTCCCATGTGTCACTGTGTGTCATTGTGTGTGAGACCAATAAAGGCTTAATCTTAATCTTGATCTTAATCTTAAAAACAATAACATGACTAAGAAAATGCAGTTTCACTTTTGGATTTGTCTGTAACCCTACCCTTAATAATAATGACTCATGTAAACAATGATAATAAGTTTATCATGATAAAAAGGGTACACAATAATTGTTCATGGGACATTTTATATCGCCATTATATCACCAGAATGTAGAGTAAAAAGCTACTTATCCATGATGTTTTTTGTAGATCATTGCTGTTTTCACTTACTGTATAACAAAGAACAATACTGTAACAATTGTTTCTGTATGGAACCTATTCATAATACTAAAATTAGAATTATTCATATCCATAATATTTAAACACAGTCATCAATAATTATCATGATATAATTGTTAATTGCATTTATTTTGGCCATGATAATTGTGACACATCATTTCCATAACATCCCATGCAATAGTGTTGCTGTTGCACCTGTGCTCGATGTTGACCGAGCGCTGACAGGAGTTACATGGTTTAACAGAACAGCTGTGTGCTTGGGAAAGGCCAGAACATGTTGGACATTATGCTGATGAGCCCGGCGTAGGCACCTGGATCCAAAGTGGTTCAGCGTGATGTTGTTTCTCAGTCGAAGTGGCCATTATCACCAGGGAAAAGCTGCCTGTTTACTAATTCATATGTATCATTTTTGTGCTTTCTGTGACCTGTGGAGCCACGCTTGGTGAAGTTTGCTCTCCCATTTCCCCAGCCACAACTTGGAAGTTTATTCAAGGGGTGATCCTAACTAAGTACTACAGTAAAGTTGTTTTCTGTTAGTGCCATTGAAGTACCAGTCAACAGCAGATGAATAAAGTTGTTTGAGTATCTTTTAGTCTTAGACTCAAAGATCATAGTTCAAACTAAAGCACTTTTCTTGGAGCAAATAAACCCTGTTAAATACAAAACTTAACAATTAGCATTTATCAGTACTAGTACAGAAAACACTGGCTGACATTTCAAGTGGTTTTGCAGAGTGTTAGTATGTTTGTCTAAGAAAGTCTAAGTTTTATTTAAAAAATATAAATTTATTATGAAAAAGTACAGTTTTGGCTCTTCATCTTAAAGCGCCTTTCTTAGTTTACTTTTAGCCCATTCTCAAAATTCAAATGCAAATATGTTACGCAGTCAAAAACTTTTCTATGTCATCTTAATAACATTTACTACCATTACCAGTGTTGGGCAAGTTACTCAAAAACTGTAATGCACTACTTATTACTTGTTACTGTCATTTTAAAGTAATGCCTTACATTACAATATTACTCTAAATAAAAAGTAAGGCATTACACTACTTTTGCATTACTTTAGTTACTCTCGCCAAAATGACTGGAAATAAGGATTTGGCAATCTACAGTGCAAATCTCCCATGTGTCATGACTTTCACCTGCCATCCAGGAGGTTTTGGGAGCCTGCAGACTGAAAACAAACATGTTCATTAATTGCTTCTTACCCACTTACAATACCAAAAGATAAATCGTCCTTTCCCTTTTTGCCACACCTTACCATGCACTCCAGCACCTGTTCACTGCCATCCTCTTCAATTCTGTAGCAAATGGCATTTTCACATTTGGTATACACATCTGTGAATATAGCCCATATGTATAGTTATTAAGATAGTTCCAGCTGTATTGCCCTCTAGGAGCTAGCACTATCCGATTCTTCTGGTTCTGTTATCCTTTGTCAGTCTGCCAGTTCGAGACGAAGTAAAAGGAAATGGAATGGTCTGCGCGGACTTTTATATCACTAGCTGATCTCGCGGAACTTTGTATGAAATGTAATGTTTCAGATTCAGTAGCTGATCTCGAAAAACCCACAAAAACAAAGCAGGTTAAAAATGCATTGTAATGTGCGTTACTGGCATTGTAACGACTAATATATTACCGATTTTCTTCCCTGTAATGCGTTACATTACTGCGTTACACCAAAAAGTAATGCATTACAGTAATTAATTACTTTTGTAACGAGTTACTCCCAACACTGACCATTACCAATACCATTGTGCAGTCGTGTTCATTATAATTCAGCAACAGTTCAAAATGTTGATAAGTGGAAAAGAAAAGAATACATTTGATACATACAAGAGATTTGATCAGTTTTGTGGTATTATCTGCCAGTACTGAAAGAACTTAATTCGTAAGACCTTATTACTGGCAGTCCATCTGAGGACAGCTGACATAATATAGACATAATTTGCCTTTGTGAGCTTGTAATCCTTGTTTAATGTCAGTTAAAACTAGAATACATGATAAATAATAAAATAATAAAAATTAAGATTCAATGTATTTTGTGTCAATCAGTTTAGATCTATTGTGCCATAGATTTTTTTTTCCAATAACTCAATGCAAAAATATCCAGACTACTTCATCATTCTTTTCCACAATGTTTTATATATTATACCAAATTGCATCATATTTTTATTCTATTTGTCATGGGAACCTGTGCTGTTCCTTCAACCGGTTGCACTGTGCTGCTGTACAGTATGTGCTCCCATTCAAGCCACAAGGACACTGCAAACAAATAGAGTATGCGGGGCCATGCTGAATCAGAAGTCGCCCTTGTCATATAAAATAAGCCAAAATCAACATTAATTATAGAAAGTAAATGAGTCCTTGTTGACTGTTGCACAGCTGTGAGGGAGGTCTTGATAAGACTCAAAGGATATTCAGAGCACATTACTAATATGTCCTCTAAATCATCTTTGTAATGAAAGCTGACCACTTATACTCAAACTACAAGTAAAAAAAACTATATATATTGGCATACGTATTCCCCAAGGCACGTCTTACATCAAAAGCAGGCCTGAACCTTAATTAAACCGATACAATACAGCAGCCGTGACAGCTCTGTGGCGCTCTGCCTCAGTAAAACTCAGCGGCCAATAAAGTTTCTTCAAGGCTAATGATTAATGTGTCTAATTTCTGTGATCTGTATTGAGCAAAGCATCATGGGTAATTAAATGATGGTCTACAGAACCCTTGTAGCAATGACAAGGCTGTAATTATTATCAAACTTGGTTAGCCTTATACCACTGTTAACTGTGACAATAAAGTGTAGTGTGTCATCTATGTAAAAAGACTAACCACACACTGTTACCAGAACAGACATGTTTATGTTTTAGTTTATTGTTAAGGACTTATCCGATCTATGTTATAATGTCGTTTCCATATCACAAACATACTTGGAGTTGTGTTTTGTTTCATTCACGTTTAACACACAAACGCTGCAAATTCAGACTCCGTTCTTCTCTCAAACAGAAAACACGTGGTCATGAGGTTATCCGGGAAGGGCTTCATGGTTTTAAACTCCACTTTCACTAGAATCATTTGGATGATTTCAACTGTGGAATTGCTACTGTCTACTAAGAAAAAGTAAAAGGTAACCGTTAACTTCTAAACCACTTCATGACATGACAAGGTTGCACAGAGCATTTTGAGTTTTGGAGATTTAGACAGAAGTGATTGAAACAAAACAGGTATATGTTTGATGAAGAGTCAATTTTGTGTAATATAGGGTTTAAATATTACTGTATACAGCTCTGGAAAAATTAAGAGACCACTGCAAAATTATCATTTTTTTCTGATTTTACTATTTATAGGTATGTGTTTGGGCAAAAGGAACATTTTTGTTTGAGTCTATAAACTACTGACAACATTTCCTCCAAATTTCAAATAAAATATTATCGTTTAGAGCATTTATTTGCAGAAAATGACAAATGGTCAAAATTACAAAAAAGATGTTTTCATACCTCAAACAATGCAAAGAAACAAGATCAAATTCATTTTAAAACGACATAATACTAATGTTTACACTGAAGAATAGTTCAGAAACCAATATTTGGTGCAATAACCCTTATTTTTAACCACAGCTTTCATGCGTCTTGGCATGCTCTCCACAAGTCTTTCACATTGTTCTTGGGTGACTTTATTCCACTCCTGGTGCAAGAACTGAAGTAGCTCAGCTTTGTGTTTGTGTTGGAATTCAACAGACGCTGGAATGGAATGGCTGTAATACATGTAGAGATGCTGATTTCAGAAAAAAATCCAGTGGTCTCCTATTTTTTTTTTCCAGAGCTGTAGTTTTGATACCCCCAAAAGATGACTGATTTATACTGAATGATAAATACATAAATGGTTATGTAAAATCAAACTAATTATATGATATATTTTATAAATCTATATTAATTTGTCAATTCACATTTTCATTTATTTTTATGGTTTTATGGTATGGCCACAGCCAAGTAGGCATGTTTTTTGAATTGCTATTATTTTATTATATATAAGTGCCATTAATTACAAATACTACCTGTCCTTACTACTTCTGCTACTACAGTTAAGGTGTGTACTGTTCCCTTCTGTTAATATTGATGTTCTGTTCATAGTGCCCTAGATTTTTTTTTGTTTTTTGTTTTTACTGTACCTCTGTGTCTACAACTGCTATTACTCATTTTACATGTTTAACCATTATCTCTGGCTTGACTGTAAGATGAGACTTTTTTTTTATTTGACCCAAATCCTTTTAATATAAGAATACCTCATTATTCTGAACAAAGATAACAATAAACAAACAAGTGCCATTTACATTTAAAAATGAATCCCACACATTAACATACATTGCAATACTATTCACAGTTTCCTCCAGCTTAATGTTGTATGACATTATCCCATAAGAAGAAAAATACAAGCAAAAAAAAAAAAAAAAAAAGAGCCTTCCAGGCACCCATATTATAAATACACACTTAATGAATACTGAATCTCTCTGCAACACTTCACTGACCAAGATTATGCAAAAACTACATTCTTACAAGAAGGATATGAGACATTTTATGACAGCTGACTACACTTTCAAGCACAGCACAACATATTATGATGAGCCTTCCTCCCGGGGCTGTCTTAGACCCCCAAAAAACTCAATGCAGACGGCTGTATTGATGTCTCCTTTAGGGCCATTTAAATCAAGCCTGTTATTTTTATTGTTGTTGTCCCACTGCAAAATAAATAGGGCGATAAAAAGCGACACTGGGCTGCTCTGCGTGACATTTAAGGGAGTCCTCTTGGAGTAGTAAAGGTGCCGGTTTGATGGATACGGGAGCTTTATAGACAAGTGGGAGACTGAATGAGGAATGCTTAAAGATGCAAGGACAGACTACATGGCACATAGGGAGATAGAGAGCAGCGAGGATGGAAGAGTAACAGTGTCTCAATGAATTCTGAGGTATTAGATAAAGTCAGTGCAGGCTTATAAACAGTAGTGGCTCTTAATCTATGGAATGCATCTTATGGTGGTGGAGTTATAAGATGTTATGTATGTGTTATATGTTCATATCTGTACATTATACATTTTGTTATGTCAAAGAGTCTGTCCACTCAAAGTCAATAAACAATCACATATGACTTTTTTGTAGAAGCAAGCAAAGTTTAGGACCTGAGATGCACCAGTTATGGACGCACAGATTCAGCTTGTTCAGTTCTGATACTCATATTGATTGTTCGACTTTATGTATCTGCCGGTACACAATATTTACTGATACCGGTGTAGAACTTATCTCTCACAATTAACTTCTCACACAAGAGATCAATATTGTGTACCCGTTATTTAAGTAACTACAGAACCACTTTGTATGATTACAAATTCAAGCAAAATCAGCCTGAAATAGTCTTATTACATCCAATTAATCCCAAGTCACAATATCGGAATATCCAATATTATGGGACCAATGCCCAAACCAGCAATTTTGTCTGTATCAGTGCTATCGATCTAGCTTTTTCACATTCGATAATCATTTTAAATATCAATACTTTGCTTTAAGTATCTGGCGAAAACAGTTAGGAAATGGATCCAAAGGTGTTATATAACGTTTAACTACTGAACAACTTTGTATGAATTACATTTCGATTGAACCAATATCAAAATATCTGATACCAATATTGGTATATCTATTGCAGGCATGTCCAAACTATGGCCCGTGTGCCAAATGCGGCCCTCAGACAAATTTTTCATGGCCCTCAGGCTTCCAGGTGAATTGGCCCAAATTACCTTGAGCAGAACTTTTGACTGCAAGTTTTTTGAAAATCTTCTTTGGCAAGACAATATTTATTATTTATTGTGTGGTTTTGAGGATCTTAGCATGAATAAAGGACTGATAGCTCATTCTAACATGTTAGACATGCAAATATTTCAATTATTGACTGTACTCAGCACCAGTCTATGGCCCTTGATCGGCTCTCTACTTCATCTGTGTTTAGATATGTGGCCCTTGATGAAAAAGTTTGGACACCCCTGATCTATTGCGTCCATATTTTCCTCAGATGCTGTGTGAGGAGGATACATTCAACAACAATAATGGATTTATATAGAACAGGGTGCAGTGTTAACAAGTACCTCAGCTAGTAGAGAGAGACTTCAAAACCTACTGTCCACATCTTTATATAACACAAAACAGAACAAAGAAGTAATAATAGAAGAACACTTGACATTTACTAACATTCAGTATAGAGTTCGTGAGAGGGACAGCTTTGGAGATCCAGCACTAACATTAAAGCGGCACCCCTCCACCTGAGAAGATCAAAACAAGACGTGACTATATCGGACATGTCCCCTCTATGCCTCTCTGCATGCACCCTCAGTAGACAGGTCTGTGGAAGAGTTCTCCAGAGCCCACCCTGCGCCTCAGCTCCCTCCACAGCAGCTCGCGCTCCTTCTGGGCCCCCTGCATGAAGCCGCGGTTCTCCTGGGCCCTCCTTGACAGGTAAGGCATCACCTCATCCACTGGACCATAAGGCACATACTTGTACACAGGGAAGCCAGCCTGGCCTGTAAGAAAAACAGAAAAGAAAGAAGAAAATGTGACTACATAATAATAATAATAATAATAATAATAATAATAATAATAATAATAATAATAATAATAATTATTATTATTATTATTATTATTATTATTATTATTATTATTATTATTATTATTATTATTATTATTGGAAAGTATTCGCATCCAGTAACGCACCTGTGGTGTTGTCACTGACGAGGGCAATAGATTACTCACATGCCCAATGCACATTTTTGGAGTTTACCGGGGTTAACAATTACAATTAAGCCGCTATCGATGCCACCGCGCCATGTCAGCAGGCACCAGTCACTGACATGAGTGCCACTATGTTTGGAAAGGGGAGAGCGCTTTGCTCATAATCATAATCAAATGTTCCACAAATTTTAATCAAATGTATTATCTTTAAATGTGTTTTATTGATTTTAAAAAAGTAAATAGGGTAAATTCTTCTTCTGTGAACAGGGTCAACTCTCCACACCTGACCTGTAACTTGACCTAGCGATGGAAATACATGCCATACAATGGAATATTGCTGGCAAAAGCATTAATGTGTCATTGGAGATAAGTAGGGAGTTGACCCTCTATCAGAATGAATGTTTAAAGAAGAAGTGACTTTTATTGATCTCGGGCCGGCGCTGCCGCGTTGCGCGCAAGCAGGGCCACAAACAGAGAAGAACAAAAGGGGGCCTTGATCTCACACAGGAGAAATTCTTCTCTGCATTTAACCCATCCTGTTATTAGGAGCAGTGGGCAGCACATGACTGCGCCCGGGGACCATGATCTTCTTGCTTCGGTTTGGTCAGGACCTCAGCTGGAGGATTTTACCTATGGTGCATGTTTTTGGGTTGATGGGAGAAACCGGAGTGCCCGGAGGAAACCCACCCAGACACGGGGAGAACATGCAAACTCCACACAGAAAGGCTCGGGCGTCCCAAATCTTACGGCCATAACAACGTGCCACACGGGGATCGAACCCAGGCCCGGCGTCAGACATAAAATATTAAGGGGGCGATGAGTTTATCACAGGGGGCGGGGTCGCGTCGCGCGCACACACACACACAGACACACACACACATATATCCCACTCCTCGCGTGCGTAATGGGTCAGGCGAGAGCTCGTGTATTTAGACTGCACCTTTGTAAGAGACTGACTGAGTAAGAGTAAAAAGTGATAGTGATAAAAAGTGAGAGTTTTTTTTAATTATTATTTGAATGTAGACCCTCGGTCAAGTGATCTCCTGCATACCACAAAACCAAGCCAACAACTGATCTGAGCAACGCCAAGAGACAGTACATTAACGCCACATAGCCCACCACCACAAGCGCAAACACAGCGCATTTGGGCAATGCGCAAGACAGCGCAACTCTCACATCTGAGGGGGCGGGACTGATTACGTGAGGGGGGGTCACCACCAAACGCCCCCTCGTGGCGCCGGCCGTGATCGAACCCAGAACCTTCTTGCTGTGAAGCGTGAGCACTAGCCACTCAGCCACCGTGCTAAATTATATATTTATCTATCCTTGTATTGGGTCTTTAAAGTCCACATTCATAATTATTCATTATTATAGCTATAAACTAGGTTTAATTGTCATGTTTATTGGCTCTTTTCAAAGGCTCTGTACCTCGCAGCTGTTGTTTCTAAACCCGTCTATATGAAAATGAATACTTCATAGACACAGAGACAGTTGGCGAGTACAGACCTCTGAGGCACTGGCCCATCTCACATATGCTTCAGAATCAACTAAACTAAGAAATACAGTGCCTGTTTGCCATTGCCTTGAATTTATTTTTATATTACCCTTTCACCGAAACATATTTACTATGTATTTTCTATTATAACAATTATTGTTATTGTAGTAAATATGGTTAATTTATGGTAATAACTAGGAAAAGCACACTTCTGGCATTCTAATTTATTTCATCTTAATGTGATTAAAACTTATTCCAGCCCTATACAGACTATGAATTACCAGGATAATTGGATAATTGACTCCTATATTACATAAAATATAATGATATTATAATATCATTTAAGCTATGTTATAATGCTGTTATCTCATCAAAGACATACCCAGAGTAGTGTTTGTTTCATTCACACATGTTTGAGTAATCCTTTATGCCAGTCTACAGCTCCAAAACTTCCACCTTGCAACGTCATTTATGAGTAGTTGTAGTTTTCAAGTTAATAGCTACCTTTTAGTAACCTGGGAAATCCCAGACTGCTTTCGTTCGTTCCGATCTGAAAGACAGCCTGGCGACTATGGCAAGCGAACTCTCCCGATTCTGGGAGCCAATCAGAGAGCGGGGAGGGGTGGCAAGACGGTGACACGTACTACGTGACAAACGGAAGCTTGTAGTTTGAACTGACAACTGACATGATTGGCTATGGGCTACATACGCCAAATGATAGACATTCGTAACGCCCAATAAACGGCCGTTGGCAATCGCTAACCACACCTCCGCTACAAGATATTTCAAAGGTGGCTTCCAGACCATATGTCACTTGTGATATGGTCAGGTGTAAACCAGGCAAACCTTTTAGCAGGTTGCCTGGTGTAATTCCAGCTCCCACAAATAAATGCTGTCGTTGTATCCTTGGGCAAGACAGGTAACCCACTGCACCCCTAGTGTCTGCATATGGTGTATGAATGTGTGTGTGTGTGTGTGTGTGTGTGTGTGTGCGTGCGTGCGTGCGTGTGTGTGTGTGTGTGTGTGAACGTGTGTGTGAATGGGTGAGTGGTTCCTTGATGTAAAGCGCTTTGAGTGCCTTGAAAGTGGAAAAGCGCTATATAAAAATGCAACTATTTACCATTTACCTTTAGTTCTGTAGAGATTGGCAATTCCCAGGCTGAATAATCCAAATGATTCTAGGAAGTTTAAAAATACATTGGAGAACTTCCTGTATTACCACATGACATCACAAGGTGAAACAGACAGACTGTTTTCTCAGCCTAAATACAAAGGGTTTGTGTGTCAAACATGTGTGAATGAAACAAAACAGTACTCCAGGTATGTTTGTGATGAGGAAATTACATTATAACAGAGATCAGAAAACAGTGTAATATGGGCCCTTTACATTGTCTTGACCTGTTAGTATCGTTTAATTTATACCTTCTCAAATGTCAACTGAAAACAGGTAACCTTTAGTGTGTTTCTTTTATGATTTAACAGGATAGATCTATGTCCCCCTAAGCCTCACACTGACAGACAACTGCCTCCACTGCTGTCTATCTCCTCGACAAACAAAGTAGTTAGTGGTGAGGCCTTTAGACAGCTTGTCAATACCAGTGAGTGTCAGTTCATATGTCATGTTATAGACTGCAGACGTGCTCTACCAACCAACGGAATGAGAACATCTGCTGCTGGAGACAGTGCTGAAGGATACAGCAGTGATTTGCATTATGTGGAGCTAAATATGTAAAAAGGCCGTCAACATTAGAATATGGTTTATATTTTAGTACGTAGTCTAGGGATGAGAGTCAGTTACAATGAAATGTGTTGTTAGAGGCTTGATAAAGTTTTTTTTCAACAATAGTGACACTATAGATTACTTTTAGTGCTGTCAGGCGATTAAAAAATGATCTAATTAATTACAGGATTTGTAATTAGTTAATCTAATTAATCGCATTTTAATCTTGTGAGAGAGAGTGAGAGAGAGAGAGTGAGATTGAGAGAGAGAGATTAAGAGGGAGAGAGAGATTGAGAGAGAGAGATTGAGAGAGAGAGAGATTGACAGAGATTGAGAGAGAGAGAGAGAGATTGAGAGAGAAAGTGAGAGAGAGAGAGACTGAGAGAGAGAGAGATTGACAGAGATTGAGAGAGAGCAAGGGAGAGAGAGAGATTGAGAGTGATGGAGAGAGAGATTGAGAGAGAGAGATTGAAAGAGAGGGAGAGAGATTGCAAGAGAGAGAGAGATTGAGAGAGAGGGCAAGGAGAGAGAGACTGAGAGAGAGAGATTGACAGAGATTGAGAGAGAGATTGAGAGAGAGCAAGGGAGAGAGAGAGATTGAGAGTGATGGAGAGAGAGAGTGAGAGAGATAGATTGAGAGAGAGAGAGAGAGATTGAGAGAGAGAGACTGAGAGAGAGAGATTGACAGAGATTGAGAGGGAGAGATTGAGAGATTGAGAGAGAGCAAGGGAGCGAGAGAGATTGAGAGAGAGAGAGAGATTGAAAGAGAGGGAGAGAGATTGCGAGAGAGAGAGATTGAGAGAGAGAGCAAGGGAGAGAGAGAGATTGAGAGAGAGTGAGATAGAGAGAGAGAGAGATTGAGAGAGAGAGAGACTGGAGAGAGAGATTGACAGAGATTGAGAGAGAGATTGAGAGAATTGCCACTCATAATGAATTGCATTAATTTTTATAATGCGTTAATTTGCAGTGTAATTAATTAATATAATTAACACGTTAAACTGACAGCCCTAATTACTTACATTACAAGAGAGTCAGAAAACACAGTACTTGTTGACAGTAATGTGTTGATTTTTAATTTGCTGGGTCGGATATAGGCTTCCAAATATAGGTTCAGTCGATATCCTGGTTGGGCAAAAGAATTGATGTTTACCGATTTTAGTCAGCCAAAAACCCTCATAATCTTTTATTTTTTAAATCAGCAGAGGCATAAAGCTATAGTATCGAAATCGGTATCGGAACTTTAAGTATGGTTGGTGTATAATGTGTTTCCTTACCAAGTGGAAAGCTGATCTGATCACACATTCCCAGTAGTTGTCCGAAGTACACCTTGTTCTCCCTGGGCGTGAGACCAAGCTCATTCATCCTGAAGAAGAGAGATACAAAACAAACCAGGTTATATAGAAATAAAGACACAGATCAATACTAAGCAGGTTTTCTACAGGCAGACTCCCTACCGCCTCAAGGTGTGTTTGACTGTGTCCTCATTATGTGAAGCCACCATCACGTTAGCGTTCCCATTCAGAGCGATCTCGTCCAACACAAAGTCCAGGCACCTGATTCAGACGAATTTACGGCATTTATGTGGGCAATGGATTGGATTTGGGATACATTATATTCAAAGCACACATAATTGATCATATGGTAATTGTTTATTGATTTCACTGTGACATATTTTGTAGTATTAGTATTTTAGCATGCATCAAATACTCTTTAACAGGTTTGGAACTGGAATGAAGTATTCAAGATGAAGACACTCTTGGGTGAATCACGTGTTATTATAATGAGATGATCATACTGGAATGGGAAGAAATTTTCATAGAAGTACAGTATATTTGATTTTGGCTCAGCTGATAATGTATTAGACCACTGATCTGAAGGTTGGTGGTTCTCTCGACATAAACGTCCTTGGTTAACCGGTCAGATCCACTGACCCACAGGTTGGCAGGGCAAATCCAGCTCCCAGAGATGAATGCTGTTGTTGCATCTTTGTGCAACTTAACCCCCCTGTGTCTGTCAAAGGTCAAAGGTCAAAGTCAAAGTCATCTTTATTGCTAATTTGCCATGTGTGTTCGACATACAGTGAATAGAAATTTCGTTTCTCCCTGGTCAAGCAGCGCAAAAAAGCCAGTGTACAAAATACAATATAAAGACAATACAAAGACTATTTAAGACAAAACGCAGTGCAAAGAATAAATAAATACCTATTTATTTTGCGCATTTTGCAACACTAGGGCTAAACAAGTTAATCAGTTAATCATTACATGAGATTCATTGCTTCTTTAAATGGTCCCATGTAGGGATGCAAATTATCGATTAATTCATTAATTGATAGTTGATTGACCTTATCGATCGATTAACGATTAACTGATAAGCGGCAAATTTTAGTGTTTCAATAGGGTCTTTAAGAATATAAGCTATAGTATACATAACACTGAGTCAAAAATATATCATAGTATTATTATATTGTATATTCCTCAATTAATTATTCCTTAGTAAAAAGCAGACAAATGTATTGATGCTGAATAACAAAATAGAGTAATCCCTCGCTCTATCGCGGTTCGCAGATATTTTTTTTTTTTCCCGATTTTTTTTATAGTGTAACATTTTTTTTATAGTGTAACATTGTGTTCTGTCCTGATTGGCTAAGAGACTAGACCAGGACTAAACGTGGCCTGGACCAGGTCTAGACCAGAACTAAACCATGTCTAGACCAGAACTAAACCAGGTCTAGACCAGAACTAAACCAGGTCTAAACCAGGTCTGGACCTGGACTGGGACTCGACCGGGTCTGGACCTGGACTGAACCAGGATTGGGCCGCTGCGTGCCGCTGCTGGTTTCATGCGGCTGGTTTGTGGCTCGGGGCCCGGGCCGCAGGCCAGCCGCGCGGGACTCGGGGCCCGAGCCGCTGGCCAGCCGCGGCACGTTGCGGCGCATTCCTGGGCGCCACGGTTCGATCTCGCCTCGCACTTACACCGGGGCTGCTGAGCAGTGCCGTTGGTGCCTGCGGCCGGCTGTGAGTCGAGCTTGGCGCAGTGCGGTGCGCGGTTGCCTTGTTTCGTGACCACGCGGGTGCGCGTGTTCGCAATTAGCGATTAATTACAATTAATGCATTTTGTTCGACCAACATCTTAATCGACAATTAATCGTTAATCGATTCATTGTTGACATCCCTAGTCCCATGGCATGAAATTTTCACTTTCTGAGGTTTTGGAACGTTAATGTGAGCTCCCCTACCCTGTTTAGGCCCCCCCCCTCCATGGCTAAAAGTTGCGAAATGTGTAAACTGAGCATTTGCGATCCTTTACCGCGTTTGAAAAAAAGACAGCCCAAACGGGCGATTCTGAACAAGGGAACTTTCTGACGTCACACTCGCGGAAAGGTTTCCACCCCCCGTCTGGATGTCTACCCACCGTCTCTGGAAATCACGCCCAGAGAGTTTGGACCGCAAACGAGCTGCGCAATGCGAGATGCGTTTTTTATTTGCCTGGAGGCATGTGAGAGTGTTTCCAGGCTCGGGTGTCCTTTATCCGAGCCTCCGAGCCTCTGAAACAGCAGTGGTTTAATTTTATTTTCTGTGGAAATGTGTTTTGTTTTGTTTTTTTTAAATTGAAATTGTCTCATATCTTCCTCCGCGCTTAAAACATGGAAGTGGGTGACAGCGCACCGCTAATCCAGGAAACAGTATTTGGCCACAACCCACCCACTGCACTGGCCTGTCTCTGTCCTCCTCATTTGCATTCAAGCAGCAACGCCCAGAATAAAGCGTTTCAGAGACATATTTATGACTCTGACTGTCTTCATGAGGCTTTCTCATGCACTGAGGCTGGATTTTGAAGAAGGATTCATTTACAGTATTAGGGAACCATTAAGGCACTATATAAAAGCATCAAGAAGTACCATGTCATGGGATCTTTAAAATAATAAGAGGCCAACCCTGTACTATATGCACTATATTATTGTTTGTTGAATCAGCTGTGATGTTTGTAATATACAGTGGAGCTTAGATATTAATCTCAACCATAGGGAATGCTACATTATAGAGAATACTGCATAATATACACAGCATAAATAAACATTTAGTGTCACATTAACATTTAAGTGGCATGATATGGTTCTCTGCAGGCTTTAAATACATATGTGGCGAATCATGCCACACAATCTGGGTTCACATTGCGCATTAAAGAGCCATGTCACGTGCTGTTTACCTCAAAAGCACATTTAGAGCAGGTTGCAAAAAGCCCTATTTTCTCCTCTGCATAACCTGCAATCTTGTTCACTACAGTGATACCTCTTTGTGTTGCTTTGAATAAGGTCAAAACAGTACAGCACTGAAATTACACTGCTTGTACTGGGGACAATGACACAGAGCACAGTAGTAAAGATGTTGAATTAGACGGCAAAGGTCTGTTCACTTAAACCTCTTTCACATGAGTGTTTCGGAGGTCTTTTTAGGATTCAGTAAACTTGTCCTTCCATGACCAAGTGCTGGTATTAAAGCATGTGTTCTCTTGCCTGTGATACATCCTGTTGGTGGCCTCATAGTCAGGGTTAATAGGATCCTCATATCCTCGCTCCTCTGCTCTCTCTCGCTCCTGGTACATGTAGGCCCCCCTCACCAGCTTAGCAGCAAACCTCCAGCCCTCACGATGGGACATTTCTATATCCATGGTCACACTGGTATAGGCGTCCTGCAGGGGAAATACAGTAAGCACTTAATCATGATAATATATAATGATAATATGATCAAGAAACCAATGTCTCCATTACAAACACTGGAGCAGAATGTTTGGCTTAAATCAATTTAATGAAAAATAATAAATGATTTCCCTGGAAATAACACATTTAATTAAGAACATCTCTAAAGAGTGACCAGATCTGATTGGCCACCACACTTAGAGGGATCAAGGCTGTTTATTGGAGGTAAATAACCAAAGAGTAATTCTACAAATAATCGTAAACCGAGAAAAAAAATGACCATGAATCATTTTCATTATTTAAAGTTATTTATTCACAGAAATAAAGGTTAAATTCTCAAAATGATTGCCTTAAACACTTGGGTTGACCCTGGTGCCTTTTGCAACCCTTGGGCTACTCCAATGAATGCATTGGCATTTAAAATTGTATAATTGTGTATAATCATTTTTAAGACCAGCGTGGGCAGCAGTTGGAATGAGCCATGAAAAATAATAGCAACCACTTAATAACAAGTTGGCTGGCTAATCAGGCATTGCCTTTTCACTAAATGCTCAACACTTTGTTATTGTTTATGGGAATTCTGTGTTACACAACAACGGCAATCTTCCTTTAATAATATTTTTTTTTAAATAGCTTCTCCCATGCTGTTCATCATCCTTTATGAACCCTAACTCCTATACAGTAAATACATTTTGTTGTAAATTAGACAATATTTCCAAAGCTGTGGAGTCTCTAGATGTTTTCACTGTAAATGCTGCTTCTGTGCTGTAAACATTCTCTGAAGTGTGTGTATTCTGACCTTGAGGTAGCATTGGTAAGTGTTGAAGATGACGGGCTTCTCTTTGTTGTAGACCTTTTGCATGTGCAGAGTGAGTCTGCTGATCGCAGGCTGTAAGTAAGTTTGCTCTGCATCCACCATCAGGCGCACCCCGTTCTTCACAGCACACTGCAAACACATAGGCCCACACTCATCTCTGCACAGCAAGTGTCATGAGACTCTTAACAATATGGTGCATGTGTCACTGTGCTAATTATAACGGTCATTAGCAGCAGAGCCAGCACACTCTTCAGTTCAGCAGCTCTATTCTCTCTGAGACACATCTTTTTATATTGTGGATATGCGGATAGCATAAGGGATGTGTGTAATGAAGACATATTTCAAGAATCTTCATTGAAAATACCAAGACAAAGAAAGCATGTTTTACTTTATAAATGAATAAAAACTTTCTAACTTTTTTGGCTTGTTCCTAAGAGAAAAAAACAACAACAAATGCATTGGGAACACGCTAATGTGTTTATAAAGAGAACATACCTTGGATAATACATCCATACGCTGTAAAATCCGCTGCAACTGCTTTTCATCTTCATCTGTGAAAGTTTTCAGTAGAGGCTCCAACTTACCCAGCTACAAAATAAAGATAAATTCACAAATTCATTTTTCTAGTCATACAGTATATAGAATATTTTGTTTATCAAGACATTTTTCTTTTGCTATATTCTTATTTGGGGTTATAACGGCTAAGCATGACATGGGCAACATACTAAAAGATAGATATTATGATGTTTTTAGAGCTTGATAACAATTTAAATTGTATTTTTCTCTATTTTCTCAATACATCTTATTGCACAAAAAGGAGCACTTAGTCACTTTATATTGAATGGTGCAATTACTATTGTGCAACAGTTTGTGTAATAGGGCTTGTGCAATAATTATCGGTGCAATAATTACTTGTGCAATAGAGCTGGTGCAATAAACTGAACACTGTAAGGTTGTGCAGTGCACAAATGTACAATGGACATCAAAGATGGACAAATGTATCTGGCAATGAGCTGCGACTGTTTTCTGTTTGTCTGTCTGTACTGTATGTGTGAGTTTAACTGTGTTTTTAAGCTGCGGGCAGTGAGCCCACGACAAATTTCTCCTTGGAGACAATAAAGTTTATCTTATCTTTGCAATCCTTAAGAGATTATTGTGGTATTTCTGTAAGTTCACTCTTCACTGTGATTGGTTGATCCACCTGTCACTCAATTAGGACATGGGAAAGACTGACCAATAGCAGGAGTGGGAGCACATAGTCATAGAGATCACAATTAGACTTGTATTGCTAAATTATTAATTGTGAATGTGAAGACTTTGCTGAAAAGAAAAAAAGACAAAAGCTCATTGAATACCATTTGACCAATTAGACCATTTAACTATAGACTGGTTAGACCGGAACAATGAATAATTCTTCTCTTTTTTTCTAATTAGGACCTTCCACAATTTCCATCTATTAGCCAGTTATTTTTATATACATATACTTTTTACACTTACCTCCATATTTGGCATAACAAGCAAGTCTGCGCTCCTTTCTCTATCGTCTAAAAGGCTGTTCCAGTCTAGGACATCGATCGTGCTGTCAAGACAAAAACATGATATTGCATTTGCTTCAGAGCTTCTATAAAATATGGTGGATATAGAGTAAAGCCAGTGTATTCTCACCCGCATGACCCTTTGTTATTTTCAATAAACCAGCCATGATAGTCCCCAGTGGCGCCCAGTTTGGTCAGGTATTCCTGCAGATGCACACAGACAAATGTAATGTGTTTTGTTGGCCGTAAAATGTAACTAATAACATAACGAATACTAGATTTAAAGGGCTCATATTACAATTTTTTTTTAAAATCTATGTTAATAATAATGATGTTGTTTCCACGTCGCAAACGTACGTGAAGTTCTGTTTTGATTGTTTATTTAACACACAAATTCATTCAATCATCTTCTTCCCCTTTTTCCATTCTCTGGGTCGCGGGAGCAGCAGTCCAGGCAGTGTTCCGCTGCCCAGAACACAATGCACCAGCCCTCATGAATCCTCCCGCGGGTGGTGGGTCCACAGGAGGACGGCTCACGTCACAACGGGCCTTGATGTATCTTCTGCCATGGGGGCTACCAGTGTCCGCAGACACTGGGGGCGAGGTGGGGTTAAGTGTCTTGCCCAAGGACACAACGGCAGCGCAAATCTAAATCTAAAATCTAAAACACTCCACCTTGTGATGTCATGTGGTAATACAGGACGTGCTCCACTGTATTTTTAAACTCCACACACCTTCACTAGAATCATATGGATAATTTCAGGTCTGCAATTTCCAGTGTCTACTAAACAAAAGGTAAAAGTAGCTGTTTCTTTGAAAACTGACACTTCATGACATCACAGTGTGGAACAGATGGTAAGTGGTCACATTTTTATATCGTGTTTTTCCACTTCAAGGCACTCAAGACACTGGGGGCGAGGTGGGTTAAATGTTTTGGCCAAGGACACAACGACAGCATTCATCTGTGTGAGCTGGAATCACACCGCCAACCTGTGGCATGTCAATGGATCTGACCGCTCAATCGATGTTTATGTCAAGAGCGGGATTAGAACCGCCAACCTTGGGATCAGCTCTTACCAAATGAACTACTGCTGCCTAGAGATGGAGACGGACTAATAATAAAGAACTGCTCAAACATGCGAATGAAATAAAACACTACAGGTATGTTTTTGAGGAAAGAACATTATAACATGGCTTAATGCTCACAAGAGTCAATTTTGCGTAATATAGGATGTTTAATGTTCAAAAACAGATAATAATAATAAACATCTGAAATTTACAATTGACGTCCCATATCACATGAGCAGGCGGCCGACATTTATATGGACAGAAGAATCAGATAGTCTAACTAGAGCAATCTGATAACCCAGTAATTAGATTGGATTATTGGCACATGCTCACAGGCACAAAAGAAAGCTGATAATCCAAAACACTATGCAGCATAAGACTTAATAAACTGAGTTTTAGAATAAAGGCAGTATTTGATTTTTATTTGATTTTATTTTTTCAGTTTTTCTGTCCATTTTTTCTATTTTAGTGCCATAAATTATATCCCACTCTTTGATAAAAATCCACTGAACTGTCAAATGAACAAGATGTTATGAGATGATAACAAAAAGGAAAAGAAAAAAAGTCAATATTTCAACGCCTGGGAACGCCTTGGGGTCCCCCCCGGCGGAGTTAGAGGAAGTGTCCAGGGTTTACCTGTAGTTGTGTTAGGTCAATCCTCTGTTCTAGAACTCCTCCATTGGCCTTCCCCAGCTTCAGGGCCAGAAAATCAAAGAATCTGTGCCACTTTACCAAGACCTCTGAGAATTCCAGCTTCAGAATTAAAAAAAAAAAACATAGTGTTCAGTCCAGTCTATTTCATATTCCTCTTTAAAAAGTCCAAATTTGTTCCGAGCACATACCAGAAATTGAGGTCTTCCAAGCGCAGTCATTTTGATGGCAGAAAATCCATCCATGGACGTTCCACCTGAATGCCGGATACACTTAGCATTAAAAATTAAAGATATGAAGTAAAAAAGCATGCTGTGTTGCAAATAGTGGTAAACAGGGATGGTGAATTGGTCTAGACAGTCAGACGTGGTTAAATAATTCAACACAACATTGGCATATTTCTACAGTGGTTTTACATACCTGATGCCTTAATACATTTGATAAATGTGGCCATGTGTTGGTCACATTTGGACTCATCTGTATGGAAATATGCCGGCGCTCTGCTTGCTCCACTATGAAGGTTTGTGTGCTCTTGATATTGTTTCTCTTCATGATTGTTGCCTAGGGATACACACAAATTTGCATTGAGATTACTCCTAATTACATCATTCTACCTCAAAGAATGAGAACAAAATGAGGTGGCTTACTGAGGGTACTTGTGTCTGTGGCAGAGACACAGGAGCTGAATTAGAAAGAATAGAAAGTATATATAAAGTTAGCTTGTTTACTTAACATGGAAGTTTCACAAGATTTCAACAGACAAACTCATTTAAAAACAAAAAGTGTGTCTATTAGCTCGTCATGCCTGCACTGAAATACATTTGGTCCTAGAATGAGTGTTGTTCCCCATTTGCCTGTCCATTGAAAAACCCCAAAGTTTACTTGTAAAACCAGTTAGGAGAATTAATATTTGCCAAAAAGATTATCTTGAATGACAGTAAGACTACAAAAGAACATTTACAGCTCGTTGTTTTTGAGTGCCGGTACTTTTAAAGATGCACTATGCAACTTTTCTGCTAGAGGGTCTGCCGCCTTCCTGCTTGATTCCTTTACCTGGAATAGTCCCCACTTGTTTATCTTGCTTGTTTATATTGCTCTTTGGTTGCTATTTCTGCATTTCCATCTTCTTTTTTTCTTTTTCTTTTTTTCCTTTACCCTCTGTTATATATTATATATTATATTTGTTGAGTGAGCTACTGTACCCAAAACAATTTCCCTTGTGGATCAATAAAGTTTGTCTAAGTCTAAGTCAAAGAAAAGGAGGTAGCGCCCCAAAACTAAGATAATAAGAATGCATATTTCAAGGTACTTTTAGCCATAAAAACAACCATAATTGAATAAATACAACACTGACCAGTTTAATCCTATACTGTGAAACATTACAGGCAAAGAAAGAACATCTCCATGGAGACAAGTAGGTGGTAGACAGTTCTCCATACCAGAAAGATTACATAGTTTAACATTAATATTACACATTGTGATGAACTTGGTTAACATAATGGAGCTCAACAGTGACCGCTCACCCCAAGATAAATTTCTCATAATTTTTTCCCATAGACTTTCCAAACAATAAAAAGAATAATAAAAGTTTTTTAAAATAAAAGTTTGAAAACTTTAAATGTGCTTTTTGGACTTTAAACAACTGTGTAATGGATATTAGTCATGGATGTTAGTCACCGTGCAGCTGCTTAGCCTCCACAATGCCTTTGAATCTTTATTTTTTGAAAACTCTTTGGGAAAAATGAGTGGAAAATGTACTTCCGGAACCAGAGCAGGCAGTCACTGTTAAGCTAAATACAGAGAAGACAAATAATGCTTTGTCTCTATACGTGTGTGCTTAAACGTCACTATAGTTCGCTGCTTATTGTTGAGTTTGTCTGAAGTCAGATGAGCCTTCAGATGACCTTCACCTTATCTTTGACAATGAGTCTGTCAGAATCACTGTCTCCTTGTGTAAAAAACAGACTTGTGTTGTTGTTGCCAGTATCTTGACAGATCTTTGGAGTGGCCTGGGAGCTTGAGAGTTCTGTGCAGTATTTTTGCTGTTCCTGTACTGCACTTTTCTGGACTGAGATGTCTGATGTTTTTCCTGGGATCTGCTGTAACCACTCCTCCAGTCTGGGAGTTACAGCCCCGAGTGCTCCGATCACCACGGGCATCACTGATGCCTTCACCTTCCAGGCCTTCTCCAGCTCTTCCATGAGCCCCTGGCATTTCTCTATATCTATATATAGATATGCCATACAAAAGCAATACTGGATCTGAGTTTTTTATAGCCCTTTTGATGTTCCTGAGCAGGAGACCTCTGAAAAGTTATATCAAAGCTGAGCGCAACATCTTGTAACAACTGATGCTATATAAAAAAAAAAACATACACTGAGTGAAACAGTCAAAACATCTCCCAAAGTAAAGGTATCAACTCTTATAGCTGTGCAAGGTGTGACAAAACTGCAAAACTATAGAACAACTTTGTGCATCGCTATGGTAACGTTAAAGGTCCCATATTATGCTATTTTCTGATCTATTTTGTTTGTTGTTTCTTCATCAAAAACATTGTGTTTTCATTTACACAAGTTTAACACAGAAACCCTGCATATTTAGGCTGAGTTCTCAAACAGAAAACACTCCATGCTGTGATCTCATGTGGTCACAGGAAGTGCTCCACTATGTTTTTAAACTCCATACACCTTCAGTAGAATCATTTGAATAATTTCAGCCCTGGAATTGCTTATCTCTACTGAACAAAAGGTAAAAGGAGCTGTTAACAGGAAAACTACCACTTCTTCACATCACAAGGTGGAACAGAGCATTTTTTAGCTTTGGAGATGTAGACAGACTCGTAATAAAGGATTACTCTTACTTTTGTGAAAGAAACAAAACATAACAGCCAGGTAGCATATTCAAACTAAGGCTGCGAGATTAACTGCAATCAAAATTTGAAATGACACCATTAGCGAATAAGAAAGGCTGCAGTATTTTAAGTACCATCATTTTCTCCACAAACAATACAAAATCTTGTTTTATTTTTCATAAAAATGGCTAACCCTGTAGCTTAGATCTGCACAAGCAAAACTGCAGCAAAATAGAAACAAATGTGTTGTCTTTTTGTCAATTCCTGAACCTGTTTGAATAGAATCCTATAATTAAAATACAGCTCTGGAAAAAAATAAGAGACCACTGTGAAATTAACAGTTTTTCTTATTTTACTACTTATAGGTATGTCTTTGGGCAAAATGAACATTTTTGTTTGAGTCTATAAACTACTGACAACATTTCCCCTAAATTCCAAATAAAATTATCGCTTAGAGCATTTATTTGCAGAAAATGACAAATGGTCAAAATAACAAAAAAAATACATGTTTTCAGACAAGATAAAAGAAGAAATTCAATTTGTCAACTGGACAAAGTTTGTTTGGTCGAAAACGTTTCGCCGCTCATCCAAGAGGCTTCGTCAGTTCTGGTAAAAGTGCTGGTAAGACACTTGCTTATATCTCGCTGCAGGGAGGAGCTAACTAGCTAACTACTTTCCGAAACTATCTCGCCTATTGGTTTCTGTCTTTTGTTTCTCTGGCGTCTAGATTAGCATGCCTATTCATCCCTACACGACTGTTTTTCACACCTCTGGCCCTGACCTGGCTAGCCCTATTGTATCTTTTGTTTGTTTGATCTAGGTTTAAGAATGGGATTATAGATGGGAGACAAATAATGTCTGACTCCACCATTTCTGTTTAGAGAAGGATTCTCTTTTTTGACAAAAATAGCCTCTTTAACTCCCCTCTCAAACCAATTCTTTTCCCTGGCCAAGATCTGGACCTCACTGTCCTCAAAAGAATGGCCCGTGGCTTCTAGGTGAAGATGTACGGCAGATGACGGTCCACTCTGGCCCGCCCGTCTGTGTTGGTACATCCTCTTGTGAAGTGGCTGTTTTGTTTCTCCAATGTAGCACTCACTGCAGTCTTCACTACACTGAATGGAGTAGACCACATTGCTTTGTTTGTGGCTCGGTGTTTTGTCCTTTGGGTGGACGAGTTTTTGTCTTAAAGTGTTTGTGGGTTTGAAATAAACTGGGATTTCATATTGTCTGAAAATCCTCTGTAGTTTTCCCGACACGCCGGACAGGTAAGGAATCGCTACCCCTTTCCTCCTGGGTTCGGATTCTCTATTATCTTGTTTCTTGCCCTTGTCTCTCTTGGTTTGGTTGACAGCCCATTTAGGATAACCACAAACAGAGAGGGCTTCCTACACATGTTGTTCTTCTTTCTCCTTACCCTCTGTGCTTGTGGGAACCATTTGGGCCCTGTGTTGTAATGTCCGAATAACACCCAGTTTGTGCTGCAGTGGGTGGGGTGAATCAAAAAGCAGGTATTGGTCTGTGTGTGTGGGCTTCCTGAAGACTTCTACTTGGAGTCCCCGGTCTCCTCCTATCGTTACTGCACAATCTAAGAACGCCAAGGTGTTATCCTTGGCATCTTCACGGGTGAATTTGATATTAGGATCTACAGAATTGATATGTGCAGTAAAAGGTTCCAAATCTTGAATTTTGTGTACTCCATTCAGTGTAGTGAAGACTGCAGTGAGCGCTACATTGGAGAAACAAAACAGCCACTTCACAAGAGGATGTACCAACACAGACGGGCATGCCAGAGTGGACCGTCATCTGCCGTACATCTTCACCTAGAAGCCACGGGCCATTCTTTTGAGGACAGTGAGGTTCAGATCTTGGCCAGGGAAAAGAATTGGTTTGAGAGGGGAGTTAAAGAGGCTATTTTTGTCAAAAAAGAGAATCCTTCTCTAAACAGAAATGGTGGAGTCAGACATTATTTGTCTCCCATCTATAATCCCATTCTTAAACCTAGATCAAACAAACAAAAGAAACAATAGGGCTAGCCAGGTCAGGGCCAGAGGTGTGAAAAACAGTCGTGTAGGGATGAATAGGCATGCTAATCTAGACGCCAGAGAAACAAAAAACAGAAACCAATAGGCGAGATAGTTTTGGAAAGTAGTTAGCTTGTTAGCTCCTCCCTGCAGCGAGATACAAGCAAGTGTCTTACCAGCACTCAAACCAGAACTGACGAAGCCTCTCGGATGAGCGGCGAAACGTTTTCGACCAAACAAACTTTGTCCAGTTGACAAGTTGAATTTTTTCTTTTATCATGGATTCTACCTGGGCGACTGAGGGACTCTTCATGCATGTTTTCAGACTTCAAACAATGCAAAGAAACAAGATCAAATTAATTTTAAAACAACATAATACTAATGTTTACACTTAATAAGAGTTCGGAAGAACACTTCTTAAGTGACTCTTCTTAACTCTTCTTAACTCTTCTTTATCCCTGTAGGGAAAGTATTTCTCTGCCTTTAACCCATCCTTTTTCAGTGGGCAGCTCATCTTTCAGGCGCCCGGGGGGCAATACCGTGAAGGATCTTGCCCAAGGATCCACACTGCTGGGGGGGTCCCTGGGGTAAAAGTCAAGTGACTTACCAGTTGAGCTAACCAGCCTGTACACAGAAATCAATATCTGGTGCAATAACCCTTATTTTTAATCACAGCTTTCATGCGTCTTGGCATGCTCTCCACAAGTCTTTCACATTGTTCTTGGGTGACTTTATTCCACTCCTGGTGCAAGAACTGTAGTAGCTCAGCTTTGTGTTTGTGTTGGAATTCAACAGACGCTGGAATGGAATGGCTGTAATACATGTAGAGATGCTGATTTCAGAAAAAAATGCAGTGGTTTCTTTTTTTTTTTTTTTCAGAGCTGTATGAAGCGCAGATCTAATCACAATTGCAATCTTAATTTTTCAAATTGTTCACAGCCCTAATTCAGCCACTTGATGCCTAAATTTAAGGCTATCAGCTTGGTTTATTTGTCTAAAATCATCTAAAATCTATTCACTTAATTTGCTCTTTGTAAATACAGATAAAGAGAATGAGATGTGAAAAGGTCAACCTATGCTTGTGCAATAAAAATACAGTATTTGATACTTGATTTTCACTCATTTGAAACCATGCTGGCAGGAGATTTTTACAGTTTTAACCAGTATCTGTGAGGTTGTCTGTCTCCTACAAAATACTGACGCACCGGTAAGTGAAAGTTTTCATCAAATGGCGTAATACATGGAGCTTACAGAAAGTACTGAACTCAACTTTCAAGGAACTAGTCTTGTAGTATAAAGTCCATGAGGTAGTGCAATACCATTAAATAAATCAGACATTTCTGGTTGACCAAATCTCTGCTGATAAAGTGAATTAAAGATGCACTATGTTACTTTTTGGTTCGGGATCTTATCTTATCTATGACATGAAACAAATCAACCTTACATTTATTCAATTACAGGTGGCTTTATCGTTCAAACATACCTAGAAAACAGGCATTCTGATTGTGAGCAGGGTCGCCTCTCCACAGATCTGACCAGCAATTTGGACTGGTTTGGTCTCAGTGATGATAGAAAGGTTTAATGCCACACTGTGAAAGCATTGACAGACCCTCCACCAGAAAAGTTATACAATATACCTTTAAATTAGAATGATATTTAAGACTACAACTATACAACAACGACTGTGTAAGTGTAAAGGTTATCAAAAATATCGAAAATCAGATACTAATCAATACTAAACCTAGTATCGAAACTCATCTGCAAAAAAAAATCAGAGCAGAATATGAGAATATGAGGTTCTGAGTCGGCAGTGATGCGGTCGTTGTACCGGACCGTTGTGGTGAAGAGGGAGCTGAGACAAAAGGCGAAGCTCTCAATTTACCAGTCAATCTACATTCCTACCCTCACCTATGGTCATGAGCTTTGGGTAATGACCGAAAGGACGAGATCGCGGATACAAGCGGCTGAAATGAGTTTCCTCCGCAGAGTGGCTGGGCGCACCCTTAGAGATAGGGTGAGGAGCTCGGCCACACGGGAGGAGCTCGGAGTAGAGCCGCTGCTTCTCCACGTTGAGAGGAGCCAGCTGAGGTGGCTTGGGCATCTGTTCCGGATGCCTCCTGGTCGCCTGTTCCGGGCATGTCCCACCGGAAGGAGGCCCCGGGGAAGACCCAGGACCCGCTGGAGGGACTATGTCTCCCGGCTGGCCTGGGAACGCCTTGGGGTCCCCCCGGAGTAGCTGGAGGAAGTGTCCGGGGTGAAGAAAGTCTGGGAGTCCCTGCTTAGACTGTTGCCCCCGCGACCCGGCCCCGGATAAGCGGAAGAAAATGGATGGATGGATAGATGGAGTTTATTTTGTTTTATGTTGAAGTTTATTTTTGTTGAAAATGACATCTACTGTGACATTAAAGGAGTATATTCATCTTCATTGTGGTAATAATTGCTATCGAGTATTGAGTCAGTTCTTTGAAAGTTTGACATTTTAGTATCGTGACAATACCAGAAAGTATTCCAAAAAGTTCACTCCTACCCAAATGAATAACTATTTCATTCCTATACAGTGACCTCCACCTATTGTTATAACAAAAATGACTTTGTGTAACAGCAGCTACTAGTGTTTACTTTTAAAATAGCAGTGTCTAATTTAAAAGGTGTTAGTAACAGTTTATTTTGCTTGAGTATTCCTTGCATAATAAAGGCCCAGAGGCAGTGTTGCATAAGGCTTGTGATTTGCCTTGGTTAAGTCCTGTATCATGGTCAAAAAAAAAAAAAAAAACTCCAGTCATTTGATCAGCCCAGCCTTGTGACAACTTTAGCCTTGAAAGCAAAAGCAAGTCAAAGCTGAGTTGGTGACTATAAACACGTCTAGAGCAATTATGAGTTACTGTATTCCACTACAGTTCCAACTTACAGGGAGTGTCTAGAATGTTCCACAGTATAGATTAAGCCTGTTTCTAACATGGGAGACAAGCAGTTTGTAACACTATGCTACATTACAGTTCAGATCTGTGGAGAGTCGCCCCTGTTCACTGAAGGAATTATTGTATTTTTGAACAATAGAAACACCCATAATGAATAAATGCTCTATGTATAAGTTTATGGTCATTCCATGGAACGTTCTAGGCAAAGCAATAACATCATAATATCTCTATGGAGACATGTAGGTGGTGGACCCTCCTCCAGAAAAAGTTACTTTAAATGAATTAATGTACAGTGGTACCTCACCTTACGAAATTAATTCGTTCCAGAAGTGGTTTGATAACGTGAATTTTTCATAAGTTGAGTAGCCATTTCAATGGAAAAGGCCTGATTCGTTCCAAGTTTTTTTTTTTAAATAGTGTAACTTTTTTTTTTTTATAGTGTAACATTGGTTCTGCGTCCTGATTGGCTAAGAGACTAGACAGGACTAAACGTGGACTAAACCAGGTCTAGAGTCTAGACCTGGTTTAGTTCTGGTCTAGACTCTAGACCAAAACTAAACCAGGTCAAGACCAGGTCTAAACCTGGACTGGACCTGGACTAAACCAGAACTGGACCAGGATTAAACTACCACGTGCCGCTCTTTGCTGGTTTCGTGTGGCTGGTTTGTGGCTCGGGCTCCAGAGGACGCGGTCCGGGCGCCGCGGTTCTATCTCCTCCTCGCCGCGCAGTGCCGTGCTCCTCGCCGCGCGGTGCCGTGCTCCTCGCCGCGCTCCTCGCCGCGCGGTGCCGTGCTCCTCGCCGCGCGGTGCCGTGCTCCTCGCCGCGCGGTGCCGTGCTCCTCACCGCGCGGTGCGTTCATGTCTCCGCGCTGCTTCCGGAGTCGTGTCTCCCCCCACGCTTCACTATTTAATACATTTTGTTGAAAATCTTGCGTGTTCGGCGCTAGAGCTAAGAGGCCGAGAAAGGTGCTTTTTGAGCGGGGATAACAGCGGGGCATGCATCTGAGCGCGCATTATTTGAATTTTTGAGATTTCGCGTTTCGTAACTTGAATTTTCTTTCGTATCTAGAGACCAAAATTTAACGTGAGGGCATTTCGTAACTTGGATTTTTCGTATGTAGGGTCTTTCGTAAGGTGAGGTACCACTGTATATTATTCAGACTAATATGAAAAGTGGCTGTAAGTTGTGTCCATGATTTTCAATGAGTTTGTGATTACAATGTAAAACTTCCATACCCTTTTTCCTCTGTTTCATCAGATTCGACGTCTTCCTCAACGCTGTAGTCCAGCACAGAGCCCACGCCATACGCCTGGTTCTTTTGGATGAGTGGTTTAATAGTCACGTGGTCCTCACCAGCCACAAACTGGCCATAGAAGGTCATCTTCATCACCTGGTTAAAGGCTCTTGCCCCCAGAATCCTCTTACCCAACGCAGTAATCTGGACAGAGAAAAATGCAGATGTGATTGTGAATAAAGAGATAAAGGAACTGTGTGTGGCCTGCACTCTTAGTGTTTAAAAAAATATTACCTGAACCTGAGTTACCAGTGTCTTAACCTGCATACAGAGGACATATACAGTTGTTTTTCTCATTCTCAGGCCTCATGTGAACGTTTGGAACCTCCAGAATTCACTGAATAAGCCTCTGCTGGATAATGATTTGCTGCAGGTGCTGGTTTTATGTAGTGAGGATTCAGATCAGAGAGAGACCTTTCAGGTTTAAAGCTGGATTTCAGCATTGAAATTGGCAGCCCAGATGAGAGACAAATTCTGCTCTGAATATATTGCTTTATGACTGCATAATCATAGAGAATCAAAACACCACATAAAAAATAAAAAATAAATCTTGGCCATCATTTTAGTAATTCATCTTTTTGTCATTATTACCTGTAAGAGATAAATAAATAAAAAAGGTCTACTTCATATCTGGATGCACTGGTAGGTCGTCGTTTGACATGTAAGAACAAAATCTTCCTTGCTGTCGCTTCAAGCAAAGACTGAGTCTGCACATGTTTTGAAGGGAGCAATTCTTGACCAACTACATTTTTGTCATATATTATTATGTTTTTCAAATTCATATAAAAATATTGAAATTGCATAAGAAATAAAGGCTAATATGGGGTAATGCAGGATATGTAACTCACAAGTCCACATTAACTTGATCATGAAAATAATGATGTAACCTTGTTTGCTATCTGTGGTGTTGTTGTACATTGGTGTCTCCACTGCAGTACTGCACAAGCTGCTAATAACGTGCTGG
>JAVJIX010000061.1:155000-160000 GCA_036785185.1 Paratrypauchen microcephalus
CTGTAGGTACAGGTGAGGAAGAGGAGACATGGAACCGCTTGTTCTTCCTTTTTGCTTGTGTATCTCACTGTGTACCTGCATCTCAGGTGTGGACACTGCAAAGGGCAGCAGCCATGCAAAGTGACAGAGGGCCGCTGCATCACCTGTGACAGAGGCTGGAACGGCACGCGCTGTGACCAGCTCTGCTCCAAAGGGTTCTTTGGTGAAAACTGCCAAGAAGTGTGTCCTACCTGTAAAGATGGTCACCACTGTGAGCCCATAGAGGGCAAGTGTCCTCACTGTAATGCTGGCTGGATTGGAGACAGGTAATCATAACACTGGTGTGGGCAAAAAACACACAATGCATGTCATGTCTGTCTTTAATGTCCTGTAATTTTAGCTCATCAGCTGTAGCTCCTGCATTTACAGTCTTGAGTCTTCCTCCCGACCTGATGATGACAGTAATCACGGCACTCTTGTCTGTGACAGGTGTGAAGTGCGCTGTCCCAATGGCACTTATGGCGAGAACTGCGAAAACAACTGCAGCCACTGTTACAATGGTCTGTGTCATTTTGTGACCGGAGAGTGTTTGTGTGACGCAGGCTTTTATGGAACATAGTAAGTCAGAACAACAATAGGAACCCTCATATTTTCTTCGAAGAGCATGTTATAAAATGCATATATATATATATATATCCTGTGTGAGATCAATAAAAGTCAATCTTCTAATCCTTAACCACTGCAAGGCGCTTTGTGTTATATTTTTGTATAAAAAGTGCTTTATAAATATTGTTTGATTGATTGATTGATTGATTGATGATATATTTTTTATTTTTATTTTTTTTACAAGTTGCAACATGACCTGTAAACCTGGCCAGTATGGAGTGAACTGCAACCAAACATGCTCCTGCAACAGCAAGAACTGTGATCCTGAGTCCGGCGCCTGCTATCTCCGTAAGTAAAGACAGTTTTACAAGTCTGACAGTAATGTGAGAAACTAGTGTGAGACTAAATAAGTCATTTTAACGGTCATAATCCAACTTAAAGGTCCCATGGCATGAAATTTTCACTTTCTGAGTTTTTTTTAATGTTAATGTGAGCTTTAGAAATGTCTAAACTGAGTATTTGCAATCCTTTTCTGCGTTAGAAAAAATCAGAGCTCAAACAGGCGATTTTGAACAAGGCACCTTATTGACGTCAGATCGAAAAAAGAAATGCAAATGCAGTTCCACCCCCGTCGGTCTGTACTCAGCGTCTCTGTAAATCACGCCCAGAGAGTTTGGACTGCGGAGGAGCTACGCAATGCGAAATACGTTTTTTTATTTGCCTGGAGGAACTTGCGAGTGTTTCTAGGCTCGGAAGTCCTTTATCTGAGCCTGTGGATATCTGAAACAGCAGTGGTTTAATTTTATTTTCTGTGGAAATGTGTTTATTTTTCAATGGAAGCCTTCTCATTTCTCCTCCCGTGCAAAAACACGGAAGTGGGTCACAGAGCGGAGCGGAGAGCTTGGCCACGCCCCCACCCCCTACTATAGGCCACCTCTGTCCTCCTCATTTGCATTCAAGCAACAACGCCCATAATGGAGTGTTCCAGAGTGACATTTATGACTCTTTCTCATCTTATCTCTCTTTCTCATGCACTGAGAGTTGATTTTGAAGAAGGATTCATTTACAGTATTAGGGAACCATTAAGGAGCCATATAAAAGCATCAAGAAGTACCATGTCATGGGATCTTTAAAGCTCTACCTAAATGACAGATGCGACTACAGCAGACAAATGGGTCTTTTCAGTTGAATGTGAGCAGTGGAGCTAACAAGGCCGTGATAGTATTTCCAGAGGAACACCGGTAACCAATGTCCTTTTTATGGCTGTGTTTGTTGGCCGTCTTCCTGTCCAGCCGGAGTCAGAGGAAGGAAGAAGAAAATAGAGAATGATGGCAGAAGGGCAAGAAAAAATATTTGAAGAAAATAGAATAGAAATATTACTGTTGCAAGCATGCGGGAGTTTAAATTAGCAGTGAAGATTTTGTTGTTTTGAAATGTCACTGAAGTCAGCTTTGTTATTTGTTGTGTGCTTATTGTCCCCTCTTTTCTTTCTTGGCCTGTTTACTGTTACAGATTAAATTATTGTTCACTATCCTTCAAAACAACGTGTAAAGTTTACGTAAAAGTTGTATTTACTGTCCTTTTTTGGTCAGACAATTACTTTGACTATTGGAACTGTGATTAGGCCCACTGCTATTATTGCTGTTTAATTTACATAATTTAATTAGATTTTATTTGAGAGACATAATACACACTGATTCAATAAAGATCTGCTTTGAGACAGCAGCTGCAAATATGGATTATAGACCAGAGATAATGTTAACCTCGTCCACTACTTCCACTTACACGTATATTGTATATTTATACTTACATACTACATTTGTATTATTGGTTTTGGTGCTACTGCTACAAATACTACTGTATTACACCCAAACCTGGAATCTAAAAATGAGAACATTTTACTCAAACAAGGTAAATAAGGTGTCTGAATGGCTAGAACTCACATAAGCAGCATTGAGGGATGGGTCAAATGGACAAATTTCCCTACGAGGACAATAAAGTGTAGCATTACCTTAATTCATAGTAATTAATCAGTGTCCAAAAGATTCTTCCTTTTAAGGCTTACTATATATTCTGCAGTAGTTTGCAATAAAGCTGTTATCATCATGTGGGTGTACCTTTGATGTTTTGGGAGGAGAACTAATAAATCACTGTGGTTTAAGCGCTATGAAGCTGCGAAAGTGAATTTAACGTGGGTTTGTACAGTAGTGGATGTTTCTACTACTGTTTCCGTGTCATCGTATACAACTAGCAAACTGTTTTAAAGTTAATGTTTTGTTAAAGGTGTACTATGTCATGTTTTTTTTGATGGAGGGTCTGCAGTCTGTTTCCATGGAGATGTTATTTGTTTGCTTGGAATTAAGTTCATTCCAGTATGACGTCAAATGTATCTATGTCCGTGGAGACAAGCAGGTCAGATCTGTGAGAGATTTATTTGTTTATTCATTTTTTGATAGGGGCAGTGCAAATTAATGAACATTTCTAATTACAGAGTAAATACCCCAGATTATAGCAAAAAAGATAATTTACATCTGTTGTCCCTAGGCAGGTGACACGGAGATACAAAAAAAATACACAAACCGTGAAAGGCCAGATTAAAAGTGTTCACAGACTTGGTTATCCTTCATCCACAGCTTAACCCTAGAACACTTTCGCTATAAAAAGTAACATCATCACTTTTGCCGGGCAATTTTTACCTGGTATAATATACCCAACAAAAAGTACTTGTCATGAAAAATAGATCAAAATATGACAACACATGATAATTTAGAGTGGGTTTCTTTTATTGAACTGTGGTATGTGTAACATAGGAACACCCTAAAAACATGCTCCAAAATTACTGAAAAATTAGGAATTTGAGAACAAAAAATTCCTAAAAAATATATATGTAAATAAATAAATACACGAAAAATAATCATAAATAAATAATGATACTGGTCTTTGGTCCACCCATTCCTGGGACATGTGAGACTTCCCTGGTGAAGCACAGACTCACCATAAGAATTCCCTTTGAAATCACCACTTTGTGATATTTATTCATAACCAGGACCACTGTTACCTATTTTTTACATTCTCTTACATTAAATTCATTACATTCTTACATTCCTCTTTCACTATTGCTGTGTGAAAATCACCCGAAAGCCTGGGCTTTGGGGTAGGGAAACACCTACACCTTCAAAGATGTCAAAAAACAATGGTGAAGCTCCTCAGGGACCCATGACACTCAGAAAAATGCGACATATTGAAAATCATGTAAATATTTTTTCTTGGGTGAAAATCACCCGGCGATAGTGCTCTAGGGTTAAGGTGCAGTTTGAATGTAGATAGGCTTTCTCTTATTATCAGTGGGAGATTGTTCAAATAATTAGTCCCTTTGACAGACAGAATTGAGCATATGTAAAAAAGATAAATTGAATGCCATACTGTGAAACATCCGATGCATAGCAATTATCTCTCATGAAGACACAAACGTGATAGACCCTTCATTAGGAAAGTTACATAGTCCGCCTTAAAGTGGGCTGTCTTTCTTCACCAAGATTCTTCACCACATTAATTATGTACATCTACTCTCATGTTTCAGAGCCTAACCAGCGCATGGGCGTGATTGCAGCCGGGACCTTGGTCGGCTTTTTACTCATTGTCCTCCTCTCGGTGCTGTTCTGCTGCTGCCTCTGTCAACACAAAGATGACCACAAGTGAGTGATGGTTGCTTGTATAAACACTGTCCTTACCACAGTGGAAGAGTTCATAGTTCCCAATAGGAGGTTACACAAATAATGGGAAAATATCTCTCTATGCTTCTCAATGGGACGCTAAGTGATTAAACATGCATAAACTGTATTTTAAGTACTTTTATATATTGACATTACAGTAGCAAGTAGCCTCTGAGCCCTCAAAAGAAGCTTAGGTCCAAGTTTAATGAGCCTGTTGAATGATTCATTTGTCTTTCCATGGCGTCATCCCTTTTCACTAACCAAGACAACTCTACCAACAGCAAAAAAGCCAAGCGGATCCTGTGTGGACGTTTCAGCCGCATCAGCACAAAACTCCCCCGTATTCCACTGAGACGACAAAAACTGCCCAAAGTTGTCGGTAAGCCTCCAAACTCTGTCTCATATCCCACCACACACTGCCAGAGGGGCCCATGTTTTATGTAATCATCTCTCCACTGCCTGTACAACGCAATAACCTCTAGTCTATCATTAGGAGGGACCTCAGTAGCTGTTATTGTTACACGCTGGTCTATTGTAGTGTGCAATTGTAGGTGGCAATTCTATTATTCACATGTAGCAGAGGTGGAAATCTACTCAAGTAGTCAGGAAAAAGTGCTGTAACGACAAAATATTAACACCAAAGTAGAAGTAAATAGAAGTAACGAAATTAATGTTGAAACTAATCTCAAACTAGTACTAACT
>JAVJIX010000061.1:165000-342500 GCA_036785185.1 Paratrypauchen microcephalus
GAAACCAGTATCGAACGATTCAATATTATATCGAATATCACTGCATATTGCATAGCTGTGAGCAAGTTTTTAATAATTGTACTGGGGAAATTATTCCAAATCCGCCCTACATATAGGCAGACTTTGAAGGAAGAACTTTGACTGTCGTTAGTGTTGGATAATAGTCTGTATGACCTATATTTAGGAAATTCATATTGGAAGACATTTTCCTTTTATTTAAACTGAATCAAAAATCTCTATAAATGCATATGAAAAAAGAAACTGTGTTTAATTTTGAGGTCATCCAGCCTTGAGTATTGTACTGTAAAATGAAACCAAAACTAAGAGCTAAAATAAGACATAATGGTGCTATTGTTCAGTAGGGTATGTTGCAAGTTTATTTTTTGCAGATTTTGACAGTTTTTAATGACTAACTATTTGTATTATTACTTTTTTCCCCATCAAAACAACAATTTCTTATAGACAATATAGTCCACAAGTGACTAACTTTACTTTTTTTCCCAAACATAGACAATGTACAGTGTGCCTAGTGTGCCATTGGTATTCCCCTGTGTTTTATGTCTGTTTCCCCAGTTTATATGAAACAGACCAGCATTTGCCCCCTTAAACTGCCTTGCGTTTTTATTTGCACACCATGGGGGGCTGACAAAGTGGTGGGAGGTTACAAAAATGCTGACTTGGTTTAATTTTTATGTCTGAACAGCATGTGTTTGCTCACTTATCCTGCTGATTGTTTTTAAAGCTACATACAGTTTCCCGAAAGGCACAGCAAATATACAACAGTAGCTCAACAGTAGTCTTTGTTTGCATAGTTAGCTTGAGATATCATAAAAAAGCAGGCTGAAACTGAGAGACTTGTCAGCATCAGTTTCCCTATCAGATTTGCCACAGAACTATTGTCTATGCATACTGTAATATCAAAAAGTATCTGGTTCAGTTGTTGTCTATTATCCTTTTACATTTTTTTTGGTTTTGTTTCATTTAGATTGTAGCCCACAGAAGCGTGTAGTGTCAACATGTACAGTGTGTGAGTTGGCCTTCTCATTTGTGCACATGCATTCCTGAGGAGGCCCACTGGAGCTGGAAACAGGAAGTGGTCAAATTTACCCCAGAGTGTGTCAGAAGTGTGATTTATCTGCATGAGGCAAAACTTTTTACTACACAGAAGAGATGCAGAGAAGGGTTGATATGAAATAAACATGCAATATTTGAGGACTATGCTTTGCCATGGATAGTACAGCCATATTTTAATATATTCTTTGAAAGTTTTAGTTACTTTTTCACTGGATTTTGTTCCATATTTTTTTCTCAAAATGCCACCTCCATTAGTTGCATTTTTTACTCATTTGAATGTACTTTTTAATACAAAACGTTGAGCAAAAACTGCACATTTCTGTCCTATGAAGAACTTTGTGTTGTTATGATATATTGAATTTCATGTCATATCAGTTATTGTGTTATTATTAACAATATTGGCAATAATCCCCCCCTGGAAAGAAAAAAAAAATATGGGGATGGCCTGCAATGGGCCCCCCAAAGTGCGATGCAAAGAATTTGATTTGTGTGCTGAACATCTGGGCGGTGTGCGATCGGGATAAATATTTTTATTTTAGTTTTCTAGTGCTCATGCCATCCCCCATGAAATGCAGGGTGGCTGCCCTGTCGACCCGTGCCTAGGACCGCCCCTGTGCAGAGACAACCTCATGTTCGCACAGATAGCTTCATTTGTCTGGCTATTCCCTTTCTGGCACTTTGGTTACTTAGCATTCCACTCTGAGCGTATTTACCCCACGCCCTCCACATTTAGGTCTGATATTTCTTGCATTTGCAGTGTCCAAATGTATCCCTGTGGATCAGTGGAATAGCAACACCTGCTTTTCAGTTTTATTTATCCAATGAAAGTTGTGCTGGATTTTAAATCTGTTTGCTGTTCCACTCTGCTGTGCATTGTGCTCTGTGTGCTGCCTGCTAAAATGCCAAGACATCAGCGGGAATGAGACTGGAGAAGTAGACTTTATAGATACAATAATCATAAATCTTGTATAGTTTTATAACTAAACTTAAGTGAACTTTTGATGTTTTGCTTTTCATCAGGCTTCTTGACTGTCATCTAAAGAAACAAACAAAATGTGTTCTGTTTTTCAAGCTTTTACCATTTTAAAAAGGGATTATAATTTTAGTCTTTTCTGTAGACAAAAGCACTGACTCTCTAAAATAATCTTATATAAATGCATTGTGTCTGGGTATGCTTGGATTTGATGTTTGGGTTATACAAATGTTTTCTATTCTTAAAGGTGCACCATCTAACTTTAGGCTCCATCACCTGCTTGCCTTTGGAATGTATTGGTTTGCTTGGAATGTTCCACAGTATAGCATTATACATGTATGTTTGAAGTCTGTTTTTGGACTCAATTGTGGGGACTAACCAGCTATGTGGTAACTACCAGACTATGTCTATTACATGGTCGTTTTATGCACAAAAAGCATCTTTAAAATGCAAGATTTGGCAATATGGTTTAATAACTTTATTTATAAAGTTTAAAAAAATCAGGTCTTGTGGTCATTAGTTACCAGCTGCTTAGCCTTGAGCAAGATTTCAAAACTTTTAAGACTGTCCAGAACCCGACGCGGGCAGAATGTTACCTATAAGAAGTGAAACATCCATAATATACACTATTTTCAACATATATTATCTGTCTGTAGCATCTAAGTATAGCAGTTAGGTTCACGGGCTACACGCCAACTCTGCGCCAGGTCTGTAAAAGCATTCCCCCACTGAGCAACTGTGCAGGGGTGGCTTTGCAGCTGGGGCAGGGTCAATAATACCCTTTTGTGCAGTAGCCTCCAAAGAGTCCCGAGTGGAGCCCAGGGAACAGATTTCAAGGGCAGCAGTTGTTCACCACTATGTACAGACCATGTTACCAAATGCCCATGTGTTAGCGTGTTGACTAACTTGACTGGAGGCCTTGCATAGGTCGGCTGTTCCACATTCTTCACTTCTTACTTACAAGAATGGAGACACTTGAATGACCAGTGGTGTTCTTATGATACTGACCATAACGTAGGTCAGATTTTCAAAATTTAAAAACACTCAAGTTGGTATAGTTGGTGAAAAGAGCGCAAAACTCACTTTTGTGTCAGTATTTAATTTGAGGGACCTCTGACGGTGCATTTTTCTGCCTTATAGCTAGACAAACGACATTTTAAAAATCCTTCCTCCTTGTAAAAACTAAAATCTAAAGTTAAGATGACTTGATTTAAGAACGTTTTATCATGATTTGAGTAAATTTCACTTGACAAGTAAAATTATACCACTGGAACAAGACTTTTTGTTCTTAAAATATGAAAATATGTCCTATACACTTAAGAAAAAACAACAACTCTTTACACTTACAATAAGAAACAAAATCTAATGTCGGCTGAATAAAGAAAAATGCACTTGATTCACTAGAAGATAATTTTACTTCAAGTCAAGTCAAGTTTAATCTACTCAAATAAAGAAAAATGTTAATTAAAGTCATTTTAACTTATCTCGGTATTGTTTTAGCAATGTTTATTCTTGGATTGTTGGTAGCTATCAAATTGGTCAAATATAGGGACATCTGGGACTTTTCTTGCACTGCAAATTTCTCTGATCTGGCCACGGTTTTAAAACTTATATCAGGTTATTCATCTTGTTTTCAGATTTATTATCTACTTACTAGTTCTGAGACTGCTTATTTCTAGTCTAGAGGTAGTTTATTTTAAGATAACTTGTCAAGTAAAATTATCTTGCTGCATGGACAGATAATTTCACTACTTTTAAGTCATTTTTTGATAGATTTAAGTGTTTATATCTTAAATTCGGGCCAAGCTTTTTTGCGGTGTGTGTATATAACTGGGACAAATCACTGCTTTTGGATGAATCTGCTGGGACATTGGACACAGGGCTCAAAACTGGGACTGTCTAGGGTACCATAACGTCAACAACAACACAAAAAGCCTTTGTTCATATTGTGTAAAAGGCTACGCGATACCTGCTTACAGACACAACACACATTATAATTCAAGCATGTTGACCCTGTAATCTTGAGTTGTCTTTAGTTGGAAGTTTGTCCCCACTAGTTTTCCAAATGGATGTTTTTGTGTGTGCCGTAGAGCTTGTCTGAAAAATAGTCACGCACAAAGCTGTATGTCTGTTATGCTTGTCAGCCGTGTAACTCAGGGATTCTTTAGTCAGATAAAGATGAGGTCAACACGAATTCTGGAAACACTTCAAATATTTTCTAATGATTGTTTTGCAAGCGGGCATTTATCACATTGTGAGGACTAAATCTGTACACAAATTCCATTCATGGGGACATGATCTTATGTTATGATTCGGGTCAAAATAGTTCAAGGTAGGGTGTTAAGCATAGGAAAATAGTACGCTACAGTTAAGGTTAGATTTGGTTTCTAAGAATTCATTAATTTAAAAAGTTAATGTAATGTTCCCAAAAAGTGTAGGTGTATTTGTGAGTGTGTATCTACAATAAATAAAAAACAAACCTGCAAATGTTGACATATAAATACGTACTGCATTATACAGCAATAGAAAAAGCAAATTAACTTTAGTGTTTTACCATTTGTTGGCAGTATATTAAAGGATTATGGTCCTTTGTATATTTAAAGGACCCATATTTCTCGTTTTTCTGATCTATGTTATAATGTTGACTCATCACAAGCATATCTGAGGTTTTATTTTGTTTCAATCACATGTTTAACACACAAATACTGCATATAACAGAAAACACTTGGTTCCACCCTGTGATGTCATGTGGTAATGTAGGAAGGGCTCTGCTGTGTTTTTAAACTCCATACACATTCACTGGAATCATTTGGATAACTTCAGCCCAGCTAATCTCTACTGAACAAAAGGTAACTGTTATCTTGAAAACTACCACATGACATCACAAATTGAGCTTTGGAGATGCAGACAGGAGAAATAGTACTCAAACATGTGTGAAGGCAACAAAACACAACTTCAGGAATGTTTTTGATCAGGTTACAACATAATAACATGGCTTAATGTTCACAAGAGTAAATTTTGCATGATATACGACCTTTAATAGAAAGAACCATCTGCGCAGGCTGACCTAGATTTTCGCCTTGCAAATTTAGAAGCCGTGGTCATTCAGGAAGTGATTTAGTAAGAGGAAGATGAATGGTTTTAGGAAATAACAGACTAAACATATCAAGCCGCACATGCTTTTTGTTAATACGGCAAAACATTCTACATACAAACACGTTAATTTGTGTAGTTTCATTTCAGTTAAATTTTTAATTTCATGTGGTTTGAAAGCTTGTGGTTGAAAGCTGCAGATGGCCCATTCGTCTTTGGCAGTATAAACGATGTGTATATGATGATATTGTCGTTTGGTTCAGGAGGTTAACACCCAAAAGTGCATTGTTCAAACCAGGGAGGGAAGGGTCGTAGCAGAGGTCTCACACAAACCACAGCTGGTCACAGCAGGTCAGCAGACTCGTACACTATCTGGAAAGGGAAGTGAAAATTTAGTGCAATCATTGACCTACTTTTTTTTCATTAAAGTAGCTGAGATTCTTTGTAAATTCTTGGGAATTTGAACATTGCATAACTGTTATTTGGTTTGACTGCATATTTTCACATTTATTAGTGGATACTAGGGAACCGTATGATTTTTGTGTTTGGTATTTATAGGGATTGTGCACATACAGTACATTGAATATCTCCCAATGACGTCTAACCTGATGATTACTACTATTAATCTTATGGCATTACTGTCTAAATGAAAACAGTTAAATAATACCATGACTTCTTGACACTATTGTAGAATAAGGTCCAAAAATGTTAAGTTGAGAAAAAATGTTGAATTACTGCAAACCCAGGCCTGTCATGATAAATACTATATCAACTACAATACCGAATACTATTTTTGGGGGGGGTCAATATTTATCAGGTGTATATTTTCTTTGTGCTAGTAAGGCATTTTTTGATTTTGTTTTAACAGTTACTTAAGTGTTGCATTCTGTTATTCATTTTTTGCAGTCCATATTTTGGATTTTGGATTCTGCTTTATGGTTTGGTTTGAATATTATCGTTCATCGTCTGTATTTAATTCAGCAAAATATCATACTTTAAAATGAGAATTATTGTGACAGTCCTATGCAAACCACCATTTCATAAGTTAAGTTATTAAAAAGAGGTCAAAGCGATCTAAAACCTGAACCTTAAACAGTCCATCCTATGCTTAAATCAGCCTTACTAATTGTAGGCCACAACATCTTAGAATACTATAACAGCACAAAACTATTTACAAAAGGTGAAATGTGTTTTTATTGTGAAAAGCCTTTCTATTTCTGTCATCACTATTCTGTACTGTCAACTGTGTCCCCTTTCCTGGAAGCACTGTCTCCACCTCAATCAGTAATTAGTTCTAATTACCTCAGTGGAAAAATATAATTATTATAAACTCTCTCCGTAGGCTAATTAATTGATTCTGAAAATAAGCAATGAGCTCCTGAAAGCAAACATTGAACTCATTAACCAGTTTATTTGGCCGAGTTTCTAGCCTTCTTTGACTTTTCACTGAATGGTACACTTATAACAGATGACCTCAAATCATTAGAAGTTAAGTATTTATTGTGCCTGTTCTGCAATTTATCTGACTTGTTATAAATCATGAATGACCCAGCAATAGCTCTTACTATGTTCCAACAGTGTTTATTAAAGCATGGGACTGGCACAGAAGTTACACAGGAATGGCCATATATACTGTAATTTCCGAACTATAAGCCGCTACTTTGAACCTTGCAGTTTATACAACGATGCGGCTAATATATGGACGGATTATTTGTTTATCAACACAGCAAATGCGCGCACAGCCTGAGTGCAGAAAACGCCGCTGTCCATGCAGTGAACATGAAGTTACAACACTAGCTGGCGCTGTTGTCAGTGCACTAAAACAGTTAATTGTGATAACATAAGTTATGACGCTAAATGAACATGAGTGAGTGGGATACGTCTTAATGACCCATATGCGTTAAATGCAGGTGAGTGCGTAAATGACGAGAAGAAACGTCTCAAACTTCAGTAGCTGGACATCCACTCATACCTGATCAATACACCTATCCCCCGTCCCCTGGAGAGCCTGAAATCTGCTGAAATCCTATAAGACACTGATATGATCCAGACAGGGTAGCGGCACTTTTTGCAGGAGACATGCGCAGCAGAGCGAGAAGTGACGTAGTCTGATAATCCTGTCGTAATCCTGTCGTTTTAGGCATTGTTCGGAAAAAGCATGTACCAGCATTTAATTACAATTTAAAAAAATCTTTCTGTGTACCATCTTTCTGTGTATATATCTGAAGTTACAACGTGGACACCTGCGGCTTATAGACAGCATGTACAATTTTTTTTTTTTTTTTTAATAAGATATGCCTTTATTAAGATAAGATATGCCTTTATTAGTCCCACAGTGGGGAAATTCCAGTGTTGCAACGCACAGATCAAGAACAGCACGAAAAAGTAACATGCAACAGAACAATATAATAAATAAATAAATAATGGCCTAGGATAATTTTAAAACTAGACCTAAAAAAATGTAATGTAAAAAAAATGTAGTTGATGTGGCTTATATTTAGGTGCGCTCAATAGTCTGGAAATTACAGTAATCATGAAGTATACAATTTTTAATTTGAAAAAGTTTTATAGAGTGACAAATTTTACATAATATTAGGTGCAATAGTTTCCATCAAATAAAAGAAAAACAAGAAATCACATTTTGCTTTGTGGCTGGGGTATGGTCACAGGTCACATGCCAGCCGTTCTGTCAGCCACAGCTAATTAAATCAATTGCCTTTTCCAACTATTTGCTGAATGTCTCTCCCCACTCATCACCCCCATGTTAGCTTAATAATAATAATTTAAGACAAAATTGATTCAAATATATTATGTAGCTGTCATTTATCCCTCGGATAACCACAGAAGAGTTGTAGGTAAATAAAAATTCAACCATTATGGGATTTTCTGGGCAGAGTATACGACCAGTAAATACAAATAGTTTGATTATATAATTTTATTTGCCCAATCAGGATATCAGCTGAACCGATATTTGGATGCCAATATTCAATCCAGCAAATTTTTCAGTATTAGCCCAGATACCAGTATCAGATCAGTGCATGTCTAACAGTTACCACATCAACACCGCTTCTAACCTTCTAAACCTGGATTTTAACCAGAACTAAACCTGGACTAGACCAGGACTAAACCAGGATTAGAACAGGACCAAATCCAGTCTACATTAGGACTGGACTCAAACAAGGACCAAGGTGAATGCATCCTAATGAAGAATGGACCATAAATATAAAAAAGAAAAATGCTTTCTTTTAGCGTTGGAACTGTACTTTTTTCTTTTTTTTTTAAATTGTGGCATCTCAACAAAGCCACAATTTCTGCAAATTCACTTAAACCAACTGTCTGTGCAGCGGTGGTGAGCGAGAGCAGACTGTTGTTCTTGTAACCTGGTCCAGTAGCCTCTGACTGACCCGCTGGCTTGTGCGTTTGTTTTCTGTTCTCAGTAGCCCACCACGACCCGGAGAATACCTTCAACTGCAGCTTCATCGAGCCCCCATCGTCCGGCGCGGTAGATCAGCCCTCCCCCTCCTCCTGGTCCTCCCAAGAGTCCTTCTCTTCCTTTGAGAGTGGAGACGAGGGGCCAGTGTACTGTGTGCCCCATGAAGGTGAGTCATCGCTCAGACAAATAAACACGCCATGCTTTTTTAGTGCTGGGAATGACACACAGGAGCAAAACAAAAGATCTAATCTGATACACTCCTGTAAATTATATTAGGAGGTGTGCTGTAAAAGTTAATAGTGTGTCTTTCCATAGGCTAAGAGGGGATGATGTCATTTTAGATACATTCAAATGATAAATGACAATTATCTACAATTATTTTCCCTCAGTCAGGCTTAAAATGCAACAGCAAATAAATAATATTAATAATCATTTGTTCATTCATTATTTATTAGGAAGTAATACAAGTATTTTTTTTTTTAAAGGCCCCATGGCATGACATTTTCACTTTCTGAGGTTTTTGAACGTTAATCTGAGCTCCCCTACCCTGTTTAGAGCCCCCCCCCTCTCCTTTCTTCCTCCGCGCTTAAAACGCGGAAGTGGGAGACAGCGCACAGTAACAAGGAACCAGCAGCGCATTTCCCCCCCCACCCCCCACCCGCTCCTCTAGGCCTAAAAAAAATAAATGTTGGTTTCCGATTTGTTGACAGTTCTAGACATGGGTAGGTAGGGAATTTATTTTATTTTTATTTTTTATTTTTTTTCCTGTGGGAATATGGACATTTTGAAATTTTATTTTATTTTATTTCCTTCCGCAGCAGTACTATTTCAATAAAGACTATAATTGAAATTGGCATAATTTCCCAAAGCTATCTCAATGCTAAGAGCATATTCTATACTTAAGTATAGTCGAACGAAGCTCCAACATGCCATGTGAAACCAGGTCGTTGACTGTACAGAGTACATGTAGAATATATCTTACAATGTTACAAAAATACATGCTGATTTTGTATTGTTTTTTTCTGTTCTTCTTTCAAATGGCAGTCATTAAATTTAGAAGCAGTAAACAATTTTGAATACTACATTTATTTAACACGGTGTTGACGTTGGTCAACTTAAAACTGGCACTGCATAATCTTAACAATTCACCGTGACCACGCATATGTCCAGCGACGCCGTCGCCATTGTTTTTATGGGTACAGACAGAGAATTTTACAGATCACAGAAAAACAGAAGCACATTACAGGGGGGTCCTCGGGTTACAATGTTGATTACGGTGACCATATTGTATTTCACTGAAAAGAGGACACACTTCCAGCTCGCGCGCAAAATATATATTTTTTTTAGAGTTTTTTCCCCCATTTTTAGGGGTTTTATGTGGGTCGGGGGCTTACTGTCCTTCTGAATTCCCCAGAAAAGAACACTTTACCTGGATATACTGAAAAATAGCCCAAAACACTCACAAACAGTTGCTTTATAAATAATATATTTATTAATATAAGCAATCTTAAGGCTGACACTTACACCTTAGTTAAGAAAAAACAAAAATAAAAAGAGAGTTAGCCTATCCTTCAATGTTCAGTAAGCCCATTCTTCAAAATAATGTGTCTAATGGCTAATGAAAAAAAATATACAAATAATAGAGCGCCCTCGCTTGCATTCACCATATCTTCATTTTTTCCAGGTCGCACAAAGTATGTCGTGAGTTTTGAACTCGAGCTCTCACCCTGCACAGCTATTTTGTGTTTTGTTGTGGCGATATGAGCTTTCAGATCGTTGGACCCCTTATTCGCCACAGAGACGAAAGTCCCAGCTTTGCACACTGTGCATTCTGCCTCCCACTTGTCACGCCCCGGGCGAAAACAGGGGTACTTTTTTTGCAATTCATCCGTGAAACTGCATTTGCGTTTCGGCATTTTCTGTGTCTTCGCAGTGCGCCTACCTGCCTGTCAGCCTGCGTGTGAGCGAGTGAGTGAGTGAGTGAGTGAGTGAGCGAGCGAGCGTGCGTGCGTGTGTTGTGTGTGTGTGTGTGTGTGTGTGTGTGTGTGAGCGAGCGAGCGAGCGTGCGTGCGTGCGTGCGCGTGTGGGTGTGTGTGTGTAGCGTGGCGCGCTTGTTTGTGAATGAATGAATACACGTTCCGGGGTTCGACTCGAACTGGAGCGCGTTTCCAACGGAATCAAAAACCCGGACATTTGAAGGATTTTATAAACTCCGGCCGGACAGCCTCTGAAAAGAGGACATGTCCGGGCAAAAGAGGACGTATGGTCACCCTAAGTTGATCCGTTCTTAAGACTTCGCCCTACAACCACAACAAAGCGTATTCTTCCGCCGTGCGCCGTTCGCGTTTGTTTACGTTGCTTACCACGCTAAACCGCGTAAGACGGAATGACGCGTAATTTTTTTTTTTTTTACCATCGTAACCCGAGGGACCCCGTACACATTGCCCCGCGGAAATTGAAAAATACAGTAGGCTATTAGTTTTCTTTCTTTTTTAACCGAAGCTTGTAAAATTTATTTGAGTATCAAATTTATTTTATTTTATTAAGTCCAATAAAATAATTTGGGTCGCATGCAAATCAACAGGGTCGGTCGGCAACCGGAAACTTAGATTTATTTTTTTTAGGCCCTAACCTATCTGTGTCCTTCTCATTTGCATTCAAGCAACAAGGCCCAGAATGAGTCGTTCAGACAGAGAGATTCTGACTCTGACTGTGTACATGTGTCTTTCTCATGCACTGAGTGTTGATTTTGAAGAAGGATTCATTTACAGTATTAGGGAACCATTAAGGCACCATATAAAAGCATCAAGAAGTACCATGTCATGGGACCTTTAAGAAATTATTTTTGAGATAAAGTCACTAGAAATTATTTAATTCATTTCAAATGATATGTGATTTACTCAAACTACAAAGCCAAACTACAAAGCCAAATTAATGATGCTGAGAGGTTGAATTATCCACTAAATGAAAATCTTTGTTTGTGTGGTGAATAATTTTGTGTTGAGTGAATTTGTTTTATCGAGTAATCTGGGATTGCTTTGAGCATAAACAGGAAATGTAAGCATTTGAGAGATCCAAACTGACGACATTTCAGCTCTTCTCGGGCTGTGTATGCGAGTTTGCTATATCTATTATCTGCCTGAACAGATCAAGGACTTGCAAGGACTGCTGCCAATATTCTTACTGTAAACTCTAAGGATTTTTAAACAAGGCTGTATCGTGTGATACCATCTGCTGCACTGGATCTGCTCCAGTTTTCTAAAACTATGTGTTTACTAATCAGTACTTGAGTCTCTCCAGATATCTGTTTCCAATAACGGTCATATAAAACAATGCTCCTCACTGCACACAGCTTCTCATTGTAGCTTTCACATGGATATACGTAGAGTTACTTCACAAGTAACATTTTCAAATTATTTATATTATATGCTAATGTACTCTATTGCAATTTGCTCTTGTGTATTTGCTCTTTTCACTTTAAGGTATTGTAAGGACTAATGACTTACAAAAATATTTTTTTGTTTAATTTCCTCTTAATGGACTATATTATCGTCTCAAATTGTCCAAAACCAAAAACCCCTGTAATAGTTTTGTCAGGCTTAGTGATTTCCTACTAGTGTAGTGAAGCAAATGACACTGTACAATAAAAGCTGTCATTCAATTAACCAAACCATTATATTTTATTCACCTATTGTATTTCTTCACTTCCAGCATAAGCACCATTATCAAATTGAAAAAAACAGATGAAATTATTAATTTCAAAGTACATTAAAATAGATTCCTATTGTTTGAGATAGTAATGTGTTCGCTCCTCCATTAATATTAACAATTAACACTAACATTAAACCACTTTTTTTTCTTCCTTCTGGTGTAAGCATAGTGGAACAAAGCAGAGTAGTAGCACAATTTTATTATAATGTTAATGGAGGTTCAAGGTTCGGTACTAATGAGCCGGTGATTCATACAGAACAACAATAATGGGTTACATTATGAAATATAATATAATAATAACATAATTAACTGCTAACTTTTTCTTTTCTCCACAGAGTCTGTAAATGAAAACAAGGACAAGCGCAGCCCAAGTCCAATGCCAGAGAAGTCCCCTGCTGAGGTTGAAGAGGATGCAGGAGAGTACACCTCCCTGAAGGACACCAGCACCACCAAAATTGAGAAGCAGTCACTAAAGGCCTGTGAGTCCAGCGAGGGCTCCACCTCCTCCGAATCTACGTCTGCAGTGCTGTACGCCCGCATCGCCCGGGGATCCAAGCAGTCTAAAGAGGACGAGGGCAGCGCCAAGGACGGAGAAAGCACTCCCACACCTGAGGCAAAACGCAACGGAAAACCTCCTCCTTCACCAAAACCAAAACCACGCCCACCAGACCCATCCACCAAGCCCAAAGTGTCCTGGATCCACGGAAACGCATCTCCACAGCCAGAGGAGCGGGTTAAATTACTCTCAGTACCAAAGGAGAAGAAGAGTAGGGGCTCCAGTGATGGTTCAGGAAAAAGTGAGGAGCGTCAGAAGATGAAAGAGAAGAACAGAGAACAGAAAAAGGCGGAGGCTAAGGTGGTGGATGCTAACGGCTCTCCCAGCAAACACAAGCCCTTGCGAGGTAAAAAATCTGGGGATGAGCACAGTAGCCCGAGCCACATGGAGCACATCAACGGTGTGGTCCAGAATGCACTTAAGAAAATTAGCTATTTCCACACCTCCTCTCCTGAGAAGAAAAGTGCCGAAACTCAGAAGGAGGTTCCCAAAGAGCCTCCAAAAGTCATCCATCCTCATATGAACTCTGAGGCCGCCACACTTTTGGCTGCTCAGCTCAAAGAGAAAACACAAAGTATCAACAGAAACGAGGGCACAGGCCTAAACAAAACCAACGGGCTCTCGACTCCCAAGGGAACACGAGAGAAGCCCACTCCTCCACAGAAAGCCAAGAGGACATCATCCACCAGCTCGGGCCAGCAGGGCTCCACCAAGCCCCTGCTGCCTACCACCAGCAGCTTGCAGAAGATGGTGGCACCCATCACAGCAGACAACGAGAGCCCTGAACCCAAGAGCCCGGAGAAGCAGGACTTGAACGGCTCCAAGGCAGGAGACTCCACGTTGGACTCCACATCCAAGAAGACCCCCATCAAAAAGCCCCCTAGAAAGAAGGGTAAAGATGGCACTCTGGAAACCTCAGAAACTAAGACTCCACAACCAAAGACTGCCATTATGCCACCACAGATTGTGAAGTGAGTTTCTTGACTAATCTTCCTTTGGATGTTACTAGGACAAAAATGCAGAGTGTGTTGTGAATTCAGTCTATAAGAAAGTACTGGTAAGTTCAGTATAATACACATAATATCTCTCTGCAGCATTGTATTAGGCTACAAGTACTGTCCTTTAAGCAGTTACACTGCAAGGGCAGCAAGCATGGACATCTCTAAAAGTAGCACACCAAACCAATAGCTTAATATGGTCCACTGTATGACCACTATGTTTTCCTTATGTTTTGCCATCATAGGTACTAAAATGCTCAAATAGAAGTCTGGTCCTCTTCACTCAAAATTAAGTTTTCGTACTTTTCATTTTATAGTAATTTTGTAAATATTTTTCCACATCATTCTGGACAGTTTTTTTCTACTTTTGTGGATAAATTGTTACGATTCTTTTGAATTCTCCCCGGAGAATCGTGTTCATTTTAAGCTTTGCAGCGTACAATTTCAGGTTCCATTTTTCATCTTTGTCAGTTATGGTTTGTTGGATCCCAAACAAGACCTTTGATCTTCAGGAAATACAGAGATGTAAAACCAAATCACCACAATGCACTTTTATTATATACTTCATTCAGTCAGTGAAACCACTAAACCAGAAGTAAAACCTAAGCTACTCAAACCATCACCTTAACCACTCTGCCTTTGGTGCAATGTGATCCACAAATGCAGCAGCTATATTTTATAAAACCTTTCAATGGCCTTTGACACAGTTTGATTAAAGTTTCTAAAAACTTAATGGTACCCTGCTTTGAATATATGAAAAAGGCCTCAACTGTTGATTGGTTCAGTTAAGGGGACAATCTGTGCCTTGAATTTTAGTTAAGTGTATGGGTAATATGAATGGATGTTTCTTTTCATTTCTCATTTTTGAAGAGATATTGAAGTAGCTCAGAAAGCCAATGCATGAATGCCAAATATTTGTTCCATTTTGTGTCAAGGTACTACCATTTAGTCCGTTTTTATGGGTGTACAATGTACATTGTGTACTTTTTATTGTGTTTGTAAGCTGTGCTTATATGATCTTTTTATTAACTTTGTCAATGAATGAACTGGCTTTCATGATATATTTGGTTTTATGGAATGTAGCTTTTTGTGCTCAAAAACCCAAAGTACAAGCCTTCTCCTGTAAAGTTTACATGGTGTTTGTAATTGTCCTCTGTTGATGTTATTGTTTGTCCAACACTAACTGCATGACGCAGAGTGGAATTATATGGCATTAATAGCTGCACAGGAATTCTGTAACCTCATTGTTCTTCCTTTTTTTCTGTTTTGTAAAAACGTCAAAGATTGTACATTTTGATGCCACTCTCCAAAGTAATGCATAGAAACTGAAGATTTACTCTTTGTTTGACTGGCCTGAGTTGGGCCTGAAAGCTGAAAAAACAACAAACAAACAAAAACAAAAAAAAAACTGTATGGAATATTTAGTATTTTGTGGTTTTACAACTATATTTTTCATGAGTATTGAACTGGTGTTTCTTTATTTACTTCTTTGGAATAAAATGCAATATACAGAATTATTTTTGAATGAATCCCTTTACATTAATGACAAGGTCCTCTTCCTTGCACCTCATGCTGAACCATAGAGGAATATGTCTGTTTATAAATTCTCCTCAGAGATTAAGAAGAATGCTGAATCAAATGTGAGACTTGAGTGAGACTGTGATGTGTCGTATGGAGCCCTCTGAAGCGCTTCGGTCACGGCAGAATTTCAAAGAGCCCGAGGAAACCAGGGACTGTTGGTTTGGCTTCATCAGGAACAGGGACAAGAGCTCCTTTCATGGCAAAAACACTGGAAACTTTGTGCTAGGAGTCCATCACACACTGCATATGGAGGAAGAAGGAGAGAAGTTGGAAATAACCAGTGTGCGCTTACAAGCACGATGAATGGATAAATGCATGGATGTGTGGGTCATGTGATAAGTAATTGCAAACAGAAGGTCAATTGGCTTTGTTTTGGTTTCTGCAGAGAAGTGCATATTTGGTAATGGGTACTATGCAAAAATTATTGAGTTAGCAATGAAAGAACCATTACTTTCAAATTAGTTCTTCACCCTATAATTACTAGTGTACAAAAAAGTTGACATGGGGGTCTCGTCTACCTCACAAACAGAATAATGCCCAGAAAATTGTAAATGGACATTAGTATTTTAGAATAAGGAGGTGGAAATACAAACTTTAAAATGTTCTTATTTCTTTTCACTCCTAGATTTAGCTGTTAAGTGGCCCCCACTATCTTTTGTGTATTTTCTGGGGTTAGATCTGTTTTAGTTTTTAATACTTTAAATAAGACCTACTTCAGGGCCCAGAGGAGCAAGAAAAACACTAATGCCGAAATAGACATAAAATCCTTAGTTCTAAATAAAGATGTGGTGGCATATGGGAATTGACTCATTGCAGTCCAGATTTGGCGCTGTGAGATGCTTCTTCTCCCTAAGGGGGTAATAGGTTTAGAAAGTAGCATAACAGGAAGACTTAGTAGCCATTGTTTTGAAATATATCTTATTTCTTATTTTATCATCAGATTAAATATTAATGTTGTCCATCCATGTTTTTAAATCTAGTTTCCAACATGTATCTTGTCTTTAATTACATATGTTTAGCTCTAAACCTTCTCTGTCTTGTAAGTTTTGGTCCATCTGTGACCTAACTTTCACGGCTGGATAGTCCCACACTCCATAACTGAGAATGTATCTACACCTCCTTAAGAAGCCTCTTTTCAAAGTAACAATGGCCAGGATCTCTGATAGTGCCACAGCGTTGGAATGTTGACACAACTGGTTCAATCTGCTCGTCTTCAGCTTGCAGATGGAGCAGAGCCTCGAGCCAGCGCAGAAGCACATGTTTTGGTTATCCATCCCTGACACGTTGTGGGAAAGTCACAGTCTGGAGATGTGAATGGCGTGTCAACAGCACTGCACCGTTTCTGACTGTCAACTCTGTAAGGGTCGTGCCGTGTTGGATTTCGGATCGTGCTTTTGTGTAAATGAATTTGGATGGAGCAAATGTGTGAAGTTTAGTCACTGAGCTGTATAATAAGGGGAACAAGCAGAATGGAGAATACCGCAATCCTTGTATGATAGTTTTTCTACCACAAGCCTGTTGATTCATTCAAATACGCAGACATTTTTTATAGTGAACATCAATGGCGGCAAAAATATCAATATTTCAGTACTGACAGGTATCAAAAAGCATTGATAGATAAGATAATAAAGCCCATTGATACTTTCTGAAATATGTGCTGTTTTGAAATACATGATTTATATTCAGCAGCAGTGGAGTGAAAACATTGATATCTACTGTGTATGCAAAGGTAAAATAGAGGAGAGCTTGGATGCATTTTAATATAAAACTAATTGGAAATAATACTGGCTCAATATTTTTGATATTTGCCATAATATTACTTTGTATTTCATCAAAACAAAAATTGCTGGTATCATTATTTTTCATTTGTACCAAAATGACTTTACGACACTGCTGAATCGTCCGCATATCACAGATTAAGAACATTAAATTATATAAAACTATATAAATACAGAGCAGTGGGAGTATGCCGTGGCGGTGAAAACGGGAATTGATTGGCAATATGGTGTTTTGAAAATGAGAGGGTAAATGAGAAGAGGAAACAACTATAACATGGTTAAAAAGCGCTGAAAAGTCAATTTGGCATAATATATCTGCTTTCAAACTTTTGTGTTTTATGGGCTATATCAACCTTGATCACGATCCTACATTTCCAAATAAAGCAATGAGATATGGGATGCAATATTGATATCCTTTTCCTGAATATTGCAATGACAAACTTCCATGTTTATTGTGTACCTCGCTTTATAGGCAGTATCAAAGGTAGCACAAAGTGGGACTGTATGCCTTCCGCTGGTCAGAAAGTGCAGTTATAGGAGTGTGGGAAGGGGCTACGGTGACATGTAGGCTGCCAGAACAAACACAACTTTGAGATCTCTATGCCAAGTCTACAGTTAACAGCAAGCCTTTAAAACCCAGGCCCTATGAGTCAGCCAAAAGCCCTGGACTCACAAAAAAAAACAAAAAAAAAAAAACATTCCAGTCTTAGTGTTTCCACAGCAACAAGAACAGATCGGAGCCACATCTGGTAGCCATTTTAGTCCCTATGAGGAGAGGAAGAAAGAAATTTATGAGTGAGGGCGAAAAAGACAAATATTTTCTGCAATGCAAAGCAGAAAGAAAGTGGACTCAGCTTACACTTGAAAGAGCTTGGAAATATTAATTTGAGCTGGTGACGTTTTGGGTTTTCATGTTATATCAGGATAATAGATTTCGTTTTACGCAACTGCAGTCTTGTAAAGTAGACATTAGGCAAAGCAACACTTTTCAGCTTGGATTATTTTGATGTTACCATGACATTAAACAGGTAGAATAACCATATTTTATAGCCATGGTCAACTCGGTTTCCCAGATATTCCACAGTGTAACTTTTGGTTTTGGACAGAAAAACAGTGCCTTGGAGTGTTTAGCTCAAAGTCAAAGAATAGAACAGAACAAATTTAGACTTGACAGCAAATAAAGTATATCCTGAGGTTTGAATGAATTATAGTTAGTGCATATAAATGTGTAAAACTATAATCTTATTGACATTGGGCATGAGCGAAACTTATTTTAGCCTGCACTGTATGTTAAACGGGGAAATGTACTGTATTGCTCTATCCCAGTTAGAAACTAGGCTATGTATTGTGTTTATTTGATGCATACAAAACCATAGACAAACAGTAGGCAACCACTTTACAAGCCCATCACGATAATACATTTTGAAGCACGATATATTGGCGATAAATAATAATATTGAACCTAATTTTTAAATTTTATTTATTTGAATTAGGACAATCAAGGATCAATGTAGCCTAAATGTAGTCTAAATATGCCAGAATTAGCACAATAGCTACTTTACATCTGTTGTCCTAAGGCAGGTCAGAACAGAAGAACATTTAGAGGAACACACAGAAGAGACAGAAGTGCACATACAGTAAACATGATGGCAAGTTCACCACAATAGACCGTTCTCTGAGTCTAAGAGGCTCCAAGAAGAATAAAATCTACCTGTGTGAACATGTTTGATTATTTTTCAACCAAATGTTTCAGAATATAATGTTCTTGAAAGTTGAGAAGGACCCACAGTTCCTGACATGAGCAGGTCATGCGTTCCATGACTGTGATCCTCTGATAGACGTCACCATTTGGCCAAATTTGGTCCTGTGTCTCTGTATGTTACAATCTCCTCTGGTCTCGGTTAGTTTTTTTTACTTATAAAATCCATCCAATGGTGGAGGAGCGAGTCCATTTAAAACTTAAAAAAAACATCATAAAACTCACAAGAATATTGTGTAATATCAGGAGCATAGTGAGTTGTAGAAGGACACATGGCTCAATTTATGCCACTGACACAATAACCAACAAAAAATAACCAGAAATTTCCCAGTAATGCAAAAAAAAGCTACAGATGATATTAATAAGATGCAAAAATATTGCTCCATCTGTCATGTATTGAACGATAAGTCGATCGTGACAGGCCTACCACCGTAGTCTGACTCTTAATTATGACGTCAATGCTCATAAAGATTGCAATCCCCTAATTATGTCAGATGCCTCCAATGAAAAACATGCTTTTTGCTTCTCAGTTCAAACATGCAGTTTCTCTGGTTGAGAAAATGTGTGGCTGGTTACACTTTGGTTTCCTAAAATGCTCTCAGGTCTCTCGTATACATTACATTACACAGCCCAGATGAAGTCTAGAAAACAGTTCCTTTCTCTCTTATCTTAGCCGGCACAAAGTCTGCAAGAAACTGCTCTAATTGTAGGCTTTGCACATTTGTTCTCAGCGCTGTGGAAATCGCACAACCTATGAAATGACATTTACTGGAAACTTAGCCGGGTGCTTTTCTTGAGCCAAAACCACTGAGAACTGAGGTCAGGAGGGAAAGCAAGAAAGCCAGAATCCATATGTATTTGTGATGACACCTACACAGCAAACAGTTTAAGATTGCCATTTAAATCGATAGCGAACACCCACCACAGAGGCATATTGGGCTAGAACTGATTGTCCCCTAGCATATTAGCATCAAGAGCCACCGCACAACAAGCTGACCGCCTAAACCAAAAGCCAGGCGTGCTGCTGGTGATGAGACGTATCTAGGTCAAAAGAGCTGCAGCTGTCGGAGGAGCTTGGGAAAGAAAATGCTGTACTGGCTCTGTCATGTTGGAGTATAGGACTCTTGTGATTTATTACAGTCCGAAAACTACCTTATTTAAGCTGTGTCAGTAAACCAAAAAAGAACAGTCCAAAATCATCTTTTATTCTATTTGCTATGATGTCAAAACTTCAAGCCATAAGAAAGTAAAAAAAATTACACAAGATACAATGGCCTTGCAAGTAGTGTCAAAACTAGATAGGCCTACTTATTTGAGCAACATTTACTGAAAAAGTCACATTCAGAGGACAAATATAAACCTTTCCTGAATAGCTTTAGAACAACTATGGAACATATCTAGACAAACGAGGGATTACATACATATAACACTTGATTTAATGTTGAAAATCATATAACTCATATCATATCATATAAAATCATGTAAAAAGAGTCTTTTTCATGATCATGTTGTTATTGGAATCACTACTGAGGCTTGAATATATTCCTTGGTATTGAAATCAAGTACCAACACTACTAAGTGAAAGTGATGGTGGTGTGAAAAGTGTCAAAAGTTAATGTTTTAGGACTAGGTAAAATATAGTATGTGTAAGGAGTAGAATAAGGCAGATGTTTAATATGGCAACAGTTAAAGCTTTAAAGAAGTTTTTACAAGTTTAGAAGAGTACAGCACATAATACACTGAAATATACAGTAAATGCATGTAGGAGACCCATCTATAAATCATTTCATCAGTCCAAACTCAAAGTAATAGCTGTACAATCCAACACCGCAGAAGCACATTCGGACAGTCAGCCTTTTCATATCAATATTCTAAATATGGAACTCACTACTCCATGAGCTGAAGTGCATAACAGAATTAAGCTGTTAAGATGGTTAAAAACAGTAATATTCAGTCAAAGGGTTTAAGACTTGAAACTGGACACAATCTTGGCAGAGAGGCAAGAACAGTCACACAATAGGTAGACCTATTAACACTGCTGACAACTGTTTGGTAATAAACATTCTTCTTGGAATATTATAAAAAAATATATATAGTCAAGTTCTTCAGAATCCATTGTTTGGGAAACTCTAAACTATTTTGATGGAGTAGCATTCCAATAGCCTTGTAACACATGCTATTTTTTCTGTGGAAATACAAATGATCATCAATAGCCAAAAATGTAATCAAGACATGGCAATGTTCTCTACTGAAATGGGGATTTTCTTTCCATTTTACCTCCTTCCTGTTCTGTGGACGGGTGTGCAAACTGTTGTCTGGGATTCTGAATTGCCCTGGATTTTTTCCCCTCGGTCAGCATAATTCTATGGAACGAGTGTATTAAAGGAGGAGACTGCGATGGCTAATACAAAACAGAGCAGTCAGATGCTTTCTCCTAAACCACACATGTCCAACTCAAGGACCAAGGGCAGAATTTGTCCCACAGAATTTGTCCCACAAATCGGCCCTAGGCCTACATCAGGCAAAATGCTGAAACGTTGCATGTCTTAATAAACTTCTCATTTTGCAAGTAAGACGGAGTGCGGGATTGTTTTCTCCTTGTGTGTTCTGGGTTTGCTCCCTCGCCTCCAACGCACCCGTCTGAGGAGATTGAAGTGCGAAGTTCTCATTTTTGGCTGCTAGAAAGGACATTAAAAACCTGCTGCTTTTATATGGTCTTCATAAAAGTCATCTATTTATTTTGTGAAACATAATCTTAAAAATATGTCATGTGTTATTGCATACTAGCTATTATGAAATAAGACACTCAATTAAAAGTTAAGTTATTTAAAGCTATGATATCTGACTTTATTCTTGTAACTCTTGTATAGTCAAAGCAGAACATCTGTGCTTTCTGCATCCAATTGTGGTCCATGGTCAATTTTTTATATAGCGCTTTTCCACCTTCATGACTCTCAAAGCTCATTATATCAAGGAACAACTCATCAGTGTACACAGACACTAGGGGCAAAGTGGGTTAAGTGTATTGCCCAAGGACACAACAACAGCATTCGTTTGTAGGAGCTAGAACCACCACTAACCAATGATGTCAAGAGCAGGATTCCAACCTCCAACCTTGGGATCAGTGGACAAACGGTTTACCAACTGAGCTACTGTCGCCCCATTAATAAAGTGATTAGCAATCTACCCCTACTTCAACTTTGGAAATCCATGTATGCAAATGTGCCAAAGGGTTGTGAAAGCTAGTAAAATGAGATTTAACTGCTCCCTTCTACCTTCTAATTTAATGACCTATCCCTCCATCTACTTTGTTACACGGGACGCCGGTTCTTATGCAATTACCACCCACCCCTCCCCCTCTCTCTTTCTTTCCCACTGTCCCCCTCTTTTCCTCTCGGACACATGGATATGCCTCCGGCTCGCTCCAGATATTGGGTTGGAAAATGATCACAAGACCAAATGTTCACTCATGAGTCCAAGCAGAGGGCTTATGTTTTTATGCACTGAACCCCAAATGTCCCTTCACTTGGTCTTGTCTGGGATCGACCAACTGTAGCTTTGTTGTTTGGGACGCTAACTCCAAAGCAAGCAAGCACATGTGCCCGGGAACTTAAGCATGCGGGAGAGTTCAGGTTAAACTCTGGCATTAATTCTCACAACTGAAGTTTTAGATAATTTTTTAGATACATTTTAAAACCAAAATGTAGTGTTTGCCAGCCATTTGACACTTTTGCAACTCTTTCTAACAAACTAATGTTCACACAGTAAAGTTGACATAACAATCAGTGTTGTATAGTAACGAAGTAATAATACTTCACTACTGTACTTGAATACATTTTGGGAGACTTTGTACTTTACTTGAGTTTAAAAAAAAAAGATTACTTTTACTTTTCAAATCATAGAAGCCCGATGTCTTAATGTAAGATTTCGTTTAAAGCAAAAGTGGCCTGTAATCCGAGATTTATCCATAGTTGTTACAGCTTTGCTGTTTCAAGTTTGGACGTCCCGGGAGCTTGTTAGCTACAGTCCGCATGACAATCAGCCTACACTGGCGTCCTGCATCTACTCGAAACTATGGCTAAATCCCTCGTGGAAAAGGAGACAGCATTACTTTTGCTTCAAACGAAGGGGGATCTTACATTAAGACATCCCTGGCCGTACTTCTATGTTCTGAAAAGCTGATAAAGTTTGTGTAACGTATTTTGTGCCTGCAATTTACTTGCTCATAGGACGGCGTTTAATGGATACGCTAACCAAACCCAATATCTTTCACCAAACAGCTCCAAATGACATGAACGTGCTATGGGTGAGTCAAACGACTTGTTTTACAGTAGAATTAAGGGCCCAATTGCAAAAAACCCTCTTCCTCCAAAAACACTCCTTCAATGGTGTTATGTATGCCTTATTTTCAGTACTGTTATTTAAAAAAAAAAAAAAACGTTGGGGGGACGAACATTAAAAATATTAAATTCACACTTTTACTTGTACCTTTAATCACATTACTTGAGTTCAGGTTAAACTCTGGCATTAATTCTCACAACTGAAGTTTTAGATAATTTTTTAGATACATTTTAAGACCAAAATGTAGTGTTTGCCAGTCAGTGACTTCGACTTTTACCAAAGTCATTTTTGGGAGGGGTACCTATACTTTTACTTGAGTTTGATTTTCCAGTACTTTATACAACACTGATAACAATATATGGTTATGCTTAATTAATAGAAAAGTTTAACCTCATAAAACTAGTTACATGAATTAATTTCAACATGATGCATCTCAAGACGTTAAACTCTTGTTCTTGATCCAACTGTGTCAAACACCCCTGTAACAATCCATGTGTCCTTCTTGTTTATAGTGCTGTATAATACAAGTAATTGTTGCCTACTTATAAAAATAGGAAAGCAATTTACAGAGCATTTTTAGAACTGCCTCCAGCCAAGACTCAACCATCAAAAACATGTTGTGTCAGCAGTTTTACATTTCACTTTATGGGGGAAAATTCTCTTTGGGCTCAATGGGATCTTTTGTTGCACCACCCCACAAGAGGCAGCCTGGAAGATGAATGATATCTTTGACCAGTTCTTTCGTCAATCATCCATAAACTAAAAACTATAGAAATTAAATATTGCTTAGAGAGATCTTGAGATTTTCTTGATGCATTAATGTGTTATTTATGTGTTTATTATATTAGTTGCGTTGTTGAACTATAAGCAACTTTCTATTCAAATGGAAAGGCAAGATGCTCAATTTTGTGATTAACCATATAACCATATAATAACTAACCAATATATCGATTCATTTTTTTTGTTCATTTCTTTATTTTTACTTGTATAAGTGTTCTCTTTACCAAATTTCATGTTATTTTTAAAGGAGACATACTATGCAAAACTTTGACTTTTTTTTTTTTTTTTTAGCTTTCCACCATTACATTTTCCCCTCATCAAAAGCACACATTCATGCTTGTTTCATCAGTCCTGTTTACAAGATCGTCTTTCTTTCTTTCTCCCTCTGTGCATTCAGAAAACACTCCATTTAAAATGTTTTCCACATATTATACACACGTAACAGAAAAAAAAACCTGATAAACTGTGATATGACAAGCTGTTGTTGCCTTAGTATCCATGGGTTCAGAGTGATGACAAGGTGGGACTGTCATAGCAATTAACAATTCAAAATAAAATATATACAGCTCTGGAAAAGACAGAAGAGAGACTGGAAGAGACCACTGCATTGACAGACTGATTCACCCTCGCTGTGGTAAAGAGAGATTTCGCAGGTCTTTCCTTCCTGCTGCTGTCAGACTGTACAATGATCAATGCTAGTCATGTTCATCTCCATAGCAACCATGGGTCATCTCCATAGTAATAATTACATGTGCAATATTATTTAAAGTCACTTTACCTGCTACTTATTTGTGTAACAACCACTGTCCATCACTGCACTGTACACAATCATCTGAGTCACTTTATTGTAGTGATATTATATATTACTGAACTGGAGTCACTTTAACTGCTGTTTGTTCACTGCTCAGAATCAAAGACATTTATTGTGCAGCGTTCCTGTGCCTTTAACCTTACAGTGTTGTGTTTTTTTAGTTGATTGTACATACTTATTATTATTTATCTTAATTTTTGATGCATGCTCTTTTTTTCCAACTGTTTCTGAAACTTGTGTTGTGACACTGCAATTTCCCCATTGTGGGACAAATAAAGGATTATCTTATCTTATTTTTTCTCAGCATCTCTACATGTATTACAGCCATTCCAAATAAGGGTTATTGCACCAAATATTGATTTCTGAACTCTTCTTAAGTGTAAACATTAGTATTATGTTGTTTTGAAATGAATTTGATCTTGTTTCTTTGCGTTGTTTGAGGTCTGAAAACATGTATCTTTTTTGTTATTTTGACCATTTGTCATTTTCTGCAAAGAAATGCTCCAAATGATAATATTTTTATTTGGAATTTGAAGGAAAAGTTGTCAGTAGTTTATAGACTCAAACAAAAATGTTCCTTTTGCCCAAACACATACCTATAAGTAGTAAAATCAGAAAAACTGATAATTTTGCAGTGGTCTCTTATTTTTTTCCAGAGCTGTATATACTGAATGGTCAAAAATCTTTGTTGCTGATAATAGGAAGCTGAAATGCATGAATAGGAAGACTTTGTTGTATGCTTTGTTGTAAAGTCTACGATTGGTCAGCAGCCTTTCTCCGCTGGGCTGTTCCTTCTTGCCTCTTTTATTGATTCACAAATATGTAAACTTCACATGATAAAACAACGTGCCTTCTTTCCCAGAAACTCAAAACCTTGACCTTTAATGTTGCAGATTACAATGCAAAATTCTTTCTGACTCATTTTCCTGGATCCCATAACCTTGAGACATAATATTGCAATTTAAGTTGATCAAAACACATGAAGTAATGATAACACATTTATGGTTATTCTAACACTTACTTTCCACCCCAATCCATGTTCCCCACGTTTCGCTATAGGCCTGGGCTGTACATTAGTCAAAGTCAGTGTAAAAGTGTGTGAGTGCGCTGGTGTCAGGCCTGCTCCACTTCCCAACACTGCAGCCATTATTGTGCACCATGTGTTTGTGATTACCCAGAAGGAGATTAGAGGAGGGAGGGGGGCCGGTCTGCTGTCTGCCTGGCCCCTGGCTGCTCTGATGCGGTCACCGACTGGACATCCATCAGTGCAAATTCCTCCACCTAAAACTCACCTCGTTCTCACCTTCAACAAGTAAAACAGCCACGCCACATCCGGAGTCCACACGCACAGATATCTCGTAATGTTCTGCAATAAAAATAACAGAGCGCCAGAGTCTGTAATGGATAGTATTGCTGCTTTGACCTACATTTAGACAGGCCCTAAGCTTTGTCATGCGTGATTCCTTCAAATAAGTGCTGGTTGTGGCTAAGGCGTGTGACTTCACAAGACAGTGGGGATGTTATATTGACCCTTGTTTGCATTGAACGCAGTGGCTGGGAGTATGTTGACCTACATTTGCTAATATGTCTGCATAAGTAAAGTTTTGAGGACATTATTAATAAACTGCAAATAGATGAGTTTACTTGTAGTAGTATTGGTCTGAAGTGATGGTACAGTTCTTTTTTTTGGGTGGGGGTGGGTGGGTAAGTGTATTTAATTTTTTTACAGAATTATGTGGCTGTGGAGTGTCTGCAGGACCACAACTAGAGATAAATAAATTTATTGGTTGGCCGATATTTACACTTTTTATTGTATCAGCTATCGGCCTTAAATCTCCTGTACAGACTGAAATTTTGTTTTGGGTGACCTGCTGCCTAAAAGCTACACATTAAAGGGATATGCCACCCCCAGGTCAAATTTGGGCATCTCCCCACAGTCCAGAGACTAAAACAAGTGATGAAAAGCGTTTTCCTGGTCACCCAGCCATTGTCCGAGTCTGTCAGCACTGACCGCCGCGCGCAGCTGCTGCTCCTCCGCGTTAGACTGGAGGCTAACGTCGCCAGAGAAAGATTTCGGCCAAAAGGAATTAATTTGCTCGATGCTTTTCCCAATTACTTTCTGTGTAGTGCGCATTCATATCGAGTGCAAATAAATGTGCAAATCAACACGGAGAACTTGCCTTGGTCATTTTGGGTGGGAACTATTTTTCAGTGCGGAAAAAGACAGACGAAGCACGCACCACGCGGACAGGGGAATCCCTGTTTACGCACCAGAAAGGGAGTTCCCCCGGTGTGTGCTTCGTCTTTCTTTTTCCGCACTGAAAAATAGTTCTCACCCAAAATGACCAAGGCAAACTCTCCGTGTTGATTTGCACATTTATTTGCACTCGATATGAATGCGCACTACACAGAAAGTAATTGGGAAAAGCATCGAGCAAATTAATTCCTTTTGGCCGAAATCTTTCTCTGGCGACGTTAGCCTCCAGTCTAACGCGGAGGAGCAGCAGCTGCGCGGCGGTCAGTGCTGACAGACTCGGACAATGGCTGGGTGACCAGGAAAACGCTTTTCATCACTTGTTTTAGTCTCTGGACTGTGGGGAGATGCCCAAATTTGACCTGGGGGTGGCATATCCCTTTAAGCTTTATTTTAACATTTGATTGCTAAGAGAAAACTGTACAAAATGTGACTACACAGCTGTCTTATGGGCTTATGGTATATAAGAGCGGTGGTTGAGTTTATGTTTAAATAACAGAATTTGGAGAAAATAATGATAATCCTACAAATTGGCCCAAAAATATCAGCAGAGCTTATCAGTCATCGTTTTTTCTGGATCAATATCGGCCATGAAAAAAATAACATATCAGTCAATCTCTATCCACAGCTGTGAAGTATTTTGACTAGAGATAATTAAATCATCAGTTATAGCAATGCGTTTTGTTGTAGTGATAAAACATTGTATTTCTCAACTCTATGAATTCACCTCCAAGTCACCTTTGACATAAAATTTGAAAGTTGTGAAAGCAGTTAATTAGTTAGATTAGTTAGACTAATTTGTCATAGAAACACAGAAGATCAGCACAGGTGCATGCTTCAGCCAGAAACCTCTATAGCTGTTGTTGTTTGTCATCATTTGGAAGTAATTATCCAGATGGTATTAGCCGTGAAGTCTGACCTTTAGTTCAGGAAATGCAGATGAATCGTTTCAGAGTGTCTGGTATAGGTGTATGAGGACTCCAGGTGCTTCAAGCAAAGTCCACTAATCAACAGCTTGAATACAGCCTAATGGAGATGGATACAAGGCAATACCAGACCAAAGGACAAACATATTACACAGAATAGCCCATAACCACATGTAAATTAGGCTTCCAAGTTATGTTTGGTTAAAAAGTAGTTTTTCTCCACATTGTTACAGTTGACAAATTGAACTTCTCCTTTTATCATGGATTCTACCTGGACGACTGAGGGACTTTTCACGCATTGTTACTTTTGTTTAAAAAAAAAAAAAGTAACCTCGCAATAAATTTTCTTCCGATTATCCGTGTCACGGGGGCAGCAGTCTAAGCAGGGACTCCCAGACTTCCTTCACCCTGGACACTTCCTCCAGCTCCTCCATTCGATGTTATCTGAAACATGGAGTGGCTTCTTCATGATCTCAACTAGCACATTCTGCAAAAAATTGAAAATCACAGAAAAAACTACTAAAATAATAATAATAATAATAAAATAAAAACTCGATTATTTGGGTTTCACTTATCCCGAGTTGTGGCCTACTTTGGCATGCTCAGTCACATTATATATGTCACCAGTGGTCACTAAAATGTTTTCTAAGCTCATAATGCCCAAGATTCAGAATTCAATGCAATATTCACAAAATATTTTTTGCCAAGTGGAGTCAGCCAATTTTGTGCCTGTATGAAAATTATCCATGTGCGCACTAAACACAAAAAAGACTACTTGATATTGAAAACAAAGTACTGTCAATATGGGTAGCATGCGAAAGCTACAGAGTGCATCATGACTCATGACTCATGACTCAGTGGAATATGAGTGTTCTTCCTGTGACAGGAGGATGTGCTGCTGATGGTGAATCTGTTCTGTGCGTGTATCGCGTTGGAGATGGTTCATGTTAAAATTTTTCAGAGATTATGCGTCTGCAGTAGCATAGACAATATACATGCATGAACATATATTCTCTGTAGAATTTCATTGATTTCATAAATGCAACACATTAAAGTCTTTTATACAGAGCATACAGGTAAAATAATATGCAGTGTTATTCTCATTTTAGATGTCAAACCGGTTTTGTCTCTTTGAGTTTTGAAGGTTGCCAACTCCTGATCCAGAGAATATGATTAGACAGATACACAGAGCAAATAGAAACTCAATGTGAAATAAAACACCACAGTGGATGACAGTCTATAGCAACACACACACACACACGCGCGCACACGTGTCATTTAGTCTGACTGAAGCACAAGAAAAGGAGCTGTTTTTTTTCAGTGCTTATAGTTTATGCAAATTAGCCATGTGATTTTCGTATCTGTAAAACCTAAACAAATTTGTGCAAATCAAATAAATACATTCGAATATGTATTGCACCCTAAGTCACTGTCCCCAGTTATTGTCTTGGAAATCCTAGTCCTTGACAAGTGCAATGTCTGTGTGTCAATACCCAACATTTATTCAGTTGTTTGCTTGCACTGCAATGCACAACTTTCCATAGGCTTCTGCATATTAAAAATGTATATCACTGACTCAAACCCACCACCATGTTAAGGTGACGGTGCAATCCCCACTGCAAATTTAAATTGATGCCTGTGATATCTTCTGATTGCAAAACATTTCAAATCTGGATCAATTGTATTAATCTGAGCCAGTGTTATTTGATCTAATTTCATTAAATAAACTATTATCAATTACAAAAATATGAAATACATTGTCAGTATGTATCTTTCAAGTCCTAGTAAAGCAGTACATTATTTGAACCTATATTTTCAAGACATGAGATTTACTGAGAGGCCCAGCTATGGCTGTCTCTATGGGTGTGTGTGGTGAACTCATCTGTGGTGAACTATGCAGGTCAAAGGTTCAGGCTAACCACCAGCTAATGCAAACTGCACATGCACCAGCAGATTGAAATTAAATGAGTTAAGCAAAGGCATTTCACTCCATTTAGCTGATTACTTAATTGTACCTCTGAATGTTTCATGTAAATCATGTTGACGCTAAAAGAATTGTAAATGTAATTTGAAAAGTAAATGTTTCATTTCTTTGTTTGCTTTGCTTCAGACAAAGTGAGAGTGTCATTTTTTTAGCCAGTTGACAATGAAAAGCTGGTAATGTGAGATGAGTCGTACTGTTTAGTTGCATTTACTTTATGACCAGGGCAGCTCATAAAGACCACCCCCCTTCACTTCCTCACCACCAGCAGCACATCCGAACTGCCTGGGGCTCCAGACACCAGCTACAATACAAGACTTTTACATGCATCTCTGTGCGGATCCTGAATATGAACACGGATATTGGCTTGATTTCAGAAAAAAAGCCAAATCGGTAAGAAAACAGCCCAGTCTAGTGTCCTGCTGGTTGGTGGGTAGTATCCGGCGCTTCTGCAGGAACAGGAAGTGAGCGCTTTTAAAATAAGCTCTGTGAAGGAGGCCAGGATTACACCCCCAGTGTTGTGGAGGCTTTGATCATGTGCCAGATGCAGAAACTGTAAAAGTGGCACTGTAATTGTAACTGTAGTGTGCTTTTTTCCTTTGTCAGCAGATTAATAATAACATCTCCATTTTGGCATGGACCATGTGATGTCAGCTCAAACATGCTGATGGGGAACACATATGGTGTGCATACACAGTAAAGCCTGTGCACATGCCCCTCCCCCACTTCTCAGCCTGACAGCAACTTCTCCTGTTTTGTAAAATGTTATTCTACAGAGAAAAGTCTGTGTTCTGGTTCTGCTAAATGAAGTTTCTTGGTAATCCGCAAAAATGAATTCCCCTTAAAAATATCCTCTTAGAGTTTCATCATTATTGTGCTGAGGTTTTGCTGCTACTACTACCATTAGTACTATTACTACTACAGCAACTACTACTAATACTACTGGGCACACTAACACAATTTGTACACAAAATAATCAAAATGCTTTAGAGAATAAGAAAGACATCAAAATCACAATATAAACAAAGCAAAAAAATAAATAAATCAAATACTACTACTACAACTAGTACTACTACTACTACTTCTTCTTCTACTACTACTATTACTATTACTACTAGGCAAGGGAAGTTTATTTGTATAACACAATTTGTACACAAAGTAATCAAAATGCTTTACAGAATAAGAAAGATATTAACAAAGCAAAACATAAAAATAAAATAAAATACTACTACTACTACTACTACTACTACTACTACTACAACTACTACTACTACTAGGTAAGGGAAGTTTATTTGTATAACACAATTTGTACACAGAATAAGAAAGACATCAAAATCACAATATAAACATAGCAAAACATAAAAATAAAATCAAATACTACTGCTACAACTAGTACTACTACTACTACTACTACTACTACTACTACTACTGTACTAGGCAAGGGAAGTTTATTTGTATAACACAATTTGTACACAAAGTAATCAAAATGCTTTAAAGAATAAGAAAGACATTAATAAAGCAAAACAAAAATAAAATAAAATCTAATACTACTACCACTACTACTACTACTACTACTACTACTACTACTACTACTGCTGCTACTACTACTACTACTACTACTACTACTACTAGGCAAGGGACATTTAATTGTATAATTTAATTGTAGAACACAATTGTACACAGAATAAGAAAGTCATTAAAATCACAATATAAACAAAGCACAAGATAAAAATCAAATACAACAACAACTACATACTACTACTACTACTACTACTACTACTACTACTACTACTACTACTACTACTACTACTACTACTACTCAAGACCCCAAAGCATTGACTATAGGCCTTTTAGTTTTACCTTCTGGCACTGTTGCTGTCTTGTATTAAACCTTACAAGTTACATCTGCCCTTAAGTGAAAAAGGTGGACTTAAGACCTCTGTTCAGGATGTGCTCACACGATAACCTGCTTCATTCTTTTCCAAACAGAAGAAAACATTAAAAAGAGAATACATGACTCAAATGATCCGATGACTATGAGCTGTGCATATGTGGAAAAGATAGCACCAGAACAGTTGCTTCAGCATTCCGGGCCGCAATGGTTTATTTTTGTTGGAAAGATAATTGTCTGTGGCTACACAATTTGCAAGTTACCAGCCAAACTGCCAGTAACCCAATGTGTGGCTGTGGGAGCCCTCTTGTGGTGACCTGGTGACTTTGCTTTTCCACAACAACAGAGAGGAATGGAGAGAGGGCTTGTTTTCCTCAGCCTGTTGTGTGCAAATGTGGCGTGCTGTTGAAGCCATGCTCATAAAAAGACCATAGCAAAGTAAAAAAAAATATATATATATGCACAAAAACAGGAAACAAAGAGAGAGAAATGAATGATTTGTACAAAGCCATTTCTAGAAGAAATTCAATTTACTAAGCATGTTGTTTAGATTTGACGGTTGTGTTGGTTCAATCTTACAAGAATAAGCCAAAAAGCATTTAGTATACAAATTAAAAATGAGAAATTAGTCTGTTAGGAACTGGATCAAATGTTATGAAAGGCTGTGTTATGAAAAGGACGTGAGCTATTTTGAGTTTTGACCGGATCAGGTCGGCTTGTTCTTTGCCATTCTTGTTATTATCTTCCTATTGAGACAAAAATAGTTGGAACTTGGGGTGAACTCAGGCTTATGAGTTTTTCTCCATATATTTGAGCAAAATGTGTCTTACCCCAGGCACAGAGTTATTGTAAAAGAAGTTCTTTAGGTCAAAATATGTTCACTGTGTGCTGTTTGCATGCTAGTTGTTGTTATTTTTATTTATTTATTTTTTATTTGTTTGCTTATTTCATTCATAAAGTATAAAAAAGACATAGCAATAACAAAAAAATGAATGAAAGGGAGCAGAAAGAAGTGTAATCTTATGTTATCTGCCCCCTCTTCCCTTTTCTAGACATTAACACCGATACTGACTATAAAACATTTCATCAGTGCATTCCATTTCAATCACAATTATTAATAAATTGTAAACAGAAAGCTTCAATTTTATGCGCAGCAACTTAGTTTTCTTTTTCATACCTACATATTACACTGGATTTTATGTATTTTTAAATGCCATTATTGTACTTGATTCTTTGACTATTCCATAAATGAACTCCTTTCACAGTGACGCTTCACTCCATAATCTTGGTTCTGAATCTGGGTTTTTTAAACATGCAGGTTCCTTTTAAATTGTAGTGGTTTGTTCTCATCTCAAACAGTCTTTGAATATTCACAGGTAACACTCTGCACTTTACTTTATACGTGATTTTGAGGATACTTAATTCAACAATATCACACATTTTCAACACTTTAAGTTTAACAAATAATGGGTTGGATGGCTCTGACTGTTGGTGATGATTCTCAAAGCCCTTTTCTGTAAAATAAATAATGGCTGTAGGTAAGTTTTACATGTCGACCCCCAGATTTCCACACAGGACATCAGATATGGTGTGATTATAGAGATTTATACAAGGTTAATAATGCTGTAATGTTTAGTGAGAACTTTACTTGATGCAACACAGCAATTGCTTGGGAAATTTTGCTTTTAGTGTAATTTATATGAGACCTCCTGTTTAGACCTTCATCAATCATCACTCCTAAAAATTTTGTTTCACTTACTCTCTTAAAGGCAAATTAACGTTTTTTTTAACAATCTGAGCCTTCTTTCGGCAATAAAACAAGTAGTTTTACTCACCCATAGCATTTTTCTGTCAATTGGAGCAGTATCGCAGAACTTATGTTGAGCCGTTCTGTTCTACTAATGATCCTGTATCCGTTAACATGGTGCTGTATCATATGCTCGGGGCATTACTTTGCGGTGTCCAAATAACACAAACTTTAGCACTTTTCAAATCATAGAAGCCCGATGTCTTAATGTAAGATTTCGTTTGAAGCAAAAGTGGCCTGTAATCCGAGATTTATCCATAGTTTTCAGCTTTGCGTTTCATGTTTGGGTCCCGGGAGCTGAGAGCACAGTCCGCGCATGCGCACTGGCGTCCTCATCTACTCGAAACTATGGCTAAATCTCGGATTACAGGCCACTTTTGCTTCAAACGAAATCTTACATTAAGACATCGGGCTTCTATGATTTGAAAAGTGCTAAAGTTTGTGTTATTTGGAGACTGCAAAGTAATGCCCCGAGCATATGATACAGCACCATGTTAACGGATACAGGATCATTAGTAGAACAGAACGGCTCAACATAAGTTCTGCGATACTGCTCCAATTGACAGAAAAATACTATGGGTGAGTAAAACTACTTGTTTTATTGCCGAAAGAAGGCTCAGATTGTAAAAAAAAAAAACGTTAATTTGCCTTTAATCTATATCCCATCTATTTCTAATGTTATGTCGTCTTTTTTTTTTAAATCTTTAAATAAAGTGAAATTTTGAAATGAGTTGTTAGTTTACCATCATAGCAAAACTCCGTTCTGGTCGATGAGAGTTGTGAAAAGCCCTTTTAATTTCATCACAGGGAACAATTAAAACTCTAAATGCAAAATAAGCAAGGAATAACCAAGGAAGACCAACTCTTTACTGTTACACCAATGTTCAACTTCACCCAAATGACATTATTGACGTTGTAGCTGGGTAGACTTTTTAGCTTTATTTATACACACAGACAGATGAATCTATTTCTGAGAGAGGACAAATGAGACCAATTAAAGAGCCATTCTTCATGAAGGACCCTCCTGGAGACTGCAGTTTCCTGAGCTCTGAGAGAGACTCCGCCTCACCCTGACCATTTGCCACCTGCCACCTGCATCTGTGGGAACCAGAGATAAGAGCGCAGATGTTTCATGGCGTACGAGGACCACGACAGCATCTGATGTGGAAGAAACCAACTATACTGAAAGACTGGGGTACTTTTAGTCCTTTGCAATAGGGATGGACAATTAATTGCAACTATTTAGATAATAAAATGTCCTCTGCAAAGAACAAAATATCTATATTTTTTATAAGAAAGGCCTCTACAAACTGAAATACATGATACAATTCTTCTTTACAATGTTAATATTGTTTACAACGTGAACTCTGAGCAGAATTATACTTTTTAAAATATGTATCGGAAATCTAATCGCAGTTGCAACCCTTGTCTGACAAAGCACAATTAATTTTCCCCAAAATCATGCCTACTTTGCAAACACTGAAGCTGTCTTGTATCAATACTGAGGTCAATAGAAAAGCTGCAGCACAGAATGTCAATGTGATTTGGTATAGTCCGGGCCGGTCGCTGATCAAAAGGAGGTCTACACACGAGGGCAAAGCATTCACTAAGTTGTTCAAAGACAAAATGTGGGCCTTTTTGGTGCTCACCCTGGTGCTCAGTGTTGGGGCATCACAAAACAATGACACAGCAGTGGAGAAGCTTGAAATAGCCAGAGCTACAATATTTGTAAGTATACAGACAAATTCCTATTTTGTTTATTATGTTATAGCCCAAATTTGTAGCTGCCAGATTGATTATTTTATGTTATTTAATATAAAAACAGTGCCCATATGTTCCTGACCTTCCTTTTCTGTTAATTACGAGGACTCATTTCTATAAAAAGGCAAATATGTGTATGGCTTTACTAATCAATTTGACAAAAATGATAAATATACTTGATATCAGTATCTACATGTATGTGCAATATGTCCATGTGATCCATACACTCCTGGTTTGGTTCGGATTTGAACCTAGCTTAGTTCTAACGGTAGATTTGGTTTGGTCCTGTTCTAGTCCTGGTTTAGTTCTTGTGAAATCCACATTTAGTAGCGAGTTGGATCTGAGTTTAGTCTTGATTTTGGTGTGGTTTATATGAACACAACCAAATCTGTCCTTGCTGAGATGGTAATACACAAGGCTTATATTATTCTATGGTTAGTTTAGATGTTATACCAATTAAAAGTAAGCACTTATTTGCTAATAATGCTGCCAACTAAACAGAAAACCTAGTCCGTACAGTTTAATGAATATATTGTAGCCTACTGGAGTAAACTAGCTCAAATCAGAACCAAACCAGGAGTGTGAACTTGCCTTTAAATGAACGTATGGATCACATATGGTAACAAAGACGTATTATTGCACATTCAGATACTGATATCAAGAATATTTATCATTTTGTCTAATTGATTAGTAAAGCCATACACATCTTTTGCCTTTTTATAGAAATGAGTCATCCTAATCAACAGAAAAGGAAGGTCAGGAACATATGGGCACTGTTTTTATATTAAATAACATAAAATAATTAGGGCTGTCAAACGATTAATTTTCTTGATCGCAACTAATCTCAGAAATTTCATAGTTAATCGCGATTAATCGTGATTTATTTTGCATGTTTAAAATTGATATCTTGCAGTAAGACCGTTCGAATCTAAAGTTAAACTCACAATGCAAAGTATTTCTCACCATTTTTTTTATTTCAAAAAAGTGCAGAGAAAGGAAAAAGTAACAATGAACCAGTAATAGTGCTTACTTTGAGAAATTGTAAATAAATGATTGAAGCCCGCTCGAGCTGCCTACGGATACGTAGAAGGAACAAAATACTAGCAAACTCAAAATAGCGCGTTTAACCGACAATGAGTTTAATTAATACAACCAAATGAGCTGCATATGGATGGTAGAATTGCGGAAAATGCTGGCAAACTCTGATCGCGATTAAAAAAATTGTTCGCGATTAAAACTCTATCGCGATTAATCGCGATTAACGCGTTAATATTCCCAGCCCTAAAAATAATCAATACTTTTTGGCAGCTACAAATGTGGGCTATAACATAATAAACAAAATGATAAATATACTTAATATCAGTATAATACATCTTTGGTACCATACATTCATTTAAAGGCAAGTTCACACTCCTGGTTTGGTTTTGATTTGAGCCTAGTTTAGTCCTAACGGTAGATTTGGTTCGGTCCTGTTCTAGTCCTGGTTTAGTTCTTGTGAAATCCACAAGAATGAATTTAGTAGCGAGTTGGATCTGAGTTTAGTCTTGATTTTGGTGTGGTTTATATGAACGCAACTAAATCTGTCCTTGCTGAGATGGTAATACACAAGGCTTATATTATTCTGTGGTTAGTTTAGATGTGATACCAATTAAAAGTAAGCATTTATTTGCTAATAATGTTACAAAACTAAACAGAAAATCTAGTCTGTATAATGAATGTATGTTGTAGCCTACTGGAGTAAACTAGCTCCAACAGCCTTACACATTGTAGGCCTGTGTTTGATCCCAGAGTTATTTCATGTTGATGACTTGTGTCTTGTTTGTCCCTCCAGGCTCCCAGCGTGGTTGGATGAGCCATAAAGAAGATGCCTGAGCTCTATCACTTCCTCATGGAGCAGATGGCTTTGTAGTATCCTCACATGGTCCGACATGAAAGTACTTAGTGTGGGTGGTAGAAGTATGCAAGCAACATGCAATACCTCAAACAGTAGTAGTAGTAGTAGTAGCAGTAGAACATTTGTATGTGTTTTAGTTTTAGTAGCACTTTTAAGTCAGAGCTCACCATAGTAAACGTAGCAAGACAGCATGGTGGTGTTACACAGCTCTGGAAAAAAATAAGAGACCACTGCAAAATTATCTCTGATTTTACTACTTATAGGTATGTGTTTGGGCAAAAGGAACATTTTTGTTTGAGTCTATAAACTACTGACAACATTTCCCCCATATACCAAATAAAAATATTATCGTTCAGAGCATTTATTTGCAGAAAATGACAAATCAAAATAACAGTCATAGTCAAAATAACAAAAAAGATACATGTTTTCAGACCTCAAACAATGCAAAGAAACAAGATTAAATTCATTTTAAAACATAATACTAATGTTTACACTTAAGAAGAGTTCAGAAATCAATATTTGGTGCAATAACCCTTATTTTTAATCACAGCTTTCATGCGTCTTGGCATGCTCTCCACAAGTCTTTCACATTGTTCTTGGGTGACTTTATTCCACTCCTGGTGCAAGAGCTGAAGTAGCTCAGCTTTGTGTTTGTGTTGGAATTCAACAGACGCTGGAATTGAATGGCTGTAATACATGTAGAGATGCTAATTTCAGAAAAAAATGCAGTGGTTTCTTATTTTTTTCTAGAGCTGAAGATTTGTTTTATGTCAGATGCCCTTCCTTCCTGTAATCCAGTGTTTCCAAACCTTTGTTGTCTTGTGTACCCCCTGAGCCTTTCTGTCATACCTCGAGTACCCCCTCACTCATACGTGTTGATAATTCTCCAAAAGTAGAACGTGACACAACAGATTATTAAATGAAAATCATTTTTATTTCATCTCCTTAATTTGAAAATTTAATTCTCAGGCATTTTCTCTCTTTTCTTTAACTCAAATTAGTATTTAAAAATTCCAAAAAATCTCCCCCTGCGCCTAGCAGTGACACTGCCGAGTACCCCCTGCAGTGTGCTCGCGTACCCCTAGGGGAACTTGTACCCTTGGTTGGGAAACACTGCTGTAATCAGCCAAATCACCATGTCAAGTGCTACTCTGGGACACAACTAAAGACTCCTGTATGCTCATAAGTTATATTTACTTTATATAATATTTGCTGTTCTGCTCCTTAACTTGTTCCGTTCAGCCATAACTTGCAATACGACTCATCAGAAGAGAAGAAGCCCCGTCTGGTTTTCTACAATGAGGCAGGCGAGGTGGTGAAGGTGAGATGTGGGTGAACAGGGGTGATCGTGAACAGTGTCAGAGCGCTGTGGGACTCTCAGGCTGGCTCCTGCTCCTGTCTGATCACCTGTCAGACACTCACTCATGCAGGGTTCACAGGAGGACATGGAGGCTATGCATGAATCTGGCAATGTGGACTTTAAAGGGTCCATATTACACTAGTTTCTGATCTATGTTATAATGTTCCTCTTCAAAAACGTACCTGGACTTACGTTTTGTTTCATTCACACATGTTTCCCTTGTGGATCAGTATGGATGTGTGTGTGTCTAAGTTTTAAACTCCATACACCTTCACTAGAATCATTTGGATGATCTCAGCCCAGGAACTGCCAATCTCTACTGAAATAAGGGTAAAAGGTAGCAGTTAACTTGAAAACCACTTCATGATATCACAAGGCTGAACAGAGCAGTTTGAGCTTTGGAGATGTAGAAAAACTAAAAATAAAAGATTACACAAACATGTGTGAAAGAAACAAAACATACAGTACCTCCGGCTATGTCTTTGAAAAGGTAAAAACATTATGAAATAGTCTAAAACTCACAAGAGTAAATTTTGTGTAATATGGGACCTTTAATGAAATACTCGCCAAACACAGTGCAAGGACAACGAACGAGGTGACATGAATAACAAAAATAATAAACAACTAAACAACTTGGTCAGGTAAAGTTTGATATTTTACTTTTATTTTTATATCATATACTGTAGCTTCTTTTCATGTATTTTTCTCAACATCATCGGAAATTATTCTGAAACTCCAGAGTTGTTGTGAATTGTTTTCCCACAGAGGTAGTATTTTTGTCACTGCCTGTAAAAAGTCTCCACTGAAACCAGCTCTAATGAATTGAGCGTTTTGCAGAACACATCACAGGACTCTTGTGGGATCACAGACTAAACCTATACTTTACTCAGCCATTGTTTATCACATGCTTTTCTGAGGGTTTCTGGTTGGCAGTTTTAAGTATACCGTGACTGTATGGTGCAATTGGGCAGGAGCAGCATTATACAATGTTATGTGACACTGTGTGGACTATACTTATGTTTTATAGCCAGCTAAAGTAAAGACGCTCTTGTTTTAAGTTTGATGTATGTATTTTTTTTCTTTAAAATGTATTGACGAGCAAAAGGTATCCAGAAGGTTGAGGTTTTATCATTATGAAAAATGAAAAAGTCTAAATAATACATACATTTCTATGTATTATGGATTGTTCAGTGCACAACTTGCCAAGTGTAATGATGAACTTTGAAATGTTTTTTTTTTTTCTTACATTATTTCAAAATTCATCATTACAATTGGCAAGTTGTGTGGGCCAACATAGCGTAAACCTAATTTTTAAAGAAACTTGAACATTCTTCATTATTGTCAGTCCCATGCCTGAATAAATTGACTAAGTCGTGGGCGTATACTGATACAGCTAATGTCATTAACATTCCCTGGGAGTGTGATGCTAACTGTAGGCTCTGCTCTGTCTTGTCTGAGGCTTTGTTAGACTTTGTTAGAGCTTTATTTTAACACAATTTGACCATAAAAAGTGCCCTAGTTGGAACTACAACAGATGAGCTGATTTGTGCTGTTAAACATCTCCATCTCAAATAACATTACACACAAGATACGTTTTTCAGTGAGTCACACTCACCTTTTTAGACAATCAAACACCTAAAGAGGACTGCGAAGACTTCTATTGATCACAGGCTCCTGAAAATTTGCTGTTTAAATCCATTTTGTGCTTTTTCTTGAGCCACTACATGCACATGTAGAACACATGCATGATGTCACTGCTAATAAAACAGTGCAAGTTTGGTCATTTTTACTTCTGCGTACATGGGCTGCACAATATTGCTATAGTATCAGTGTCAACTATGGGAAAATATCGTAATAATAGCAACACTGCAGGAATTAATAGTTGTAGCATGATATTTTGCTGTGTTGCCTATAATGTAGTCTTATACAGCTCTGGAAAAAAATAAGAGACCACTTTTTCAGTTTTTCTGATTTTACTACTTATAAGTATGTGTTTGGGCAAAAGGAACATTTTTGTTTGAGTCTATAAACTACTGACAACATTTCCCCCAAATTCCAAATAAAAATATGATCGTTTAGAGCATTTATTTGGAATTCAACAGACGCTGGAATGGAATGGCTGTAATACATGTAGAGATGCTGATTTCAGAAAAAATAAAAAAAATGCAGTGGTCTCTTATTTTTGTCCGGAGCTGTATACTGTATAAGGCAGTGGGATTTCTATAGTCTGTGCATTTAACCTCCATGTGTTATCCTTGATCTAACGCCCTGTGTGTGTTGGAACTGCTCAGACCGTCCGGGTGAAGAAGATGACATCGGCTGAGATCTGCAGCCTGCTGGACTCACTGGGGTTCTACAAGAAGTCCCAGAAAGGGGAGGAGGTGCCCGAGGACTTCCAGCACTTCCCCCTGCGCGCCCCCAGAGACGAGCTTTAAGGACCCCTTGTGTCTGAACTCTGCCACTGCACCTGGAACACACCAATGACGAATGGGGCCCAAAGGTTATCCACACAGACCAGGCTCCTTTCTGAAGACACGCTGGACCAGGGCAGTCCACAGTTCAAATCCATGACCATTTTACAAAATAAACAATAGCTTTTTTCCTACCATTGTGTAATGTCTGCTAAGTCTAGACTCTAGGCACTAAACACATATTATTGCAAACATGTTAGTTAACTAGCTGAAGCAAAATTGTTAACCAAATCGAAATGCATTGCATAGGCATAATGTAGTTTGTTATAGGCCTATATCGTAATATTTGTCATAATACACAGTTTATTATTAGTGTAAATAAATAAACAATTCCCACATCATACATCACACTTATATAATGTATAATTCAAGGTGGGAAAACATGCAAAATGAAGTTAGTAGGTTCTAAAATGGATTTCAAATTTTTTGGCGGTGGTTCCAGAATTGGAGGACATTTTACGTCCCACCCATCAAATATTAAATAATCCACTTACAAAATACTAAAACATACAGTACAAGAGAAAAGAATGCTTGAAAATAGTTTTAAAAATACCAAATAATTTTCCTCTTGTCCCACCCCTCTAATGACCAAATTGAATCTCAAATAAAACTTTAAATTTCTTTTTTTTTTAAAGATCCCATGACATGGTACTTCTTGATGCTTTTATATGGCTCCTTAATGGTTCCCTAATACTGTAAATGAATCCTTCTTCAAAATCAACAACAGAAACAGAGAAACAGAGATAAGATGAGAAAGAGTCATAAATATCTCTCTCAAACTCTTTATTCTGGGCGTTGTTGCTTGAATGCAAATGAGGAGAAAAGAGCTGGCCAATAGTAAAGGGTGGGGGTGTGGCCAAACTCTCTGCTCAGAGCCCACAGCTGATCCATTTCCTTGTTTTTGCATGGGGGAGAGATTTGAAGCGTTCCATTGAAAAATAAACACATTTCCACATAAAATAAAATTAAACCACTGCTGTTCAAAGGTCCAGAGGCTCAAATAAAGGACTTCCGAGCCTAGAAACACTCGGACGTGCCTCCAGGCAAATAAAAAAACGCATTTCACATTGCCTAGCGCATTCGCAGTCCAAACTCTCTGGGCGTGATTTACAGAGACGCTGAGTACAGACAGACGGGGTTGGAACTGCATTTGCATTTCTTTTTTCGATCTGACGTCAATAAGGTGCCTTGTTCAAACTCGCCCGTTTGAGCTCCGATTTTTTGTAACGCAGAAAAAGATCACAAATGCTCAGTTTAGACATTTCACAACTTTTAACCATGGGGGGGCCTAAACAGGGTAGGGGAGCTCACATTAACGTTCAAAAACCTCAGAAAGTGAAAATTTCATGCCATGGGACCGTTAACTGTGGGAACATTTGTTTTCATAGACATAATATTTCAAATTATTATTATTATTCATGGAACATGTGTCCCACAACCCTGTTACCATAACATTTTTAGCCTGGTAGAAGAAGAAGAAAGCAGAACCACATGATCCCCTGGACTTGACATCATTAAACAGTTTTTCAAAAGAATGGGTAGAGGAAAGGTTTATCGTCTCTTCTATTATTCACATCTTTATAACATAGTTCGCCTTGATCGAATGTCTCACTCTACCTCATGCAACCCTGTTGTGCATTTGATCAGAATAAGACAATTATTATGACTTTTTTCTTTACTTATTTGCATAAATACGTTTTTCCTCTTGATTAGGAGTAACAGCTAAACAGTTAGCTTCTACTCCTGAGATAAAGCTAACATTAGTGCAGATTTGCAACCCTGTTACCTGCAACCCTGTTACTGTGATTAGAGTAAATAAATAAATAAACCAAATGAATAATGTAATAAACATTGTACCATTGAGCCATAAGCTGAGCTAATCAAGCATTTGATAGTTTATTACCTATTATTGATGAATATGTAGCAGAAAATCAGAAAGGTGAAGGTTTATTTTTTAAAGAATTTGAAAGCCCAAATGTCCTCCAATTCTGGAATGACCCTTTTATCCTACTATATTTCTGGTTCATTAAGTTTTAAGACAATTACATTTAAATACACCACTGGAGCATAATGAATAATAAAAAACATACTGATTATGTGTTTTAAGATGGTCTTTTAACAGCAATCAAGAACAAAGAAATCCAAATGAGACACGTCCCCTAAGAATGCCCTCACATGACATCCCAGTCTATGAACCTCTGCAACACTGTACTCACCATTCTCCTACACTGAAAAACCCAATTCTTTAAATCTCTTTATTTTCTATTTTCCTTCCAAAGCTTCAGTGCTATTCTCAAATTAAATCAATTTAACCAGAATCCTATAAATGGCCCCTGACAAACCAATTCCACTGTTTCCAACCTAATCCTCATCCCGCCTCCTTCTGCTGTAATCTGATTATCTGGAGTGTCTGCCAGCGTGCATCTGTGTGGGATTAGCCACGAGCAGCAGAGGAGGTAACGCAGTAGTACACATAGTCGTTTTTTGTTTGGACATAGTCAGGAGTTCAAAACAGAGCCATGCCTGTCTTCTACTCACCTGTACCAGAGAATATACACATGGGGCTGGCCTATATGGGCAGTTCAGTCTTCACCAACAACAGAACAGCAGACAGGGATTACCCCAAGGAGCAAGAGGACACTTTTGGTGAGTTAAAAAGTCTGTGAAGTAATAATATAACTAAGTCTTGTGGTACAGTATGCATTTTGTAATTTATGTTTTAGTGAGTGAACTGGTGTCTCATCTTCCTCTCCAAATGCTCCTCTACTTCAACATGTTCTACTTTCCATGTTGGTGGTTCTCTGCAATCTTCATGCTGGATGTGAAGGTAATTTAATATAAACCAGGGGTGTCAAACTCATTTTGGTACCAGGGCTGTATCCAACCTACTTTGATCCCAAAGGGGTTGGATCAGAAAACTCATGCCATATATACCCCAAAAATAGCAATAAGTCCAAATATTTGTGCAGAGAAATGCAAATCTATTACAGAAGACTTTTTTTATTTGATGAACTCTTTCTTTTACAAAATATTATAATACAGGGTGTCCATAAAGTCCCTTTACAATAAAAAAAAAATATTGAAAAGGCAGTTGATGAGATGTCTTAACCAGATTTGTTTTATTTTAATCAGTGTTTATTAAATTTTTTATTCACATTAATTTTTTTGATGCAAGATGGTGCACCTCCACATTGGGGACTGCATGTTCGTCACTTCCTCAATCAAATATTTCCAGACCGATGGATTGGTAGGGATGGACCAATTCCATGGCCACTGTGTTCACCTGATATCACTCCTTTGGACTTCTTTTTATGGGGTTATGTAAAGGATATTGTGTATCAAACAAAGGTACTGAATTGCTGACTTGAAGCAAAGGATTTGTGAAGCCATTGCCACCATTAATGAGACTATCCTACAGCGAACATGGCAAGAAATTGAGTACCGTCTTGATGTGCTTCATGCAACTAATGGTGCCCATATAGAGGTCTATTAAGTGAAGTGAAAAAACTTTAATAAACACTCATTCAAATAAAATAAATCTAGTTAATATATCTCAGCAACTGCCTTTGTAATAAATTGTTTAAATTGTAAAGATACTTTATGGACACCCTGTATTATGAACAACCTGAAACTTTAAGAAAAATGCTATTTCAACACAAGCATACAGGTTTCCCATTCACCTCCGTGAACAAATAGGAATTAGTCAATTTTTCTGAGAAAATCTTGCACTCATTGTCCACTTTTCTCATTTTTGACATTTTGCTGATGAGGGTGTCACGGTCAACAGTCAAAACACTGGTCCTTTAAGAGCGTTTGGAAAGAGGCAAGTCTTCATTTGTGCTGCTCTGGTGGGAGGGGACACACACAGAGGCGTTGGAGACGCTGCTATGCTAAACTGCACAGAAAAGAGGCGCAGAAAATTACCAATATTTTAATAGAAAATTTAAATATAATTAAAATATTTTAATAGAAAATCAGCCGAAGGGCCAGATTAAACGTCTTGGAGGGCCGGATCTGGTCCCTGGGCCGCATGTTTGACACCCCTGATATAGACTCTACAATACACATTTACATTGATAATCTGACATCATAAAACAAAAACATGTCAGCTATTTTAATTGAATCTGGCAGTAGTCAGTAACTGTAATTATTGTGTTAGTTGTTGTTCTCTCCAATTACAATCCAAATATGGATGTGTTATTATTATTACATACATTCTCCATATACAAAGATTACAAAAGATTCTCTACATTAATTTACTTTATCAAATTACAATCAAAATAAACAGTGAAATAAATGTGAGGGGGAGGCGTAACGTGTAACAAGCGTAACTAACAATTTTCATCTAAATTGAAAGACATACCTGGAGTTTTGTTTTGTTTCATTCACATGTGTAACACACAAACCCTGCATATTTAGACTGAGTTCTTCTCTCAAACAGAACACACTTTGTGATGTCATGTGGTAATGCTCCATAAACCTTAACTGGGATCATTTGGATAATTTCAGCCCTGGAATTACATCTCTACTTAACAAATGGTAAAAGGTAGCTGTTAACTTGAAAATGACCACTTCATGGCATTAATAAGTCAAGAGCCATTATCAGAGCATTTTGAGCTTTGGAGATGTAGACAGACTAATAATAAAGGATGACTTAAACATTACAAATCATTTATTCATTGTCATGTCATTCTGTTTTTCAGTATGAGTTTCTGGCTGCCTATTATCAGGGGCTGCTCATAACTGGGATAGTTCTGCTCACCATTGTAGAAGTGATCCGACTGTATCTGGGCTACATGGGAAACCTGAAGGAAAAGGTAACTACATACTGCAACATTTGTGCTGGTTAACTTCAGGCTATTTTTGTCAAAAAAGAGAAGAAAAAGAGAATCCGTCATTAAAAAGAAATGGGGGAGTTAGACATAACTTGTCTCCCATTTATAATGCGATTCTTAGACCAGTCAAACAGAGCCAGGGCAGAGGGGTTGAGAGGGTCGTTAGACGTTGAATAGGGGGTCGAAACCAGCCGTCAGAGTAATTTCAAAAACAAAGAGACAGATTAGGGGGGGATCATTTTCAGAGCTTTGTCATTGTAGGACGCGCCTCCCGGCAGCTAGATATAAGCAGGGTCTAACCAGTAAAATAACCAGAGCTGACGAAGCCTCTCGGATGAGCGGCGAAACGTTTTCAACCAAACAAACTTTGTCCAGTTGACAAATTGAACTTCTCCTTTGATCATGGATTCTACCTGGACGACTGAGGGACTTTTCACGCATCATATTAATTGTATTTATTTACAAAAAGCAGTAAATAGCATCGTTTTGACAAGCAGGTAAGACTGGTAAGTGTATGTTATGACAAATGAGGTGCCTTATAAAAAAAAAAAAAACACCTCTAAAATAAAAGCAAAGCAGCTTTAGTCCATGCATGAGGTAAAATTATAAAATATGTTTATTTTGTAATTGGAAATTAGCTTAAAAGGGCCGGTTAGAGTCAACCAAAGGGCTTTATGTGGCCCAGGGGCTGTACAATGCCCAGGTCTGTTCAAGCACATCTAATAAGGCTCATTTTATGATGCTATTTTGTGTATTGTGCTGATTCAACCTTAGGCCTAATATAATACTGTGTATACTACAGAGCACATATTACACAATTTTCAGATCTGTCTCATTTTTATTTTGAAAGCTCGCACACCCGGCGCTGTGCGAGCTCTCGCCAACAACTATGGTATAAATAAAATGCAGTCCCGCGGTCACATTTTTTTTTCTTTTCGCATGAAAACACACATTCCTGATCATGTACCATGACAATCTACACATCAAATGAAACCTTACAGTCTCCTCTTTTTGACTATGCAATTCATTTCCCTGCACAACAATCACTCCCCGAGCACATGGGGATTTTATACGGAAAAGCACAAAACGAGGTTTGTTACTTAGCTTACCTTTGAAGGCTCTGCACAGATCAAACTCTGTATTTCACCATAAACTTGGCCTCAATCTGTCCGTAAGGATCCAGCGAATAAAATCCAGTAAAACAATTTAGTCCAAAACACGTGTTAGATCCATTACGACGTCTGATACAGCAGCATGCTTGTGTTGTTTACCCAAAACCACGAGGCTCCCCCCTCCCCCCTCCCCTTCCCCGGCTCCGCTCTCCTCTCCTTCGCTCCCTCATGCAGCGCGGGAGCAGCTGCTAGCAGGAGCCTAGGCGAAGGATGAGCCCAAATGTCCTTCTGCGGCTCTCGTATTCAAAATGGCTGCCTCTATATGGGGAAGATCCCTCTTTTATGTGACTATATCTAAGTCCAAAAGAATATTTTGATTTCATGATGGAAGTGAAAAGGCTCGGAAAACAATGTATTTTTGAATGGGTATCTTCAATTTCAGTAATTAACGGGTAAAAATCTTACACACTGTCCCTTTAAGAAGAGTTCAGAAATCAATATTTGGTGCAATAACCCTTATTTTTAACCACAGCTTTCATGTGTCTTGGCATGCTCTCCACAAGTCTTTCACATTGTTCTTGGGTGACTTTATTCCACTCCTGGTGCAAGAACTGAAGTAGCTCAGCTTAGTGTTTGTGTTGGAATTCAACAGACGCTGGAATGGCTGTAATACATGTAGAGATGTGGATTTCATTTAAAAAATGCAGTGGTCTCTTATTTTTTTCCAGAGCTGTGTAATGCATTTAAGTCAACATTTCATTTTTGTTTTCAATCACGCCTTGGTGTCTTTCCCAGGTCCCTGAGCTGGCTTTCTTCTGGGTGCTGTCCTTCACCTTCCCTGTGCCTGTGCTGCTCTTCTTCCTCACTGATGAAGACACTCTGATCCTTCCTTTAGAGAGAGCCACTCACTCCCTGTACCTGTTATTTGTGCTGGCAGAGCTGATGGCGTCCTTCTTGGCCCTGCGCACCATGATCCGCAAACTGCTTCTGCTCTTCCACCTCCGGCAGATGGGCAGAGTGGAGAGTCTGAGCCCTGTATATGGCCTGGCACTGCCCTACCACCGGGGGGCGCTCACCGTGACCCCTATACATCACATGTACCACTAGACTAGAACAGCTTCAGTACAAAGATATTTATAATGATGACCTGCCATTACTACAGAAATTATTCATGTGGTTCTCATGGCAACAGGCTCACTGCTTCATAGTATAAAAGGCTAAAATCTCTCTCTCTGCCTACAGACATTTTTATGATATTGTTGGAATTAAGATGTTAAACTACTGTGATCCACTTTTGTTATGCTGCTTTTGTTTGTTCTCTTTGCAGGTGCGTTACTGATTTTTACATTTACATTCCTCATATGAAAATGACACATTTGCATGACTAACTCGGATACTTGCCCTAAAATTACACCAATCACCATGTCACGTCAGGCAAACATTTTTCTATATTGGTGAAATTCTTTGGATTTTCATATTTTGTGTGTTTTAAATTTGTGTGCCAGTTGTGTCTTTTTTGTATCTTTAGATGAGATTTCTTTTAATCACAAGTTATGAGTATATAGCCTAGTGTATATATATTTTCCTATATTATGTTTATGGCGGAGATAAATGTTAATTGTATTGTATTTATAATTGTAAACATATGAAATGAACTATTCTTTAGATTTTCTTTGTATTTATTGGTACGTTACTCAGTTATTCTGTGTCAGTGCTACAATTTTGTTGCTTGTTTAAAGAAAGGAAAGCTGTTTTGATGATTAAAATGGACGTATTTCATATTAAGTGTGTGCAGATTTTCACGTGCACATTATTGATGATCAAATATCTCAGAAAACTGTCATAATATTGTCTCATGTATAGAATTGTGAGGGGCCCTGTGATTCCCAGCCAGCCCTATATACCCATGGTCACATTGTACTTGTAGGCAACTTCCAGAACTCATTTTCTTTTTTTAAACAAGCTGAAAAACTGGAGCTGTATAAAAGTTGCAATAACAAAGTCAAGTATGGTAACATATGCCTTCACGATGATGGATGGGAGACACTACTGCACTATGCTGAATCATGCTGGTTTTCCTCCCTATTTGCTCTTGTTTCCGGGGGTAAATTGTGTTTTTGAGTCTAAAATGGCATTACCGTCGCCCAGATGCTGTATAGAGTAACGCTTCTTTTATTTCTCGAATGCGTTATGTGAAAGTGATTCGATTTCCACATCACAGCGCAGTAAATCAGCACTGCGTGGGATGTGAGAATCTAATTTAATTTCCAAGGCAGTGGTAAGTGCTCTACTCTAGGTCGACCGCATGGGGGCAGTATTGACCAGGAGAGGGGGCAGAAAGATGGCGCAGTAGAGAAAAGCCCCTGGCAAATGAAGACAGGTGAATCTGTCAGCACACAGAGATGTTTTTGATCATTCATAACTGACTCGAGCTGATGTGGCCCCGGTGTGCAGCACTGCAGATGTTTTTTCAGAGGCTTTGAATACATTCATACTCCAGTGTATGCAGACACTAAAGGTGCATTAAGTTCAAAGTTCCAAGTCAGCTTTATTGTCAGAAACCATATGTACAGGTTGCACACACAGGATTTGAAATCGCAGCGCTCCCTCGGCCCACAGTGAACATAAAACATCTGATAAACAGGACAATAAACACTATGACTAAAACATCACATACAGTATACCCATCGCACAAATGGGTAAAGCACAATGTGTGGCTTAATAAGAAAGAAAGAAAGAAAGAAAGAAAGAAAGCTATGCCTTTATTAGTCCCACAGTGGGGAAATTCCAGTTCTGCATTTAACCCATCCTGTTATCAGGAGCAGTGAGCAGCACATTACTGCGCCCGGGGACCATCTCCATGATCTTCTTGCTTCAGCTTGGTCAGGACCAAAGCTGGAGGATTTACCTATGGTGCATGTTTTGGGTTGGTGGGGGAAACCGGAGTGCCCGGAGGAAACCCACCCAGACACAGGGAGAACATGCAAACTCCACACAGAAAGGCTCGGGTGACCCGGGGATCGAACCCAGACCATGCATGCAAACTCCACACAGAACACACACAGAAAGGTCTAATAAAGCTCAAATGATGTAATTTAAGCAGCAATGTCAGTGTCATTTAAGCAGCAGCGTCATTGGGGGAGGGAGCGCACGGCAGGGAGAGAGTTCAGCATCCTGAAAGTTTGGTGGATGAAGCTGTCTTTCTTGAAGTGTCTTGCCCAAGGACACAATGAGAGCATCCATCTGTGGGAACTAGAACTGCACCGCCAAACCTGCAAGCCTGTGGGTTCAGTGGATCTGACTGCTCGAACAGTAAAGTTTATGTCGAGAGAGGGATTCAAATCGATGAATCATGAATTATAAAAGTCAGTGATTGATCCAAAGATTCAAGATTCAAAGTTTTTATTGTCATATGCACAGTAAAGAAATACGTTTTCCTGTACAATGAATTTCTTACTTTGCTGCCCACACTGGATGCAAAAAAAAAAAAAATTAAAATAGATAAATAAGATAAAGAGAGTATGTAAAAAATTATTATCAAATAGAAACAATCTTTACAGAATATACACTATGAAAAATATAGGCTAGGTGCTATGTACATACACATATTTACAGATACTGTGCAGCATTCATTTTATGTGCAACTGTCAGTAGTAAAACGGTGTGTAAACATGGTTGATATAGTGTAAACGGGAATTGTAAACATTTGAGCAGTTACATGTGCAGCCGTAATCTGACAGATTAACTTAACAGTTGGTCAGTAATAGTGCATATTATTCATGTGCAAAGTATTAGGTCTTCCAACTGATCAGTTAAACCTTACAAATAAATTGTGCATACTGCAGTGATTACAAAAATGTTATTCTAAACAAAGAGTAAAAGATCAATACAATTAGATCAAATCAAATGCACTAAATGAGCCACTGTTCTTGTTGAAGAGTCATTACTTTTTTGTCTGCGTGAAGACGTTAATGATTTGCCTGTAATGCGTATGACATTAAGCTTACCAACAACAAGAATGCATGTTTATCAATGTACTTTGGGGAATAGAAACACAAAAGTTCAAGATAAGTTCACTGCCATATTGTGAAACATTCTGGGCAAAGCAATAACATCTCCATGGAGACAAGCAAGTGAATAGTTACATAGAGCATCTTTAAAGCAGCAACTATGAATGAACTGGAACTGTAAAAAACCTGTGTAATCTAGCACCACTGTAATAAAACTTGATTAGTCATGATTGGTGGGATGACTAAAGGTCAGACAAAAAATTATATTAATGGTGGATTATAATATGTTTCTTAAAGCACTCGAGGTTGCTCTATAATTAATTTCTCATTCACTCTTTTAAATTACTCCACTGACCCAAGTTTTCTACAGTGCCTTAAAGTGTAGTGTTGTTTTGTCTTACGCACAGACTTATTACAGTTCTCTTTGCCAATATTTTCTGAATAAATGAATGAACAAATATATTGAAAAATAAATCATCTAACACTCTAACAGGCAGAATGCTGTAACTTTTAATAAGTGGATTTTTTTTGTGAACTCAGCCATCTGACTTGTTGCCGTAGAGTGGCTGTTGGAACCCTATTATTTGAGCTGGACCATAGCTGAGAGAGAGTGTTGCGGTTGAGAAAAGGATGTGAGAAACAGCCTCGACATTCAGAGCCACTCGCAGAGCCCTGAGAGCTGTGCACAGAAACACGAGAGTGCACCAGGGCATTTTAAGATGAAATCACCCATGCATCAACATGACAGCAGGTGAGATTTAAAACTGAAAGCTGACAAGAAGAGACAATTTTTCAGACCATATAGATATTAATAATAAGGCGTGATTTTTCAGGCATAAACACAAAATCATACTTACTTTGAAACATGGGAGATTGTCCATTTAACCATTCATTTATATTGACTGCAGTGATGCTTAAAGGGCCCATATTATTCTATTTTCTGATCTATTCTACTATTCTATTTTCTGTACATACTGTTCATGGAGTTGTGTTTTGTTTCATTCATATTTAAAACACCCTGCATATTTAGGAGTTCTTCTCTCAAACAGAAAACACTCTGTTCCACCTCATGATGTTGTGTAGTAATACAGAAGGGCTCAACTATTTTTAACTCCATACATATTCAGTAGATTGGAGCTATTGCGGCAAGTGAATTTCTCCTATGCAGGGCTCTCAAGTTTTGAAGGTTGGTTCTGCAAGGGCAGAAGGGCAGGGCAGAATTAGAAGGTACTTTGTTAAAATGGAAATGATAACAGGAGAAGTTCAATTTGTCAACTGGACCAAGTTTGTTTGGTTGAAAACGTTTCGCCGCTCATCCGAGAGGCTTCGTCAGCTCTAATAAGAATACTGGTAAGACACTTGCTTATATCTTGCTGTAGGGAGGAGCTACCTAGCTAACTACTTTCCGGAACTATCTCATTGGTTTCGGTCTTTTGTTTCTCTGGCGTCTAGCTTAACGATCCCTATTCATCCCTACACGCCTGCTTTTTCACACCTCTGGCCCTGACCTGGCTAACCCTATTGTTTCCCTGTTTGTTTGATCTAGGCTTAATAATGGAATTGTAGATGGGATGCAAATTATATCTTACGCCACCATTTCTGTTCAGAGAAGGATTCTCTTTTTTGACAAAAAAAAGACATATAATTTGGCCAAACACCTAAAAAACCATCTTGGCTCCATTGGTGGGTAACACGGAGCACCACATTGAGAACACAGCTGAATTTGTAAACAAAGTTAAGTCTCTCCAGTTTGGTCAGGATGAGACAATGGTTTCCTTTGATGTAACCTCTCTTTTCACTTGTATCCCCACAGCTGTAGCGGTCGAAGCAGCGAGAAGGAGTTTACTACAGGATTCCAAGCTAGAAGAGAGAACCAAACTTTCTCCTGACCAAATCTGCCAACTGCTGGAAATTTGTCTAAATACCACCTATTTCCAGTTCAGAGGGAACTTCTACAGGCAAATTCATGGCTGTGCGATGGGCTCACCGGTCTCCCCTATCATGGCTAATTTATACATGGAACAATTTGAACAGAGTGCCTTAGCTTCATATCCAGGCACTCCACCCACACACTGGTTTCGTTATGTTGATGATAATTTTACAAAAATCAAAATTCAAGATTTGGAACCTTTTACTGCACATATCAATTCTGTAGATCCTAATATCAAATTCACCCGTGAAGATGCCAAGGATAACACATTGGCATTCTTAGATTGTGCAGTAACGATAGGAGGAGACCGGGGACTCCAAGTTGAAGTCTTCAGGAAGCCCACACACACAGACCAATACCTGCTTTTTGATTCACACCACCCACTGCAGCACAAACTGGGAGTTATTCGGACATTACAACACAGGGCCCAAGTGGTTCCCACAAGCACAGAGGGTAAGGAAAAAGAAGAACAACATGTGCAGGAAGCCCTCTCTGTTTGTGGTTATCCCAAATGGGCTGTTAACAAAACCAAAAGAGACAAGGGCAAGAAACAAGATAATAGAGAATCCGAACCCAGGAGGAAAGGGGTAGCGATTCCGTACCTGGCCGGCGTGTCGGAAAAACTACAGAGGATTTTCAGACAATATGAAATCCCAGTTTATTTCAAACCCACAAACACTTTAAGACAAAAACTCGTCCACCCAAAGGACAAAACACCGAGCCACAAACAAAGCAATGTGGTCTACTCCATTCAGTGTAGTGAAGACTGCAGTGAGCGCTATATTGGAGAAACCAAGCAGCCACTTCACAAGAGGATGTACCAACACAGACGGGCGTGCCAGAGTGGACCGTCTTCTGCCGTATATCTTCACCTAGAAGCCACGGGACATTCATTTGAGGACAGTGAGGTTCAGATCTTAGCCAGGGAAAAGAATTGGTTTGAGAGGGGAGTTAAAGAGGCTATTTTTGTCAAAAAAAGAGAATCCTTCTCTGAACAGAAATGGTGGCGTAAGATATAATTTGCATCCCATCTACAATTCCATTATTAAGCCTAGATCAAACAAACAGGGAAACAATAGGGTTAGCCAGGTCAGGGCCAGAGGTGTGAAAAAGCAGGCGTGTAGGGATGAATAGGGATCGTTAAGCTAGACGCCAGAGAAACAAAAGACCGAAACCAATGAGATAGTTCCGGAAAGTAGTTAGCTAGGTAGCTCCTCCCTACAGCAAGATATAAGCAAGTGTCTTACCAGTATTCTTATTAGAGCTGACGAAGCCTCTCGGATGAGCGGCGAAACGTTTTCAACCAAACAAACTTGGTCCAGTTGACAAATTGAACTTCTCCTGTTATCATGGATTCTACCTGGACGACTGAGGGACTTTTCACGCATCTTAAAATGGAAATGCTTTTATAACAAAAAATCCATATTATCATTCAATAATTCAATAATGCACAGGATAATATTATTATTATTATCACACACGGTCTTGGTTTAGTCCTGGTTTAGTCCTGGTTTAGTCCTGGTTTAGACCTGGTTTAGACCTGCTTTAGTCCTGCCTTAGTCTTGGTTTAGACCTGGTTTAGTTTTGGTTTAGTCCCGGTTTAGTCCTGGTTTAGACCCAGTTTAGATCTGGTTTAGTCTTGGCTTAGTCCTGGTTTAGACCTGGTTTAGTCCTAGTTTAGACCTGGTTTAGTCCTGGTTTAGTGCTGGTTTAGACCCAGTTTAGATCTGGTTTAGTCTTGGCTTAGTCCTGGTTTAGACCTGGTTTAGTCCTGGTTTAGACCTGGTTTAGTCCCGGTTTAGTGCCGGGTTAGTCCTGGTTTAGTCCTGTTTTAGACCTGGTTTAGTCCTGGTTTAGACCTGGTTTAGTCTTGGCTTAGTCTTGGTTTAGACCTGGTTTAGTCTTGGTTTAGTCCTGGTTTAGTCCCAGTTTAATCCTGGTTTAGACCCGGTTTAGTCCTGGTTTACTCCCGGTTTAGTCCTGGTTTAGACCCGGTTTAGATCTGGTTTAGTCTTGGCTTAGTCCCGGTTTAGTCCTGGTTTAGACCTGGCTTAGTCCTGGTTTAGACCTGGTTTAGTCCTGGCTTAGTCCTGGTTTACTCCCGGTTTAGTCCTGGTTTAGACCCGGTTTAGATCTGGTTTAGTCTTGGCTTAGTCCCGGTTTAGTCCTGGTTTAGACCTGGTTTAGTCCTGGTTTAGACCTGGTTTAGTCTTGACTTAGTCTTGGTTTAGACCTGGTTTAGTTTTGGTTTAGTCCCGGTTTAGTCCTGGTTTAGACCCAGTTTAGTCTTGGCTTAGTCCTGGTTTAGACTTGGTTTAGACCTGGTTTAGTCCTGGTTTAGTCCTGGTTTAGTCCTGGCTTAGTCCTGGTTTAGACCCGGTTTAGTCCTGTTTTAGTCCTGGCTTAGTCTTGGTTTAGACCTGGTTTAGTTTTGGTTTAGTCCTGGTTTAGTCCCGGTTTAGTCCTGGTTTAGACCCGGTTTAGATCTGGTTTAGTCTTGGCTTAGTCCTGGTTTAGACCTGGTTTAGTCCTGGTTTAGACCTGGTTTAGTCCTGGTTTAGTGCCGGCTTAGTCCCGGTTTAGTCCTGGTTTAGACCTGGTTTAGTCCTGGTTTAGTCTTGGTTTAGACCCGGTTTAGACCTGGTTTAATCTTGGCTTAGTCCTGGTTTAGTCTTGGTTTAGTCCTGGTTTAGTGCCGAAATAGATGCAGAAATAATCTGATTTGACTCACCCATAAGAACGCGGTCACTCCCGATAGTTTGCGTATCCATGTATGCACGTGTCACGGTCTTTAATAATCCGGAGCTCCGGAGAAAAGGACATATCCTGAACTAATCCCGTGTCCCGAGGTGAGAGTTCCTTCTTACGTAGCATTAACGTAGCAAGTTAAGGATTCTTATTCTCTTGGAAATGCCACGTAAATATCACGCGGCTCGCTCACAGATGATCGGCGAACAGCCGCAAACACAACAGCGCTAATCGTCATGATTGGCGGGAGCGCGATCGGTGCGCAATTATGCTGCAACATGATTGGAAGCTGGAGCGCTGTTTGTCCTATGATTGGCTCTTGGCACTGGCTATTTTGACTTAAAGACGGCGAATTTCGCCAAAAGGTGAGGGATTTTCATGCCTGATTGATAAAATGCCACAAGGGATGGAAGAAGGGATGAATGTTTTAGAAGAGGGATGATTTTGACTATTTTTTCCCACAGGGGGGATGCCATCCCCCCATCCCCCCTCAACTCGAGTACTGGTGTGCGAGTGATAGAGCTGGGCGATATGGCCTGAAAATAAAATCTCCGATTAAAAAAAAAAAAAAATCAGATTTCCGATTTTAATCGATTTTTCTCTGCCCTACTCAAAAACAAATATCAGATGACAGACAAATGGCTCAAAACAATGCAGTGTTCTTTTATAAAACAAATACATTACACCTAGCATCAATTAAGCTGTTATTGTTTTAATATATATTAGGGCTGTCAGTTTAACGCGTAATTAGATTAATTAATTACACTGCTAATTAACGCGCCTTTGAACGGCGAGTTTATTTATAAAAATGTGACGGAGCAGATCCGTTTCTAAGCCCCCTGTCCTGTCCCCGCGGAGAGCACGTGAAGACGCCGCGGAGAGCATGTGAAGACGCGCGCCCGTTTCCGTATCTGCTGCGCTCCGCGCGCTGAACCCTTCAGCGCCTGGTGCCTCTTCAGACGGGGGTTTGTGAGATGGGGCTGCAGGTGGCTCTGACAGTACGAGGTCAGACACACCAGGCAGGACTTCACGGCTCTGAGCCTCGGCTCTGGGCACAGGTCACAGCCCACCTCTCCTGGAGCAGAGGACTGGGGTTTGGAGCTCACAGTTTCTTCATCTTCAGGTTTATTGCTGAACTGAGAGACCATCTCTGCCATAAAAGTATTGACTTTCATCTGAGATCTTGAGCTGAAGTCCTGTTTTAATTACCATAACCTCTCCAGCGTGTTCTGCCGTGACTAAGGGTGCACACTTAAGAAGCGTTAGTTTTGCCCATCCAAATCACGCTAAATACTAAATACTCACCCCGCGGTGCCGCCGCCTCCTCCCTCCTCCTCCGTGCGATGGTCCGGACACATCCACGCCGGGGGTCAGGTGAGCCATGAGTAATTTACACGGACAATTATTTGTATTCTCTGTATATTTGAAGCTGTGTATATTATTTATTGACGTTGCATGAAAGCTACTGTACGTGCTCACGTACACCAGAAATATTCGCCATTTAATAGGCTAGTGGAATGGTGTAAATGAGCTTGTAATGTGGGAGGTGAATGGAGGTGTACAGCAGTCTTGTCTTGGTTACATTGAAGGTAACGTGCACTGAAAGAGTGAGTGAAAGACTGAAAGAAATCTGCATTCTTTTCACTGTACCACTATAAATCACACGTTTGACACCTTTTTTGCACTGTGGGAAAGCACAATAAACCACCTAAATTATTTTTAATTATTAAAATTAAAATTAAAATTATTTTAATTATTTTTAAAAATGTGATTAATTAGATTAATTAATTACAAATCCTGTAATTAATTAGATTAATTTTTTTAATCGCCTGACAGCACTCAAAATTATATTACAACAAAATATATATAACAATAATAACAGTTATATAAATATCTTTCTTTTATAAAGAAGCATTTTATGGAGCTAAATTATTCCCTGATTATGGGAAAGATGGACTGGAGTGGGTAGTGTTGTGTTTTAGTTTTTCCTCGAGTGATGCAGAAAAGCCACTGTCTGTGTTCATGTATGTTAGCTTGTGCTAGCTTGTGTTAGCACCATGTCTTTTACAATATACATCATGTTTTTGGTAAAACATACAATCAGCGTGTGTGATTGCCTTCCATTGTGGGCCGTGCTTATCATAGTGCAAATAGTTCGAAAATGTTTTAGGGACTGGACGGTGGTTATTTTCATTCTGTTCGGACCTGCACTTGTCCCATTCCGCTGCCTCTGCTTTAGGCGCTAGGATACATTTGTCGTGCTACAGCTTTTGAACAGACCTTACAGCAAGCACTCGTTTGTTCTAAGTCCGACACAACAAAACCAAACCAGTTCCATATAACAGATGTAAACACCTTTGTTTGGTACAAGCTCCGGCTTTAGCTCACACGCTAGCCGCGCTAGCCCGTACAATGTTTGGGTACGTCCCGCTAACTTACCCGTGTAAAACGTGGCCGCGCATTAGTTCCGCTCGCATGTAAAAAATAATTTAAAAAATTGATTTTCATAAAAACACATCGTCCTGAACTGTAAAGTCGAATTAATCGCGCAGGTCTAGCGAGTGACTTTTTTTCGCTGAAAACGCGCAGTGCCTGCATTAACTTACCGATTTTCTGGGCACAGAAGCGCTGTGAACAGTGGCTACAGTTTTGAATTGCTTAAAAAAAATTTCAGCGTGAGAAATACCATGTGTGGCGTGTGAGCGTGTGAACACGTCGAATTGCATGTGTCACACTCTCAAAGCGTGAGACTTGAGAGCCCTGGTCCTATGTGAGATCGATAAAGTCTTATCTTATCTTATCTTAGAATCATTTGGATGATTGAACCCTGGCATTGCTAATCTTTACCGACCTAAAGGTAAAAGGTACTACTGCTTCATGCCATCACAAGGTGGAACAGAACATTTTGAGCTCCGGAGATATAGACAAACTAATAATAAAAGATTACTCATACACATGTGAATGAAACAAAACACAACTCCAGTGTTGGTGTTTTGATGTGCTCATGTAACTGTTACATAAAGGTGCATTTCTGTACTTTACAGCACATTCACCCAAACAGCTAGAGTTCATTTACACCCTGTCGTGCATACTGTATTTACTGTAATAAGCTTCTATAGCACACAACAGATCTAGCATTCGGTGGCAGAAAACCTTAAAACTGTGCATGAGGAATGTGCTCACCTTTAGCTTAGCCCAGGGGTGGGCAAACTTTTTGAATCGTGGGCCACAAAGGGTTCTAAAATTTGACAGAAGGGCCGCACCAGGAGCAGGTGGATTTAGTGGATTTTTGGTAAAAACACTCAAAATAACATGAGATATGTAGAAAACATGTGCTTTATTTCAATTAAAAATGAACAAAAGCATTACAACAAAATGTCCATCTTTCAAGTTCCACAGTATTTAGCTATTTATTGAAATGTCTCTTAAAACAGAGAAAATTTTATTAATAAAATACAGCTTTTTTTTAAAAAAATGCTAACAGTTACTATTTTAAAACACTGAAAGTTCTGTTCTCCTTCAGGTTCTTTCGTTCTTTCGTTGACTGTTTTGTGGCAAAGTGACGGCTGATATTATATTCTCTAAAAAACGCTACAGTCTCTTGGCATATCAGGCATACAGCAGCTGATAAATATTCGGTGAAAAAATATTTGTCCACTCCTTATTAAACACTCGATATTCTCTGTCCACTTTTCTTTTCTTAGCTCCGCTCGTCTTTACAGGAGGGCTGAGGGGTTAAAGAGTAAAGCACAAAAGTGGTGCAAAACGCCGCACCTCAACAAAGGTCGATGTATGTAGTGCACCAGCTATTGGAAAACGCCAGAATTGCAGGGAAATTAAAACATTAAAACATTAACAAGGTTTATTAATATAATTTCTTCAAGTTCAGCGGGCCGGATTAAGAAGCTTAACCGCATATGGCCCCCGGGCCGTACTTTGCCCATGCCTGGCTTAGCCAAATAAGTATGTTTATAATAGTAATAATCCTGGCCATCATCTTGCAACCTAATGTTCCATTTCTTTCCTGCATATGATCTTTGTCCATGTTTGATGAAGTTGACTTCCTCAAAACCTTCTCTTAATTTCAAAAAGCATGTGAAAAAGATTAGTAAAACCTTAAAATACAACTTGGCAACTTTAAAAAACATAAGGAACTCGCTTTCTATAGTAGCAGAAAAAAGTTATTTAAATGCGATGATACTGTCACATTTCTCATATTGCATTTCAAGCTGGTCACAAGCAAGTAAAACCACTTTGAAGCCCTTAGAATCCATTTACAAACATGCACTCAAAATCCTTGATAAAAAGACACAATTATATCATCACTGTCTTATACTGGACAAGCCTAAATTGCTTAGCTTTGATCATTTTATTTCCTTTTCCCAAGTACAAATGGTTTATAAGATTATTCACAATCTGGCCCCGCCCCCGTCAAAGAGTTTATTCATCAGACCTCAGAAGTAATGACTAGAATCACCAGAGCCTCTAGCAGCGGACTATGCAGTACAGTGGTCCCTCGCTCTATCGCGGTTCACTGTTCACGGCCTCGTTGTTTCACAGATTTTTATTTTTTTTAATTAATTTTTTTTATAGTGTAACATTGTATTCTGCGTCCTGATTGGCTAAGAGACTGTAGACCTTTGCCGATTGATAGATGGGGGACGCGGGGGGACTGGGCCCAGACTAGAACTAGACCAGGACCAGACCGGGACTAGACCGGGACTAGACCAGGACTAGACCAGGACTAAACGTGGACTAAACCACGGCCGGCGCCATCAGTCCCGCCCCCTCCATCCAAACGAAGGCTTCAACTTTTCTGAGGTAGGCTAGCTTCCAGTTCCTACACAGTATTTTATGTTAAGGTGTGGACTTTATAGTGAGAGAAAAATGATGTGTTGTTGTAAATATATGTACATGAAAGGTTTATCCTTTACCCCTTGTGTGACTGGCATTGCCCAATTGCCCTGTGTTTGCGCTTGTGGTGGAGGGCTATGTGGCGTTAATGTACTGTCTCTTGGCGTTGCTCAGATCAGTTGTTGGCTTGGTTTTGTGGTATGCAGGAGATCACTTGACCGAGGGTCTACGTTCAAATAATAATAATAATAAAAAACTCATCACTTTTTACTCTTACTCAGTCAGTCTCTTACAAAGGTGTAGTCTAAATACACGAGCTCTCAAGGAGCACGCCTGACCCATTACGCACGCTAGGAGCGCACTTTGTTGTGGGATATGTGTGTGTGTGTGTGCGTGTGTGTGTGTGTGTGTGTGTGTGTGTGTGCGTGTGTGTGTGTGTGTGTGTGTGTGCGACGCGACCCCGTCCCCTGTGATAAACTCATCGCCCCCTTAATATTTTATGTCTGGCGCCGGGCCTGGACTAAACCAGGTCTAGACCAGAACTACACCAGGTCTAGACCAGGTCTAAACCAGGTCTAAACCTGGACTGGACCTGGACTAAACCAGGGCTGGACCAGGTCTAGACCTGGACTAAACCGGGACTAGACCAGGTCTAAACCAGGATTAAACCACCACGTGCCACTCTTTGCTGGTTTCGTGGGGCTGGTTTGAGGCTCGGCGCCGCGGTTCGATCTCGTGCTCGCAGCCCCGGTGTACACGCGGCCTCGCGCCGGTCGCGCTGCTCTGTCACGGATTTGACCACGATGAGGGGTGCACGTGTCGCCACACTTCTCCAAGGGGTTGGTGTGCGTCGCGTCCCGGGACGTGGCAGTGCCGTTGGATGAGCGCGGTGCTTCCTGCGGATCCAGTGACTCATGTCTCCGCTCCCCTCGCAGGGCTTCCGGAGCCGTGCCTCCCCCCACGTTTCACTATTAATACATTTTGTTGAAAATCTATGAAAGTTTGAGTGTTTAAACGAGAGGGAAATGTGAGAAAAGGTTAATTCCAGTCTGAGAAATGCGTATAATGTGTGTGGTGAGGCATTTACAGCCTTAAAACATGTAGAATAATTGTAAAGTATAAAGTTGTCCTACTTCGCGGATTTCTCTTATTGCAGGTTATTTCTGGAACCTAACCCCCGCGATAAACGAGGGATTACTGTATTCCCAAGTGCAGAACTAGCCTGGCTCAGTCTGCATTCTCATTCCACACAACAAAGCAATGGAACAAACTCCCTACTGAGCTGAGGCACGAAAAGAACTTCTAGAGAAATAAGGAAGTGGTTCATTGAAAACCAGAGATGCATGCACTGAAACATTTTAAATTGATATTATAAATGCTTTAATTGATATTGCAAAACTACGCAATTATGTTTATTATGTTTATTATTATTATTATGTTTATTATTATAATTATATGTTTATTATATTATAACTTTTAGAAAAGAAAAAATATATGAATTGGTCTCTATTTATTGTACACACATTAGATTGCTGAGCTATAACTGTTAATTTTTAGCATAATCAATTTGAAATGTAAGCAGTTTCTGCTTGGTATTACAATGTATGACGAGGATGAATGGGAGTATGTGTATGTGTATGTGTCTGAGAGTATGGAGTATGTGTTTTTTTGTTGCACTGTATATAATGTCCCTTGTCCTCTTTTCCCTAAAGGACTACAGATGGAAATTAGCTTTCAAGCTATAATCTGGTACAAGCATCTCTGCCTTTGGCATTATGTGGCTGTACATTGTCCTGAAATAAATAAATGAAATGAAATGAAACCTGTGTACAATGGCCCAGCACTGCACCATGAGGAGGGAGTGATATCTTAATTATGTCTGGACAGAGCTCAAAGAGGTAATCACAGCATAAGAGAGGCCTGAGCTGTGGGACGGTGTGTTTGTGAGACTCTTGTTAGAGTGCTCCAGCTCCCACAGATGAATTCTGTCATTGTATCATTGTGCAAGACACTTACCCCTTCTTGCCCACACTCTGGATACACTGGTGTATGAGTGTATGTGTGTTCCTTGCACTTTGAGCACTTTCAACACCACATGGGACGACAGCGGCTCGGTGCTTAGAGCAATCATCCACCATCCCAGACGTTGGATGTTTAATTTCCGCTCAGATCAAGTTTTGACGCGTTGCCTAGTGTGTATGTGGTGTGAGCATGAGTGAGCAGATTGGCGGTTTTTCTTCCATCTCTAGGGCAGCTACTGGGTTACAACAATATTTGTAAAAATGTGCTTGTGACTACTGCATAAGCTTTGCAAAGCTAGTGTTTTATATCATGCATACGTGAAGAATCCCTCAGTCGTCCAGGTAGAATCCATGATAAAAGGAGAAATTCAATTTGTCACTACAAGTGAGCTCCTCCCTGCAGCTAGATATAAGCAGTGTCTAACCAGCACTCGAACCAGAACTGATGAAGCCTCTCGGATGAGCGGCGAAACGTTTGACCAAATAAACTTTGTCCAGTTGACAAATTGAATTTCTCCTTTTATCTCTTATATCATGCATATTTGACTTGTATGACTCCAAATTTAACATACTTTGTTAAACTTTGTTACTTTGTTAAATTAATGACCGAAAGGACAAGACCGCGGATACAAAATGCTGAAATTAATTTCCTCCGCAGAGTGGCTGGGCGCACCCTTAGAGATAGGGTGAGGAGCTCAGTCACACGGGAGGAGCTCGGAGTAGAGCCGCTGCTTCTCCACATTGAGAGGAGCCAGCTGAGATGGCTCGAGCATCTGTTCCAGATGCCTCCTGGTTCCGGGCATGTTCCACGCAAGAGGAGGCCCCGGGAAAAACCCAGGACGCGCTGGAGGGACTATGTCTCCCGGCTGGCCTGGGAACGCCTTGGGTTCCCCCTGGAGGAGCTGGAGGAAGTGTCTGGGATGAAGGAAGTCTGAGAGTCCCTGCTTAGAAGTCTGAGAGTCCCTGCTGAGGGTCCCCATGACCCAGCCCTGAATAAGCGGAAGAAAATGGATGGATGGATACTTTGTTAAACAAGTCATGGGCTTCAAACTGATTTTATAATTTTATAGAAAGAGCCTTAGGGCCAGTGAGTAGTACAAAATAATATTACTTAAATATGAACTTACTCACGTTAACAGTGACTGAACACATTTCTATGCACTTTTGGCTTCAACGTACATATTTGTCAATGGTAGTCTCTAAATGGTATTGGAGCATGGGGTTTAAACAGCTTTCATGAAGGGCTTATGCTTCCACAGCCTTCCGTGCCCCAGACATGGATGAATCTGACATACTAGCATGCAGGCAGGCAAGGGATATTAAAACTCCACTTGAAATTGGCGCCTGGATATTTTCAATTTGGCTCTGATTACCTGGGTGAGAGGGGATAGCAGGCCAATTGACTTCCCCTACTGCTGTAAATGGCTACTCGCCTACTGTATAGATGAATATTTGATCAAGAGCGACAGTATTACATTTGCTGGGGTTGATGAAAAAGGGAGCTGTGGTCCACTCCCTCCAGAGAAAATGATTAGAACGGTTAGAAGTGATTTGACTTTCATTGGCTTGGGATTTAAATACAGCTTTTGCAATAGCACTATTTGTTTATGAAGGAATTATTTTGCAGATTTTATGGATTGCGATTACACAGAAAAGTATTTACTGATTCTAAAACTAACCCACATTTCTGAAAAGTAAGCAAACATATATGGTTAATTATTTTTATTTTATATTTTTATGTTTTCTTAGGATACAAGTATGGTTCAATTTTTTTTTCATAATGTAGTTGGTCTGAGAGCAGGGAGAAGTAATATTAGAATCTTGTAAAGCTTTTAGTGGATCTGTGTCACTGTGTGTCATGTTTTGAGCAACCTTTTTTTTTTTTTTTGCTTCTAGAGCATTTTTAGATCATCTTAAAGATCCCATGACATGGTACTTCTTGATGCTTTTATATGGCTCCTTAATGGTTCCCTAATACTGTAAATGAATCTTTCTTCAAAATCAACACTCACATAAGATGAGAAAGAGTCATAAATATCTCTCTCAAACTCTTTATTCTGGGCGTTGTTGCTTGAATGCAAATGAGGAGAAAAAAGCTGGCCAATAGCAGAGGGTGGGGGCGTGGCCAAACGCTCCGGTCTCCGCTGTCAGCCCACAGCTGATCCATTTCCTTGTTTTTGCACGGAGGAGAGAGCTGAAGCGTTCCATTGAAAAATAAACACATTTCCACATAAAATAAAATTAAACCACTGCTGTTCAAAGGTCCAGAGGCTCAGATAAAGGACTTCCGAGCCTAGAAACACTCGGACGTGCCTCCAGGCAAATAAAAAAACGCATTTCGCATTGCCTAGCGCATTCGCAGTCCAAACTCTCTGGGCGTGATTTACAGAGACGCTGAGTACAGACAGACGGGGGTGGAACTGCATTTGCATTTCTTTTTTCGATCTGACGTCAATAAGGTGCCTTGTTCAAACTCGCCCGTTTGAGCTCCGATTTTTTGTAACGCAGAAAAGGATCGCAAATGCTCAGTTTAGACATTTCACAACTTTTAAGCATGGGGGGGGGGGGCTAAACAGGGTAGCGGAGCTCACATTATCGTTCAAAAACCTCAGAAAGTGAAAATTTCATGCCATGGGACCTTTAAAATTCCGCTAAAGACTGCAGCACTTACCAATTTCAGATATTTTAACTAGGGATGCACTATATATCGACATTCGTGATAGGCTCTTGCATGCGGCATGACTGGCGTGAGACCGTGCGTCCCACCCAGGGCTGCGAGCACGAGACTTGTGCCCAAACCGTGCCTCCTCTAGACCAGGTCTAAACCAGGATTAAACCACTGCGTGCGGCTCTTTGCCTGGTTTCGTGCGGCTCTTGCATGCGGTCATTCATGTCGAGGTTTGATGTGCTCGGACTGTGTGCCTCCTGCGTCGCTGCTACACGACTAAGAGCAAATGAGGCAGGAAAAGAACAGGTAGAGATCGTTTACAGAGGGATCCGGCTGCATTTCCACAAACTCACTCGCCTCTGTTCGGTTGTAAAGGCAGTAAACCGGTGAAACTGCTGCTGCTGCTAATAGCAGAGCTAGCACGACACCAGGAAATAGACCCGCACGCGGTGATTTAATCCTGGTTTAGACCTGGTCCTGGTTTAGTCCAGGTCTAGACCTGGTCCAGTCCTGGTTTAGTCAAGGTTTAGTCCTGGTCCAGTCCAGGTTTAGACCTTGTATAAACCTGGTCTAGACCTGGTTTAGTCCACGTTTAGTCCTGGTCTGGTCCTGGTCTAGTTCCAGTCTGGTCCCCCCCTGCGTCCCTCATCTCTAATCGGCAAAGGTCCATTAGCCAATCAGGAAGCAGAACACAATGTTACACTATAAAAAAAATTAAAAAAAAGTTACACTATAAAAAAAAAGTTACACTATTAAAAAAAAAATTAATTGAAAAAAAAAAAAAAATCAGGAGTCAAAACACATTTTGAAAATAAAAGAAGACATTCAAAAATTCATTTTGCATGATTTTCAGTCTGTATAAAATGTTATCTCTATCTTAGAATAAAAAACAAATAAATATCGGTATCGGCTAATATGGACACCGGCCGATATCGGTATCGGTATCGGTTAAAATTTTCACATTGGTGCATCCCTAATTTTAACCTAAATTATCTTCTGTTCCTGTTTTTCTTGCTGTATATTGTGTATTGGGCTTATTATTGTATGTAAAGCACTTTTGGTCAGCTGTGGTTGTTTTGAAATATGCTATACAAACACATTTGACTTGACTTTGATTAAATTAGACAAGGACTGATTTAGGATTCATGTCAAGACCAAATCAATCACCTGTATCTGACTTGGTCTAAGCATTGCATAATTGAATAGATTTAACATTTTCAAAAGCCAGACACTTTGGATTGTGTTGCTTTCAGACAAACTTATGTCCCATCCTACGCAAGTCTCTGCCCACTCTGAAGTTAGCCAATACGCATTTATTCCTCCAGCATCTCCAGTAATAAATCTCCCTTGATTACAGACAAAATTTAACTATGCCATAAAATCAATCCATCTGCCTGTCAGATCCCTTGTCCTTGGCGATTTCTGCAAATAGCCACTATTATGGTGAAATCTGAGTGTGAAAAATGGGGCCTCTTTGAAAAATAGCCCAATTACAAAGTGCTGAATTTCAGAAAAGTGACACTTAGCAATGAGAAAACCACCTTATACAAGTTATATGTATACTGCTCCTGAAGGATGGGTCAAATGCAGAGAAATAATTTCCCTATGGGGATGAATAAAGTCTGTCGTCTTCTTCTTCTTCTTCTTCTTCTTCTTCTTCTTCTTCTTCTTCTTCTTCTTCTTCTTCTTCTTCTTCTTCTTCTTCTTCTTCTTCTTCTTCTTCTTCTTCTATAGCTTGATGAAGATGAAGGTGAAGATAATGAATAAATAATTGTCAGTAAAAAGATAAAAGATAAAAGATAAAAGACTCACTTAATGACTCCAACTTGGCTAAACAAAAATTTAATGCTGACTGAAATGGATGTTGTAGAGGGCTTTTTTTTGCTCTTCATTGCAATGCCTTTTTATTTACAGCCATAAACAACATTGTATTCTGGTGGTGTGCTTTTGGAGTCAATTGGTATGATTAGTACGATTACATTGTGAAGCCACATTTAAGATCCACTCTGTTTCTGGTAAAGGATTCACATAGAGATGTTACCGCTTTGCTTTACACATTAAACATATCTATTTCCACTGAGACGACCAAAGGAGCATGGTTGGAACTTGCAATAAAAAACTCCTATAACTGAATACATGGACGTTTTATGGTATACTGTGGAGCATTCCAGACAAAGCAATAGCATATCCATGGAAACAAGCAGCGGCACAATTTTTTTCATAGTGCACCTTTAGGGATTAGAACATAAAGAAATTGACTACACATGCTCACCTCCCTAATCTACTTGTTGACCAATAATATGCCTAATTGTCCCTATAGCAGTTTCAGTATGTCACCTTTCAAATGTCAAGTTGTGGGGTTGTGTTTTTTGGTATTGCAGTATTTTAGATATATTTGTCTGTCCAGTTGTCTTTGTTGAAGAGAATTTTCCAGTGTCTGCATGAAGCGTTATTTCTGCATCCCCCGCACGATGCAATGGATGAATGGAGCTGGCAGCCATTTGAACCATGGGGATTTGATATTTGTTTGAGGTTTGAGATGCATTTGGAAAGCAAGTCTAGGGCAACAGCAGTATGGTAACTGTAACTGATCATTCTTGACATGTAACAACAAATAAAAGTTCTATTTCATTTCTAGAGTCAAATTCGTTTATTCTGCAAAGTCGACTTTTTAGAGCTTTTAACTGTGTTATAGTTGTTTCCCCTTCTCATTAAGCCTGTTGAAGTTGTATTTGGAGTGATTTGTGCATGTTTGAGCAACCTTTAATCACTTATTTTCAAGACGCCATATTGTTGATCAACCCACGTTTTCACCATCCCCTGTATACGCCAAATGTTCTGTACTTACAATTTTATTTTCTTAATCAGTGATACATGCAGGATTCTGCGGGATCGCACAGTCATTTTGGGACAAATGAAAAAATAATAAAAAATCTCCTCCATGCTAGCGTGATCTGCAGCTATCCATTGTAGGTGCCGACTCTTTGTTGTGATAACTTTTACAGCAACGTCAGCTCCCAGTGAGCAGCGCAGTTTTCTAATGCAGGTCAGCAGACTTGTTTCTTTTATTATGAATATTCAGATTTAAAATGTGCAAATTATAACAAGATTTGGGTTGTTAGATTTGGGTTGCACATATATGCTGGGCTCTGTTCCTTCAGTGTTGTGTGATTAAATCAAGGTTTGGCATTGTGCTGAATGTCTCTACACACTATTTAAGCTCCCTGTCCTCACAAAATGTTTTTTGTTTTTTTTTGGTATTTATCTTTTCTATTTTTACCAACACATGGTATAATGTTTGTATATTGTTAAACTGACCGGCTATACAAATGCATTTCAAAGATTTTATCCTTTCACATTCCTAACACAGTTTAGTATTTTGTACCCAGGGCTTCTGAAAAACTCTGAGGAGCAAACTGCCTTCAATTCAGTTCAAATTGGAAGTTATGTGACTCCTAATTGAATCACAGGGCTGGCTCCCATCCACCTCCATGACATGAAGGATAATGGCACCATGCACGAGACAGGACGGAGACAGACGGAATCATGATAATCGGGAAAGAGGCACGCAGTTCCAAAACGAACTCATATAGTCAGCATATGCCACCGTTATTCTTCTATAATAACCCAGATGTCTTACACAAGTGTTTGTCCTTCTGTGTGTGGCGTCATGAAGCGAGACAGATGCAACTCTAACAAAAAATAATAATAATAAGCTTTCTTTGCACTTTTTTTTTATTTCACTATTGTAATTGAAAAGAGAGAGATACTGCAGTACCTTTAGCTGGGTTGTGAAGCCTTCAGCCTAGACTTCACCAGTTCACCTGCACCATTAGGATGATAGCATCAAAAGAAGTCAAAAACCAACCGATAAGCAACATGGTAACCTATAGCAGTGGGTTTTCTCCCGCAGAACATGGTGCAATGGGAAAGTGAGGCTAGCATTGCTCCTATAATCTCATTGTCTGCAGCTGTGAACATAATCCATGTGTGAAGAGGTTAACTGAGTCTATGGCCACTGTCCAGTCTGTGTGCACGTCCAGCACTCCTCCAGCTACCTCCACTCGTGAACACTGCTAGCCAATTTGTAATGACCTTAACATATTCAACTGAATAAGCACTGCACCACTTTTCAGCTCTTGGTGGGAAAATGTACAGTGACATGTTCAAGCAGCGTGGCAAGGCAAAGTTAAATCTCCACTTAGAGCCAGTCCCTTTGAAGCAAACAACCAAAGTTTACAAAGGTGAGCTGGTTCTCCTTCTTTCAACAAAGTTATAGAGTGCTTAGCTCAGTCGAATTGGTGCAGAGAAGTACTGCAACACCCAAAGTGATTTAAGAGAGTTTAAAGTTTGTGCTGCAGTTTGGGGGAGCAATGCAGCAAGTGGAGAGACCATTGGGTTTCAGATGACAACAATCTATAGGCTAATAATATTTAATAAAGACGGGGGCAGCTAAAATACAGTAAATATTGTTAAAATGTAGATTTCTGTTGTAATACAGTGAGTTCTAAGGTCTTGTTACTAATAGAAATGATCAGATTCAACTTCTCACTCTCGACATAAGCATCATTGGTAGAATGGTCAGATCCATTGACCCACAGGTTAGCGATTCCAACTCCCACAACAATCGAATACTGTAATTACGTCCTTGGGCAAGGCATTTAACCCCCCTTGCCTCCAGCATCGACGTTCACTGTTGTTTGAATGTTTATGCAAATGAAAGAGTGCCTTGAAGGTAGAAAAGTGCTATGTAAGCATAAACCTTTTACAAATAATTCCTAATGTATGAAGTAAGTAAACTAAGTTGTAAGTTCAGAGATGAAAAAGTGAAATGGATCAATTAAGTCAAGTGTGTCATTAAAACCCTTTCATGCATGACGGTCACTACAGTGGACAGTTAATCTGCTTCTCACAACACCATTGTCGATACAATGGATTTTTCTTGAACTTTCCTGATTGCCTTGATCCCTATCATTATACATTTTTATTGATTGTAGAGGGTCAGATAATGACCCAACTAGTCCAATTAGACATTTCAAAGCCCAAAGAGGGGAAATCATTAATAATCTGAAATGCCAAGTTAATTATATAAAAGATCAGTATACCATCTTTTTTCTGTTACCCAAAAGCATATCCTTAACTGAGCCTGAAGAGGATGAAAATGTCTGTATGAAAAAAGCAACAATGACATACTGAAATAAACAATAATTTAAAAGACAAAGAGGTACATGGTAGTGAAGTTATTAACAGTTCACTGATACTGGTATTTAATTATGAGGATTGTAAAAATAGCACATTGCTGTTTCATTTAATTAGAGAAGATCACTCACATAATATCTGTCAATGAAATCATCCAATGTCCTAAAGACAGAATTAGCAGGATTAGTTTTTCTTTAATTTAGTTGCAGAATGAAATAGAATATTAACAGCAGTAATGTTGAAGCTTATGTCAAAAAATATTAAAGGGAATTAAAATATCCAAAGGGTAAATACAGCAATTATTAAAGCATCACTGAACAGTAAAGCCCAACAGCGACTCTACTTCCTCCACAAGCTGAAGAGAGCCAGAGCCCCAGCTCCATCATGAGCACCTTCTACAGAGGCACCATAGAGAGCATCCTCACCAGCTGCATCACTGTGTGGTATGGCACCTGCACCGTGTCCTGCCGGAAAAAGCTACATCAAGTAGTGAGAGCAGCTGAGAGAATCATGGGTGTCTCTCTCCCCTCCCTGCAGGACATCTACTGCACCAGCCTCACCCGCAAAGCCCTCTGGGTGATCCCACCCACCCATCCAACTGCCTCTTCAGTCTGCTGCCATCAAGAAGGAGACTGAGGAGCCTCAGGGCAAAGACCAGCAGACTGAAAGACCGCCTCATCCACCAAGCTGTCAGGATGCTGAACTCTCTCCCTGCCCTGCCCTACCTCCCCCAGTGACACTGCTGCTTAAATGAGACTTAAATGACACTGACACTGCTGCTTAAATGACACCATTTGAGCTTTATTACGGAACACATTGTGTGTTTTACCTATTTGTATATATACAGGTTTACTGTACTTTTGCTATGGGTATTTGTGATATTTTAGTCACTTTATATTATATGTTGCAATAATGCTGCAATAGGGCTCGTGCAATAATTACCTGTGCAATAGGAATTGTGCAATAATTGTTCTGTGAAATAGGGCTTGTGCATTATCCATTGTGGACTAGGGCTGGTGCAATATTTTGGCACTTGACATGTATCCTGTGATGAGTTCTGACTGTTATTTGTCTGTACTGTATGTGTGTGTATAACTGTTTTTAAGCTGCGGGCAGTGAGCCCAAGACAAATTTCCCCTCGGGGACAATAAAGTTTATCTTATCTTATCTTATCTTTAGTCATGGTGTTTATTGTCTTGTTTATCAGATGTTTTATGTTCACTGTGGGCCTAGGAAGCGCTGCAATTTCAAACCCTTTGTGTGCAACCTGTACATATGTTTTTTGACAGTAAAGCTGACTTTGACTTTGATTACTTTAATTTATTTATTTTAAAACAGTGATTAGGTTTATAATCTCAATATACCACACCAGAATGTGGATATTTACAGTATGAAATGAAGTGTGAGAGAAGCTTTGAAGTTTTGAGACTGTGACACACGCATTTCAACGAGTTCACACACTCACACGCCACACACGGTATTTCTCACGCTGAAATTTTGTTTAATTCAATGAAACTCTAGCCACTGGTCACAGCGCTTCTGTGCCCAGAAAATCGGTCTGTGTGGCTCAGAAGAGTTATCCAGGCACAACACCCCTTTCAGCCAATCAGAAACTAGATTGTTATGTTTGTGCCTGTTCGTCGATCAGCTGTGAGCGAGCCGCATGATATTTACGCGGCATTTCCAAGAGAAGAAGAATGCTACGTTAATGCTTTGTAAGAAGAAACTCACCTGGGGACACGGGATGCGTTTGGAATATGTCCATTTCTCCGGAGTTCCGGATTATTAAAGACCATGGATATACCCGACGCGCGCATACACGTGAATACGCAAACTGGGAGTGACCGCGTTCTTATGGGTGAGTCATATTATCAGAGTATTTCTGCGTCAAAGGGACAGATTAGCTGTGTCCCTTTGATGCAGGGGGCTTGTGTCAGCGTGTGTGTACAGGGCTAAACCGGGAATAAACCAGGACTAAACCGGGTCTAAACCAAGACTAAACCAGGACTAAACCAGGACTAAACCAGGTCTAAACCAGGACTAAACCAAGACTATACCAGGACTAAACCAAGACTAAACTGGGTCTAAACCGGGACTAAACCAGGACTAAACCAGAACTAAACCAAGATTAAACCAAGACTAAACCAGGTCTAAACCAGGACTAAACCAGGACTAAACCAGGTCTAAACCAGGACTAAACCAAGACTATACCGGGTCTAAACCGGGACTAAACCAGGACTAAACCAGGACTAAACCGAGACTAAACCGGGTCTAAACCGGGACTAAACCAGGTCTAAACCAGTCCTAACCAGGTCTAAACCAGGACTAAACCAGGTCTAAACCAGGACTAAACCAGGTCTAAACCAGGTCTGAACCAGGACTAAGGTGTGTGTATGTGTGTGATAACATATTATCCTGTGCATTATTGAATTATTGAATAATTATATAGTCATAGTCATAGTCATAGTTTGCTTTATTGTCGAAAAACAATCATGTACATGTACATAGAATGGACTTTTTGTTATAAAAGCATTTCCATTTTAACAAAGTACCTTCTAACTCTGACCTGCCCTGAAACACCACAGTCATGTCAGTGATGGGGGAGGGCTTAGCTTAATGTCAGGCAAATGAGTTCCTTTCTGTCCCACAAGCAGATCTTTAACAGGGAATTACTCAGATTGTTGCCTTCAGAATGTGCTGCTTTCACCAGGGGGATTGTTTCTTTCCGATAAATAGTATTGTCTTGTGGAGGCCATGCAACTGAGAATGCAAGCTATGAATCAGATGGGATTTAGGATTTGCCATGTCTAGCAAGTCACCCTAAAATGGACTAGAATGCAGGAAATTGCATCTAAGAAATACATGAAAATATGTCACATAAATGAAAAATTTCACCATCCCCCCTGGTTTCATTTTACAACTCGACTACTGAGGACGGAAACTGAACACGAGTGAGATGAACAAATGATGACAAAACAGTGAATGATAAAACAAACGAACATCCAGCTCAGGACTGAGAACCATCAGGTAATAACTTCATTTATATAACTCTCATTAGTTGCTTTGTAGTTTTGCTCTTTAGACATTTACCCCCCCCCCCCCCCAAAAAAAAAAAAATAAATAAATAAAAAATCTCACTCCAGCCAACCTTCAAAACTTGAGAGCCCTGTTTTTTATTATATTGTTTACTTTTTTTTTTTTTAATCTTTTATTATTACAAGGTACATATTTTGACATCACAATAACATTCGCAAAACACTTAACACCACAATAACATTCGCAAAACACTCAAAAGACACATCGGGGGATGGGGAGTGCAGAGGACCAAAGGGCTCGTTCCAGGTGAAGAAAGGGGGTCTGGGGGGGAGCAAGGGCAATGTAGTGTCTAGGGAAGGTCTAGACAACAGGGTCCAGGGGGGGCAGCAGAGGGGGGCAGGGGTCAGAAGTCCAGCCGCATGCTATTAGTTCTTTTCGTCTATCTTAGCAAGTCAACGGGTTCTTCTGATCCTAAGCATTTCATTCCATTGTTGACCTTGTGTTGATCCTGCATATGACAAATAAACAATCTTGAATCTTGAAATCTATTACATTTAGCTACACCTCATCTCAGTTTGTCCTACTGAGTTTTGTGATGTCATTTGAAACCCAAGCAATGAGAAATTACTAAAGCAAATTGCGAGTAGTCAAGTTGATGGAAATATACTATATTATTTAGCATAATTCATGCATGTTTAAGTGATCTTTTTAATCAAGACAATACTGCCCCAAAAATTCTAAATTTTTCCTACCCAGCAGCCATTTTGACACAAATCCACTGGTCGGTGATGTAAACTGCAGCTATTCACAGACAGGACTGCTAGCATGGTCCGGTAACAATTAAAATAACTTTGTGGTGATGAAACATGAAGGGGTGGGCCAAAAACACTGCTGTGGACTTCCTTTTAGATCAATATTGCAACTGAATAATGTCCAAATCAAAAGGTGATCAAAATCAAATTATGATCAAAAGATGTCATAGGTTATTATAGTATATAGCATGTCTTGTTTTGTCCACTTTGGCAGAAGTCTGATGCCCTCAGACATCATATTTCTGAACAACAATCCCCGCTGAGTGAGCTGTAGAACTGTAACGTCAATTGTAATGTGTCTGAATTTGTTGTGTTGTGTTGTCAAACAAGCTTTGTGTGTGTGAAAATGATTTTCCCCTTGGGGACAATAAAAAAAAATCTAAAGTCTAAATAGTCTGTTTTACTACAACACTTTAGGTTTACAGTAGATGTAATCCCTCATTTGAGTGCTACATGGAAGAAACCATTACAAAGGTAGTCATCTGGACAACATTTTTTAAATTGAGACGTTTCAACTGTCATCTAGAAATAGTTTTGGATCTGAAGATATTGGTCTGAGAAGCTGAGATTTATACTAGAGCAGGGGTCGGCAACCTTTACCACTCAAAGAGCCATTTGGACCCGTTTCACACAGTAAAGAAAACACTGGGAGCCACAAAACCCTTTTGAAATTTAAAATGAAATAACACTGCATATAACGGCTTTTTTTTGCCTTTGTGCCATAGAATTACATTTTGAAAATGAATGAACTAAAATAAAATACATTTTAATTAGGGCTGTCAGTTTAACACGTTAATTAGATTAATTAATTACACTGCTAATTAACGCGTTATAAAAATTAACGCAATTAATTATGAGCACAATTCAATGCGTGCGCATTTTAAATTTGGCGTGCGGGGCCTTTGAACGGCGAGTTTATTTATAAAAATGTGACGGAGTAGATCCGTTTCTAAGCCCCCTGTCCCCGCGGAGAGCACGTGAAGACGCGCACGCCCATTTCTGTATCTGCTGTGCTGTGCGTGCTGAACCCTTTTCAATTCCCCATAACCTCTCCAGCGTGTTCTGCCGTGACTAAGGGTGCACACTTAAAGGGATATGCCACCCCCAGGTCAAATTTGGGCATCTCCCCACAGTCCAGAGACTAAAATAAGTGGTGGAAAGCGTTTTCCTGGTCACCCAGCCATTGTCCGAGTCTGTCAGCACTGACCGCCGCGGTATCTGCAGCTACTCCGCGTTAGACTGGAGTCCTATGGCGCCAGAGAAAGATTTCGGCCAAAAGGAATTAATTTGCTCGATGCGTTTCCCAATTACTTTCTGTGTAGTGCGCATTCATATTGAGTGCAAATAAATGTACAAATCAACACGGAGAGCTTGCCTTGGTCATTTTGGGTGGGAACTATTTTTCAGTGCGGAACAATAAAGCCGAAGGACGCACCACGCTGCGCAACAGGGGAACTCCCTTCCTGGTGCGTAACAGGGATTCCCCTGGCAGCGTGGTGCGTCCTTCGGCTTTATTGTTCCGCACTGAAAAATAGTTCCCACCCAAAATGACCAAGGCAAGCTCTCCGTGTTGATTTGTACATTTATTTGCACTCAATATGAATGCGCACTACACAGAAAGTAATTGGGAAACGCATCGAGCAAATTAATTCCTTTTGGCCGAAATCTTTCTCTGGCGCCGTTAGACTCCAGTCTAACGCGGAGTAGCTGCAGATACCGCGGCGGTCAGTGCTGACAGACTCGGACAATGGCTGGGTGAGCAGGAAAACGCTTTCCACCACTTATTTTAGTCTCTGGACTGTGGGGAGATGCCCAAATTTGACCTGGGGGTGGCATATCCCTTTAAGAAGCGTTAGTTTTGCCCATCCAAATCACGCTATCATTTACTCACCCCGCGGTGCCGCCGCCTCCTCCCTCCTCCTCCGTGCGATGGTCCGGACACATCCGCGCCGGTAATCCAGTTTCGCGGGTTCCGGGGGTCAGGTGAGCCATGAGTAATTTACACGGAGAATTATTTGTATTCTCTGTATATTTGAAGCTGTGTATATTATTTATTGACATTGCATGAAAGCTACTGTACGTGCTCACGTACACCAGAAATATTCGCCATTTAATAGGCTAGTGGAATGGTGTAAATGAGCTTTCAAATGAATGTTACGTAATGTGGGAGGTGAATGGGGGTGTACAGCAGTCTTGTCTTGGTTACACTGGAGGTAACGTGCACTGAAAGAGTGAGTGAAAGACTGAAAGACTTAAAGGGGAAGTGCGTGAAGAGTCCCTCAGTCGTCCAGGTAGAATCCATGATAAAAGGAGAAATTAAATTTGTCAACTGAACAAAGTTTGTTTGGTCGAAAACGTTTCGCCGCTCATCCGAGAGGCTCCGTCAATTCTGGTTCTAGTGCTGGTTAGACCCTGTTTAGAACCAGAACTGGCGAAGCTTCTCGGATGAGAAGATGACTATAAATCACACGTTTGACACTTTTTTTGCACTGTGGGAAAGCACAATAAACCACCTAAAAAAATTATTTTAAAAAATGCGATTAATTTGATTAATTACAAATAATTACAAATCCTGTAATTAATTAGATTATTTTTTTTAATCGCCTGACAGCACTAATTTTAATTAAATACAGTGGTCCCTTGCTATATCGTGGTTCACTTTTCGTGGCCTCGCTGTTTCGCAGATTTTTATTCCAATTTTTTTTAATAGTGTATCAACGTGCATTTCTGTGTCATGATTGGCGAAGGGACTGTAGACCTTTGCTGGTTTGTCAGTCATTCTCCTCCGTGTCTCCTGTACAGAATACGTTCAGTTTGCCAGATTTATATAAATGTTCGATCGCAGTGTGACTCTGAAGTGCTGTATGTTTGCAAGTTTTCTCCCTGACAAAACCCGCCACAGTGAAGCGGTCATAAGAACTGTGACATACACACAAAATACACTTTGGTTTCGTTCTCTAATACTGTGCTTTTCTGTTGAAAATCTACGAACGTTTGAGTGTTTAAACAAGAGAGAAATGTGAGAAAACGTTAATTCCAGTCTGAGAAAAGTTGTGGTGAGGCGTTTACAGCCTTAAACCATGGAGAATAATTGTAAAATATAAAGCTGGCAACTTTGCAGATTTCGCTTGTCGTCGGTTATTTTTAGAACGTAACCCCCGTGATAAATGAGGGACCACTGTACTGAGAGATCAAAGAGCCGCATGTGGCTCCGGAGCCGCGGGTTGCCGACCCCTGTACTAGAGTATTGTCCTCTGTTGGCCTCTCCCTAACAGCTCTTGACCTGCTAGTCTCAATCAATCAATCAAACAATATTTATAAAGCGCTTTTCATACAAAATTGTAGCACAAAGCGCTGTTCTATAGAACAGTTCTTTCTATTGTTCTCTGCCAACCTCTTTTTCTCCTTTTAGCCTGAATGTTGGGGCTGCAATAACAAAGGAATCAAAATCACTGCTTGAATGGACATAATTAACAGTGCAATGGCTGCACTTTGGAAATACCATAATTCATCTGTATAAGAGTCCCTAACCCTGTAGTTACATCTGTACAAACATGTTTTGAAATGTGATTCTTGTATTTATTTTTCTGACATTTTATCAGTTCTGGATGTGTTCGAAATGTGAACTTATCTTTTGCAAATATAATTCGCACATCTATTGCAAGGCTTGTCAGAAAAAAGGTAATTCGATATTTTTTCCCAAGTGGATCTGCCCGAACGGTGGGAGAAAATCTATCTCTTTCTCTATCGCTTTCTCTATTCCTTTCCCAAACACCGAACAGGCTCCGTCTTTACACAGTGTTGCAATACTCTGAATGAAAGATGACTATTTGGTTTTGTGAGTCAGTGATCCCGTGGAGACACTAAGGTATTCCTGTCTCTAACACTGGCACTTAAAGCACCATTTTTCTACTGTAGCTGAAACTAACAAAGCACCTCTCATTCCCCCAATGATTTATGGGGCTGGGAGAAAGTACATTGTCTGACCTCCATTGATCACTGGGCCCTTGTAATGGTCCAGTGCTCACATGTGGTACAGAGAATTTCAATTATATATTTATTTTGCCATATTCCTCCTACAGCTCAGAAAAAAGAAAAAAAAATGGTGCACCAGTGGTTTCATTGTGATTACACATCTTACCTTCAGGCTCTTAACAAACTGATGAATGCTCAAACAGGAGAAATGAAAGACTTTCCCCGTTCCCCTTCCCCTCTGGGAATGACACACTGTTTTTCATCCTGCCAACATTCCCTGCCATTTTAAATCCTGTTTTTTCTCACAAAGTAATTTATTTTCAAATGAAGTGCCAGACAGACAAAGCAGTGATTGTTGTATGTACCATGACACTGTTGAGGCTTGGCATTTACACAAATTCAAACATGAAAAGTGTTAGCTTAGTGTTTGTCCACTGATCCGAAGATTGGCAGTGCTTTTCCAGCTCCCACAGATGAATGCTGTTCTTGTGTCCTTGGGCAAGACTCTTAACCCACCTCACCCCTAGTGTCTGTCTACACTGCTGTATGAATGTACAACTCTGGAAAAAAAAGAAAAGAAGAGAAGACCACTGCATTTTTTCTGAAATCAGCATCTTTACATGTATTACAGCCATTCCATTCCAGCGTCTGTTGAATTCCAACACAAACACAAAGCTGAGCTACTTCAGTTCTTGCACCAGGAGTGGAATAAAGTCACCCAAGAACAATGTGAAAGACTTGTGGAGAGCATGCCAAGACGCATGAAAGCTGTGATTAAAAATAAGAGTTATTGCACCAAATATTGATTTCTGAACTCTTCTTAAGTGTAAACATTAGTATTATGTTGTTTTAAAGATCCCATGACATGGTACTTCTTAATGCTTTTATATGGCTCCTTAATGGTTCCCTAATACTGTAAATGAATCCTTCTTCAAAATCAACACTCAGTGCATGAGAAACAGAGATAAGATGAGAAAGAGTATTTTTTTCTCTCTCTGGAACACTCCATAATGGGCGTTGTTGCTTGAATGCAAATGAGGAGAAAAAAGCTGGCCAATAGTAGAGGGTGGGGGCGTGGCCAAACTCTCCGCTCTCGCTCTGAGCCCTCAGCTGATCCATTTCCTTGTTTTTGCATGGGGGGAGAGATTTGAAGTGTTCCACTGAAAAATAAACACATTTCCACATAAAATAAAATTAAACCACTGCTGTTCAAAGGTCCAGAGGCTCAGATAAAGGACTTCCGAGCCTAGAAACACTCGGACGTGCCTCCAAGCAAATAAAAAAACGCATTTCGCATTGCCTAGCGCATTCGCAGTCCAAACTCTCTGGGCGTGATTTACAGAGACGCAGAGTTCAGACAGACGGGGGTGGAACTGCATTTGCATTTCTTTTTTCGATCTGACGTCAATAAGGTGCCTTGTTCAAAATCGCCCGTTTGAGCTCCCATTTTTTGTAACGCAGAAAAGGATCGCAAATGCTCAGTTTAGACATTTCACAACTTGGGGGGGCCCTAAACAGGGTAGGGGAGCTCACATTAATGTTCAAAAACCCCAGAAAGTGAAAATTTCATGCCATGGGACCTTTAAAATGAATTTGATCTTGTTTCTTTGCATTGTTTGAGGTCTGAAAACATGTACACATCTTTTTTGTTATTTTGACCATTTGTCATTTTCTGCAAATAAATGCTCTAAACGGTAATATTTTTATTTGGAATTTGGGGGAAATGTTGTCAGTAGTTTATAGACTCAAACAAAAATGTTCCTTTCACCCAAACACATACCTATAAGAAGTAAAATCGGAAAAACTTATAATTTTGCAGTGGTTTCTTATTTTTTTCCAGACCTGTTTGTGTGAATGGGTGAGTGGTGCTATATATAAATGTGGTCCTTTACCATTTACTGTAGCTATAGCAATAAGCAGGTTACATAAAAAGGTTACATAGTGCATCTTTAATATGGAGTGGAAATTGTAACAGAAAAAATGTTATCATGTTAGTAATCAAATTTATTATTATTTCGTGTACTGTATGCCTCATGTTTCACTTTTTTTTTTTTTTATGTGTAAGTACTGTACAATGTTGGGGTATGTTTCACTTTTCTTTAAACTGTCTGATCAGTTTAGCTGCACACTGAGAGGAAGAAAACCATTGACGCGCTCAGACCTCGGCAAATCCATAAGTATGGGAATTCCAGTCTCAAATGTCAGCATGTCAATCAATATCACAAACCTCAGGGAGTCATGTGACGGCGTGAGCCAATCAGAACGTTTCTGTTGTCATGACTTTATTCTTGTAAAGATCTATTGCACAGACAGGAACAATTCTGACAAGTATCAAAGTCTAGTAGAATGGAGATCGAACTTTCATGAGACTATTAACAATGTCATAGATCTGTAAAAAGAAAATAAACATTTGTACAGTTTTCTCTTGTAATAAATCTATAACATGATTGATGTATGTGAAACAATAAGGCAACAAATAAAATGCTGATCCCTATATTTCTCTCCTTTGTGGTACCACATTTTCAGAACCACTACTTCATGTGTCTCTAAGCAAAAATAGATCTATCTTATAATATACTATGAAATCGCATGACAAGACAATCATGACAGTGAGTTGTTGTGCGCTGCAGCACATGTTAAAGTGCAAAATAACCAAACCAAAATATTTGCTAAAAGATTGTGTGTGTGTGTGTTTTTCATGTATCTAGTAAAAAGTTGACACTTTTGACAAATGGTCCAGGCGCCTCAGGTAATCACTATCCTGTCTGGCTCTGGAGATATCTGGTCCCATTTGGTCTGAAGGTGTCAGCTCTGTACAGTCTATGTCACAGTAGCTGCCAATACTGACCCACTTTCATATTCTGAGCCATTCATTGATCCTTATGTGTTTGCTGTACATGGTGTCCTGTATGGGCATACTGGCGTTGTGATTTTTACAACACAATTTTGCTTGATGAAATAGTATTAACCACACTAGCTCACTGAGTTTGGTTCAAATAAAAACATGCCAATTTTATATAGGTTTAGGATCAATTTCATTTATTGGCGCCACTTTTTTTTGTCAAACGTCCCTCCACAGCTTCGGTTATAGGAGGTATTCACATTGGTATAAGCTTGACAAATGACCAACAACTGTAACACTAAATAAATTAAAGACAGTAATTGACTTCAAGTTGGCACTAAAATTATTATTATTATTGCGATTTACATTTGGTCTATGCTTCTGATGAGCGATAATCCATTAGGCCCCGTGAAATAGGTTTTGTATTGCCAAAGCACTGCCAATTGGCATTTGAAAAGTGTTTAACGATCTTAATATTTGAAAGGATGTAGTATATTTTGATCTAGTTCATAGGCTGTGTATTTCACGTACACTTATTGCTCTATAGCAGCATAACCTGACAAAAATAAGTACAGTACAAACAGCACGGTTCAATACAACACAGTAGAAACGACCGCCTATTCCCCAAAGAGATGAAAAAACAAACACACTTAAGTCATTCTGTGGCCAGTCAATTCAAACTCTAACAAGGAGCTTTCATGTATCTCAACAAACAACTTCATTTTTTTTAGTTTTCCATTGCTGTTTACATTCCTTGAAAGTATATGTTTTATTAAAAAGTAAAGATGCTACATAATTCCATCCTTCTCTCATGATATCTCTGTATTTGGGGAAGTATTACTAAGCTCAATGACCAACAGATTACTACTTTTTAGTCTTTTTGAAAAAAAATAATGGTAGATAATTTTTGGATTTTTGGAAGTAAATGTTTAATATTATACAGCTCTAGAAAAAATAAGAGACCACTGCATTTTTTTCTGAAATCAGCATCTCTACATGTATTACAGCCATTCCATTCCAGCGTCTGTTGAATTCCAACACAAACACAAAGCTGAGCTACTTCAGTTCTTGCACCAGGAGTGGAATAAAGTCACCCAAGAACAATGTGAAAGACTTGTGGAGAGCATGCCAAGACGCATGAAAGCTGTGATTAAAAATAAGGGTTATTGCACCAAATATTGATTTCTGAACTCTTCTTAAGTGTAAACCTTAGTATTATGTTGTTTTAAAATGCATTTGATCTTGTTTCTTTGCATTGTTTTGTTATTTTGATCATTTGTTCTTTTCGCAAATAAATGCTCTAAACCAGAGGTCTTCAACAGGGGGGTCGCGACCCCTAGGGGGGTCGCGGAGGTACTGCAGGGGGGTCGCGGAATCTTTTGATTTCACTTTAAAATAATATTATTTTATATTTTATAGTGTAAAATACAGTATTAACCTGTGTATTATTTCCTTGTATTGGATGTACCATAACAGAGTAGCAATGTTTATACATGACACTAAGCTCAATTTAATAGAAAACACAATTCTATGCCGTATATATAGTAGGGGGTCCCTGGCCCAGTTCGCCATCTGTTTGGGGGTCCCTGGCCTGAAAAACGTTGAAGACCCCTGCTCTAAACGATTATATTTTTATTTGGAATTTGAGGGAAATGTTGTCAGTAGTTTATAAACTCAAACAAAAATGTTCCTTTTGCCCAAACACATACCTATAAGTAGTAAAATCAGAAAAAACTGATAATTTTGCAGTGGTCTCTAGTGGTCTCCAGAACTGTATGTATGTATATATGTAAAAAGATATTATTAGTGACATACAAATATGCAAATATGTCTCTTGCACCTTTATCTGGATTTCAGAACATTCGTTTGTGTCTCTGTGAACTCCTGCAGACAAGTAAGCACTGCAGGATTCAAAACTCAAAAATCGTATCACGCTGCATTGTTTTCTTTCAAAGTCCAAACGGTTGGTTACATATTACTATTTGAACAATGCTGGTGTTGTAAACAGCATCGGATATTGCAACGTCATGGGTGTTAAACTAAGCACATGCTACAAAATGCATACACATGCCAGGGTAGAACTGAGCATTCTACTTCAAAAAATCCAAAATATCTCAAATTCTAATTATAAAAGTCCAAATTTTTCAGGAGCATATTTCTATTCAGGCCCTCATGGTCCTCATGCAGTTGTATGCTTGTGGTGATTGCTGCTATACCTGTACAACACAGTTTGTCACAGTTGTCATTAAGTTATTAAAACAGTTGTGTTACACAGTCATAATGGTAAATACACTGAGAGGAACATTTACAGAGACAACATTTGAAACAGTTTAAATCCATGCACGTGTTCATGCATAGATGACTGTCCGGTGTGGAGAGGATGGCAGAGTCTCATGGTCAGCGCTGGGCTCTTAGAAAAGCACAGCACAGCTTAGAAAAGCCTCATCTCAGAGCATCCCCTGCCTCTTGTGGCTCATGGTGCTTTTTGAACAATGCTGCACCATACAACAACACTTTTTGCTTCCACTGGGAATGATTTTCTTTTTTCATAACAACAATATTTCACAGCTTTCTTTTTGTTGCAGAATAACCATATGGCACACATACAAAACAGGACAGGTACATCATTTCTCTTCTATAGCTGCCACTCTATTGTACTGCAGCATTGCTCAAACACACCTATGGAATACTAAACAATGTTTCCACCAAGTAGTTCACAATGGTTTAGGCGGTTTCCTCATATTTTTGTGGATAAACCTCTCTACAAAATGAAAGGCAGTAGATGACAGTGGCAAGGTTAGGGTCAGAAAAAGCATCTATCTTTTCTATTAAGTTATCTTAGTTTATTGTGTGGCACAGACAAAAAAACATCACAGTGTTAAGATGTGACCACAGCATTGACTCTATGTGCCAGTGTTAAACCTGGAAAAAAAAAATATTTCAGTAACATGCCACTACCAACCAGAGGCTAACAGTGTTATTTATTTATATTTTTACATAATGAAGACTTACAGGCAACGGACAGGCAAGCACGACCAAGCATTAAACAGATTTACTGCAAATATTTCAAACCAAACCAAATCTTTTCCCTTTGTTAGTGATGGGTGGACCAGTAGCAAAATACCCATATATTGATATCTGAAAACTCAGTATCAATTTATGAAATACATACATAGTTCATATTCTTAGGTAATCTGCACATATGTTTTTGAATCAGTTCGAAGTTGAAGTGGAGCCAATGTGGTAAAATTATTTATAGTAGAGAAGTTTCAATACATAAAACTCTTGGATCAGTGGCTACGGTTACATGCACACCAAAATCTGATTAATATCTGATTTCTAGACCTTTAAAATCACTTAAATGATGTGCCAACTGTAAAATTTGATGAGTTGCACACGCAAAGTAGTCAGATTTTGCGTGTGCATGTAACCGCAACCAATGTTGTGATACTTGCCGTAGTATTACCTGATATCAAAACAGAAATTCTTGGTATCAACCCTCACTACTTGGTGGAAACAATGCCTGAAAATTCCATACAATAAACAATGATATGTATAATTAGATAATCACATCACATCACACTGAGGTCTGGAAATCTTTGAAGCGTCTCCTTTCATTGATAAACCTGTGGATATGTAGCGTCCTTGTTTATTGAGTCCACAGTTCTGCTTTCATGTGATTGTCTGTAGTGATCATTTGTTTTGCTTCAGTCATTCCTCTGCTGGTCCTTGGAGCAGATGAAGCTCAGGCCTGGGGCGCAGAGCTGGTTCTTATTTCATGCCACTCCGCAGCACCTGATTGGCTGCTATGAGCATGACACTGATGATGAAGGCGATGGCAAATGCACAAATGAGACTCTTACGCACACAGGTCTGCTTCACCTGCTGCGTCGGGCTCGAACCTGTCAAACAAAAGAAAATATGTGTGTAGAATCCCTCAGTCATCCAGGTAGAATCCATGGCAAAAGGAGAAATTCAGTTTGTCCATCCAAGCTGCTTCTTGGAAGAAGCAGTTTGGATGAGTTTGAATTCGACCAAATAAACTTTTGTCCAGTTGAATTTATACATTCCCTTTATACAAATTGAATTTAATTTGTATAAAGGGAAACTTTTAACATCAACAAAGCACACATTTGTTTTAAGGCATGGTAAAAATGAATCAATTCAAATTTGTGATTGTTTGTCAGTTGGTCTCAATAAAATTAAGTAGGTATATGCTTCTAAACAAATATATGTTTTAATGATTATGTAACATTATGGCACAGGCAATTCCAACATCAATGGGGTTACTCTAAAAACAAAAGCTTCGTTTTATTGGATTCTTCAAAAAAAACATAGGCTCACTGGAATAGCAACAGTTAATAACTACACTATAATTAGCCTTAATAAAGCCAGTCTTAATTCATAGTGAACAAATATCTTACTAGAATTATTCACGTATAGTAACAACATGAATGCTTTCTGTAACTTTTTGGGGGGTGGTCCTGCCCTCTTGTTCAACCATATTTTGTTATCCATCCATCCATTTTCTTCCACTTATCCAGGGCCGGGCCAGGGGGCCAGCAGTCTAAGCAAGGACTCCCGGAGTTCCTTCACCCTGGACACTTTCTCCAGCTCCTCTGGGAAGACCCAAAGGTTTTCCCAGGCCAGCCGGGAGACATAGTCCCTCCAGCGTGTCCTGGGTCTTCCCCGGGGCCTCCTCCCAGTGGGACATGCCCGGAACACCTCCCGAGGTGGAGGTGTCCAGGAGGCATCCAGAACAGCTGCCCGAGCCACCTAACCTGGCTCCTCTCGACGTGGAGGAGCAGAGGGTCTACTCTGAGTTCCTCTTGTATGACTGAGCTCCTCACTCTCTACGGGAGCACCCAGCCACTCTGCGGAGGAAACTCATTTTGGCCGCTTGTATCCGCGATCTTGTCCTTATGCAGCCTACAATCAAACAGGTCAGTTCCAAAAACTAAAATGCCACAAACTGGATCTCTCAGATCCAGTGTGATGTAATGACAGATATCTGATACTTTTCCAATGAAGGAGGAGCTCTTCTCAGCTCTCATCAGGATCAAGAACACAATTACAAAAGAGAAACTGTTGTTGTTTTCACTCCTCTTTAGAGCCGTGCAGCACAGAGACTGAAACGCTGATTGAAGATTTGGGACGACAAACAAACACACTGGCACTGAGTGGGAATATTTAGGAAGAAATCATCAGAGATACAGCTGCTGGGGGCAAAGTTTATCGAAATTTTACAGGAAATGTAAACTTTGCTAATGCGCAAAACATTTCAAACTATTACACAGAGGTGGGCTGAAAAACTTCTCTTGGGTTTTGGAGTTAGTACGTATATATACTGCTGTTAAAAGTGGAGAAAACTTTGGTCCAAGTAAGACAAGGTTGTTGTGATTAAATACAATCAAACACAACACACAAACATACTTAACAGGAGCTAAGATAAAACTGTTTTCCCCGAGTAGGATCAAGTTGTTTTCACCTTGTCAGATGATCAACAAGGTTTTTATTTCCAAAAAATCAATAAACACTTTAGCTGCTGTGCAAAGTATTACATAAAAAAGTTGGGAAGCTAAATTGCTCTTTTTTGCTTTTTTTTTTTTTTTGAGGTCATTCTTTACCACAGTCATTCCCAAAGTCTGCAGAGCCTTGCCCCCCCTATTTATCTGAAGATTGTACAGGGACCCCAATAATAATGCGTACTCAATTCAGTGTTTTCCTCTCAAATGTACATGTGAATGTCATATTGTATATGGGCTTAATACTTAATTAAAATGGTAAATGAAGTAAATACGTCATTCTAAGTTGATTTCAAACCCCATTTTTTATGCTTATTGTGTGGACAGCCTTTGGAAGCCCCCCTGTCCTGCACCCCACTTTGTGAATCACTGCTCTATCACACAAAATGCTGCATGTATTTGATATTATTTTTACAATGTCTGGAAATGTGCTGTGAATTTTACAGTTCAGAACATCAAATAAAACATTGTTGATACTTTTACAACTACAGATGCATTTCATTTGTGTGACAGATGTTATACTCCTAAAACCAGCTGTGTAAAGGATGGGAGTTTCCAATACCAAACTGTGACACAATTACTCTCTCTGCATCATATCATTCCTCCTAGTGGAGATGTGTATCATTGCAATGTATAATAACGTGTTTCCTTACTGTCTATATCCACCTGGCAGTCCTCAGGGTTCTCTATGTGGTTCTCCTCAGTCATGATGATGTTCTCGATGTCCTTCATGGAGAGGTGGTCACAAAAGGTGTCGTACAAAAGCCTCTTGAGCTCCTCCACAGTCAGCTTTTGCATATCACACTGCATGTGCACACACACATACTGTTAGGTCGCTCTGACACAAGGGCTTATGGGTAATAAGCCACCTGGCTATTTATAAAGGATAAAGAATGAAACTCGGGACCACTGCATGTTTACCAAATACAGCCCCTGCTGTGGAGTCTTCAAAAGTATAGATCTGGACATAACAGTAATGAGGACGAATGGAGCCTATTAAGATTCTGAGGAAATCTGCTGTAACATGTGACAGAGGAAATAGGCCATTCGTGTGACAATTAGACAAAACCTTAGAAAATACATACTGAGATGCTGCTATGATATAGAGCTGTGTAATTAATACATTTTCAATTACAATTATTATTTCTGTTTTAATTGATTACAAAAAAATGTGTAATTGAGTAATCAAGATTGTTAACATCAAAGTGGCTATACTCAATATTTCTGTGTAGCTGAAAAATTGAATTTCTTCTTTTATGAACAAAATTTGCTTTACCGCAGTACAGATGTATCAGATATATAGTATGTATAAGCAGCTCTTAATGTCGACATGAGACGCTGTGTCCTGTCTGCATCTAGTTAAAGTGTTAGTTGTTTGTAGTAGAAAATTGTCACTGTGGTAAATGTTTAGGTTGCTATAAGAGTGCATAAGGTGTGTCCAATGCACTTGTACATGTTTTCTTGAGTGCAAAAGTTGGGTACATGTTGTTTTTCTATGAGATAAGTCATTTTCATTTAATCTGTTCTCATGTTAAAGGGATAGTTCAGGTTTTTTGTCCTCTGAGCCGAGTTCTGCCCGGTTCTGGGGCTGACAAAAGTAGGACCGGCAAGTTAGCCAGGACAGTTAATAAACAGACCCCCCAGGATTTCGCCGGCATTTTTTGTGATTGTTGCGGGCTAAAATGCCTGAATTTGCGGGAGCTTTTCCAAAAAGTTGCGATGAAAGTTGCGGTGCTTTTAAGGTTTTTGTTGCGCTTTTGTTGCGGGAGGAAGTGAAAGTTGCGATAAATAGTTGCGATTTTCACTTTTTGTAATTAAAATTGAGTAATATTTTGAATATTTTGAGTTATTACTGACAAAGAATAATACAAAGACGCAGAGATCACAAATATGGTCCTAAAACAACCTTACCAATATCGAAAATAAATTACTACTAGGAGGGGAACTGTTTCGCCCGGTCTTTTTTCTGTTATTTTTGTGGGCAAATGGCGCCGCAGACATGTTTCTTTGCCATTAGAAGCCGTGTCCCAATTCCCAGAGCGCGCGGCCCGGAGCGTGGCCCGAAGGGCATGTGCGTCACACATTTCGCCAGAACACCGGCGCGATGACTGCTGTCCCACTTCTTTTTTGTCCCATGCGCAGTTAACACGCGGTCCGAAGACCGCAGTCGTTAAGTGGTCCGCGGACTGCAGTCGGGGCTGAGCAAGTGTGCACCTCCTTGACTGCAGTCTGAGCCCCCTTCGGGCCGCGCTCCGAGCTGTGCGCTCTGGGAACTGGGGACACGGCCACAGTTTCGTTTTGTCACACGGAAGTAAAGCAGAATGTTGCGGATTCCAAACTCAAACCTTTTAGCCGTCGAGAATATGAGGTTGGGTCCTATGGCTCGCAGATTTGTGACGCGCAAAGACGAGGCTATGGTGACAGATACGCTGAGATCCAGATATGCATTTTGTGCATTACAAAAGGAGCGCACACAGCTATGACAGCGCAGCAGGATGAAATGGAACTCATGAAAACCAGCAGGAGGAACAGATTAACGTGAAAGATGAATGAATGGTTTGCGGTCAACAAAAAATACGGCTATATTCCAACCCTGACTCTCTCCTCTGTGTGACAGGTGAGCGCGCGCTTTTACACGCACACACTTCCGTACGTGCACACACCCACACTCACGTGACCCACCGCCTCTGCCGCACACACACAAACGCACCGTGCACCTCATCTCAGTTATGTCTCCTACACAGAAGGAAGTTGGTCGGCGTTCAATACGTCACCGATGATTGGTCAAAATTAGTAAAAATTGCGGGAAAGTTGCGGTGATTGGTCAAAATTGCAACACCGCCCTGAATTCGCGGGGATTGGCTGAAGTTGCGTTGAAGTTGCAAATCGCAAGATCGCGAATTCCTGGAGGGTCTGAATAAAGCTTGTTTTTCTTCTTAAAACAATATTCGTCCAAAAAGTTATATATTTGCGTCACAAAACAGTTGCCCACGAAAAAGTCAGAAGTCATAATCGCTTGGTGCTATTTTCTCTCGATTCCTGTTCACTTGTAAACATCGCCACTTACACATGAACAGGCTAATAATAATAATAGGCGTGCAGCGATAGGAATCAAGAGAAAATAGCACCAAGCGATTATGACTTCTGACTTTTTCATGGGCAACTGTTTTGTGACGTAAATATATCACTTTGGACAAATATTGTTTTGAGAAGAAAAACAAGCTTTATTAACTGTCCTGGCTATCTTGTCGGACCTACTTTCGTCAGCTCCAGAACCGGGCAGAACTCGGCTCACAGGACACTGTCAGCGATAAGTCAGTGTTAATGCACGACACTGCTGAAGGGGATGCCATACAGATTCACATAAAAAAAAAAGAACTATCGCTTTAAGTGTGCTGCTATTAAAAGTGTTTTGAGTTCTGCCAAGGAAGACAGCCTAACTTGTTCTTCTCTTCATACTCACAAGCTGTATGTAGATTTTTTTGGTTGGATAACATATGATCATCTCAATATTATTTATAAGTAGAGCGAACTACTGTATATTTTCAAAAACAAGCAGACCATACATAGGACACATCATCAGCCAAGGCACATTACAAACCACCCATTGTCTTTGGGGAATGACATCCATCATTATGTCTTACTTTGATGAAACGACTATCCATGGGTGCTACGTGTGACCTGAATACATCGCAGGTGTATGTTTCTCAGCATAACAGTCACTGCCCTGAGCAATATAGCTTCATAAACACTGCTGTAGAGTTCCTCTGATCCTTTCCAGTGTTGGGGTAATTTCCTTTGCACTTTTAGATTCAAGATGTTGTATCTTCATAATATTAGTGATGATAATATTAATCTCGATGATGGTATATTATATTGGACAATATACAATAATTCATGTGCTTATACTTCCTTTTATATTTAAAGGGCCTATATTATGTTATTTTTTATCTGTGTTATCATGTTCAACACACAAACCCTACATATTCTGTGTTCGGAAAACACTCCACCTTCAACTTTGTGATGTCATGTGGTAATGCAGGAAGTGCTTCCACTGTGTTTTTAAACTCCACACACCTTCACTAGAATCATTTGGATGATTACAGCCCTGGATTTGCCAATCTCTACTGAACAAAAGGTAAAAGGAGCTGTTAACTTGAAAACTATTACTAAATGACATCACAAGGTGGAACAGAGCATTTTGAGCTTTGGAGATGTAGACAGACTAATAATAAAGGATTACTTGAACATCTGTGAATGAAACAAAACACAACTCCTGTTATGTTTTTGACAACATTCTACATGGCTAAAAGATCATAAGAGTAAATTTTGCATAATATCGGACCTTTAAAAAAGATTACCATTGTTGTATCCAAATCAGTATTGAGTGTTATGCCAGTTCCTTAGTATTGAAATGTGGTTTAAATTTTCAGTACTGTGACAAAACTAGTGTTATTTTTTGTATCTTTTGCCAACTCTTCTCAGCAATCATTTTGAACATGATAAAACAGGCTGTACAAGTATGCATAAACACGTGTGGAACCTCACCTAGGATTTTTAAATAACTCTTCTTGGCAATAGAGTACGCCTGCAGGACCTCCCTCTCTGTCAGTGGAGATGCTGTCGTATCTGTAGGCTCATTCTGATCAATGCTCTGTGTACACTTTGTACCACTTTGCTCTTATATAACTTTGTGTAAGACTAGAGTCCCCGAGGGAGCCCGACTCTCACAGCAGGTGTCTTCAGTTGTTTTTCTTTTTCCAACCGCGTGTTACTATAAATCACATCTTCATTTCAAACTCATTTCTAGTGACGTCGTATCATTGTCACATGGGAAAAACAAAGGTGACTTTCACTACAGTTTTCAGCGCCACTTACATAATACCACATATAATAAGTCACTTTTAATTAGCATTAATTAAACATGGCAAATACTTAATTCATAATGAACAAATAGTTCATTGAAGGGCCCATATTTTACTATTTTCTGATATACAGCTCTGGAAAAAAATAAGAGACCACTGCATTTTTTTCTGAAATCAGCATCTCTACATGTATTACAGCCATTCCATTCCAGCGTCTGTTGAATTCCAACACAAACACAAAGCTGAGCTACTTCAGTTCTTGCACCAGGAGGGGAATAAAGTCACCCAAGAACAATGTGAAAGACTTGTGGAGAGCATGCCAAGACGCATGAAAGCTGTGATTAAAAATAAGGGTTATTGCACCAAATATTGTTTTCTGAACTCTTCTTAAGTGTAAACATTAGTATTATGTTGTTTTAAAATGAATTTGATCTTGTTTCTTCGCATTATTTGAGGTCTGAAAACATGCATCTTTTTTGTTATTTTGACCATTTGTCATTTTCTGCAAATAAATGCTCTAAACGATAATATTTAATTTAGAATTTGGGGGAAATGTTGTCAGTAGTTTATAGACTCAGACAAAAATGTTCCTTTTGCCCAAACGCATACCTATAAGTAGTAAAATCTGAAAAACTGATAATTTTGCAGTGGTCTCTTATTTTTTTCCAGAGCTGTATGTGAGTTGTGTTTTGTTTTATTTGTACATAATTAACACATAAACTCTGCATATTTAGGCGGAGTTCTTCTCTCAAAAAAAAAAAACACTCCACCTCCACCTTGTGATGTAATGAGGCAATACGGGACTTTCCCAATGCGTTTTTAAACTACATACACCTTCACTAGAATCATTTAGATGCCAATGTCTACTGAACTAAGGTAAAAGGTAGATGTTGACAGCTGCATGACATCACAAGGTGAAACAGAACATTTTGAACACTGGAGATGTGGACAGGCTAATAATAAAGGATGTGTGGACAAACGTGTGAATGAAACAAAACACAACTCCAGGTATGTTTTTGAGAAGGTAACAACATTCTAACATAGGTTAAAACTCCCAAGAGTCAATTTTGTTCACAGGAACTTTAAGAATGATTAAGGCTTAATAACTACTTAATTAAAAGGTTTGAGTGGTTACTAACCCTCATATATGAAAGATATGAAGTGTAGTTATTATAAAGTGTGTCTGAGTTTTCCTTTGTCTGATAATGTGTCTGAGTGTGGGTTGGAACAAGTAAAATGCACACTGCTATAAATTACAGTCATATTTTTAGCCTTTCTTTCTGTTGTCACCACAGGAAAATATCTTTAAAATGAATATTTGCACACATGATACCCTTCAAAATTCCTCTGTTGGTTTGTAGTATTTCTCACAACAGTTAAACTACACATAATTAAACATAATTTAAGATTTTTGAACAACAACAACACCTAATCTAATGCTTCCTTATGCTCAAATGTGTTAACGGTACATTTTGTAGCTTTTCTGTTGGGACAGTCTACCACCTTCTGCCCTATGGAGATGTTATGGTTTTGCCTGGAAGAGTTCACAGTATGGCAGTAACTCTATCTCGATTTGAGATTGAGGATATTGCAATTTAATTATATGCTATTTATTCATTAAAGCTATAATTAGATTGGCTGTCCTGCTGTATTCCCACATAACACCAATCTACAAACAGCTCTGGAAAAACATGAGACCACTGCATTTTTTTTCTGAAATCAGCATCTCTACATGTATTACAGCCACTCCATTCCAGCGTCTGTTGAATTCCAACACAAACACAAAGCTGAGCTACTTCAGTTCTTGCACCGGGAGTGGAATAAAGTCACCCAAGAACAATGTGAAAGACTTGTGGAGAGCATGCCAAGACGCATGAAAGCTGTGATTAAAAATAAGGGTTATTGCACCAAAATATTGATTTCTGAACTCTTCTTAAGTGTAAACATGAGTATTATGTTGTTTTAAAATGAATTTGATCTTGTTTCTTTGCATTGTTTGAGGTCTGAAAACATGTATCTTTTTTTGTTATTTTTGATCATTTGTCATTTTCTGCAAATAAATACTCTAAACAATATTTTTATTTGGAATTTGGGGGAGATGTTATCAGTAGTTTATAGACTCAAACAAAAATGTTCCTTTTGCCCAAACAGTAGTAAAATCAGAAAAACTGATCATTTTGCAGTGGTATCTTATTTTTTTCCAGAGCTGTATCTGCTGTTTGATAGTGTACCAGCTTTGGCCTGACAGAAGACCAGAGAGCCCAGGTGAGCATGAACGAAGAACAGGTGAGGGGGAGGGAACAAGTTTTACATCTGCATCTACTGGCTACAAAAAGATCAAATAACATTACAGATGGTAGCTTTAAGCACACCCATATTAGTTAAAAAATAAATGAACTGTTATATGACTTAGAAATTGGCTTGTGACAACTGAAGCGGGAGAGATAATAACTTATGGAGTGTTCTATACTTGGGGGAGCACTACTAGATTAACATCCATCCCATAATAACTTGGTGGATGCAGTGATTAAAAGAAGTTTGGCTTAACCGTTGCACAAACACTTCTGCGTCTGGTGGTTTGCTGTGGGGCCTTCGGTGTCTGTCATTGCTAATAGGCACGAAATGAGAGCAATAAGCACCTTCCAGAAGACGGAGTCAAAGTCGGTGCCATTGAACTTATCTGGCACCCCAGCCGTGAGTTTGGGTCCCAGGAGGGTGACGAACTCTTCAAAGTCTACCTGGCCATCGCCTGGGGGCAGAAAAGAAGAAGAAGAAGACTTGTGAGCTTTGTGGATCAGTGACAATCTGTGTGCATGGAAATGACTGAAGTTTTACATGGAAGTAACACCTCTCTGAACATGTAACAGCGGATAGATGTAGTCTGATGCATCCATGAAAGGTCCTATATTACGCTATTTTCTGATCGATCAATCAATCAATCAATCAATCTGTATATCTTTTTATCTATCATAATGTTGTTTCCTCATCAAAACATACCTGGAGTTACCTGTTTTATTTCACTCACACATGTTTAACCCTGCATATTTAGGCTGTTCCACATTGTGATGTCATGTGGTAATACAGGAAGTGATCCACTGTGTTTTTAAACTTCATACATCTTCACTAGAACCATTTGGATGAATTTGGACCTAGAATTGCCAAGCTCTACTGAACAAAATATAAAGGTAGCTTGAAAACTATCACTTCATAAGATGGAAAAGAGCATTTTAGCTTTAGAGATGTAGACAGACTAATAATAAAGGGTTACTCAAACATGTGTGAATGAAACAAAAGACAACTCCAGTTATGTTACATTAAAACATGATTTAAAGCTCACAAGAGTCAATTTTGAGTAATACAAGAGATTTAAAAGAAAATAACAATTCAAGTGAAGTACCGGTACTACTTTATCCCTGAGTCAGGCTGTGCATTTAATTAATGGAAATGTAATCAGATTTTTAGACATTTCAAATGGTCAGCTTTTTTTAAGTAGAAAAATTGAAATGAATTAAAAATGGCAGTAGTTGTCTGGTATCCACAAAGTATATTTTACAGACATTTTACCATGGCCCAGTGAAGAAATTCTGTGTAGACTACAGATATTTTCTGCCCATTGATTAATCATTAGTCAACTAAAAAGGAGATGTGACAAAAGCACTCAAAACTATTATGTATCTCTTTGTATCTGACCCAAACTGCACTCACAATACTACACCTGCAATGGAGTTCATGCATAAACAAATTTATGAAACACTGTATTTACAGACATCCCAAGTCTCCCGGAAGTTCCGGGAGTCTCCCGGAAAATTATAGTGGCTCCCTGATGCCCGCGTGTCCGATAAAATATCCCAGATTTTAGACAACGTGTTTTTTTTTTGTTTTGTTTTTTTGGACTGTGCAGAGCGTGCACGCAAGATAATAACTCTTGTTTCATGCACGGACTACTTCAAACGGAATGCGCATGAGAGAGAGAGAGAGAGAAAGACAGGGAGTTTGCGCAGGGAGTTTGCGCTTGTGGAACCTATGTGTGTGTGTGTGTGTGTGTGTGTGTGTGTGTGTGTGTGTGTGTGTGTGTGTGTGTGTGTGTGTGTGTGTGTTTAAGCGAGCGCTGGCCAGAGAACGCGCTGATTGGTTACACTCAGCAAAACTAGCCAATCAGCTTTCAGTGTGGGCGGGCTTCAATTTACTTTCTCAGAAGTTATAATTTAGTGCAGCGAGATGGCAGAATCTAAAAAACGAAAATATAAAACTCATTTTACGGCAGAATATACTAAAATATATCCCTGTCTGATGAGGGTGAAAAATGATGACACTGTGGTGAGGTGCACTGTGGTGAGGTGCACTGTGTGTAACATAGGCTGGTGACAGGTGTTTTATGCAAACATGGACATATATTTGAAATGTTTAAACACAAATAACATATTTAATTTAAATTTTTAATTTAATTTTAATATTTAATATTTTCATGTTTCATTTAATTAAATTTATACGTTTATGTTTAATTTTAAATTTTATTGTTTAAGAACTCAGTTAAGTTAATAAAAAGTTGTTAAAATAAGTGGCCTTCTCTATTGTGTAGGGTTAGGGTTGGGGGGGGGGCATCTCCCTGAAATTAGTTTTTGGAACTTGGGATGTCTGTATTTACCATATCTTCAGCTAAAACACTTGCTCACTTATAATATCACATATAAATCCAAATGGAATAGTCATCTGACGAATATAAATTTTGGTCGACTAAGACAACATCGACTGACAAAAAGACTAAGGCTACGTTCAGACAGCAGGGCTTAAAGCTCAATTAGGATTTTTTGTGAAATCCAATTTTTTTGCGAGGTCGTCCACATTTCCAATTAAATGCGACTTGTATGTGATCTCCAGTGTGAACTTTAAACACCCCAAAAGTGTCCCGCATGCACCTTGGAGGACACGACGAGGTCACATGCAGCGAGGGTGCTCAGTGTTTACGGAAGTAGCCTAAACATGGACACTAGCATTGAGCGCCTGTCGATTTTAAAGTTGCTGTCGTACCGGAGCCAGAGCATGTACAAATTATTTGTTTTAAGGAAGAGTTTGAGAAGGAGAAGGTTTTTGGCCTTGGTGTTTTGTGGGCAGTGGCAGCAACGTCCATAGAAAGGAACGTGTTGGTGCTGAGAGTGGTGGGATTGCTATGTGCTTCGCTGCTTCACTGATATGGATTTCATACCCAATTTTCGTATGACGAGAAGAACGTTTGTGTGCATTTGTGAGCGCCTACTTGTACCACTCTCGCTTGTTGATGACGTGTAGGTCGGATGAATGCGACCTGGCTGTTCAGACTGAAGTCGCATGCCAAAAGATCGGTTTTAGGACAACATATCCAAGTGGCCTGGGTCGCATTTGAAAAAATCAGATCTGTCATTAAAAGATCAGATACAGGTCACATAGGGGCAAAAAAATTGGATTTGGTTCACTTCAGGCTGCAGTCTGAACATAGCCTAAAAGTCTTCAGCCCTACATGGGTGAACATAAAAGATGCATTGCTTAACTTTTCTATTGGAAAATCCTCCATCAGCTTTGTTTTCATGGAAATGTTTTTGCTTTCTCTAGAGCAGAGGTCTTCACAGGGGGGTCGCGACCCCTAGGGGGGTCGCAGAGGTACTGCAGGGGGGTCGCGAAATCTCTTGATTTCACTTTAAAATAATATAATTTTATATTTTATAGTGTAAAATACAGTATTAACCTGTGTATTATTTCCTTGTATTGGATGTACCATAACAGAGTAGCAATGTTTATACATGACACTAAGCTCAATTTAATATAAAACACAAGTCTATGCCGTATATATAGTAGGGGGTCCCTGGCCCAGTTCGCCATCTGTTTGGGGGTCCCTGGCCTGAAAAACATTGAAGACCCCTGCTCTAGAGTATTCCATGTAGAAATTAAACCTATCTACCTCTAGGGAGATCAGATCTGTTAAGAGACAACCCTGTTCACAGTGAGAATGATTGCATTTTTGAGCAATAGAAACACTTGTAATGAATATGCTAGATGTGTTTAATGCAGTGGTGCTTCTCAAATAGTGGGGCAGGCCCCCCTGGGGGGGGCGTGGCGTGATGCCAGGGGGGGCGCGTATGACCCTGGGAAAAATGTTTTTTTGCTGTACTGTACTAGAACTAAGTGTAATTGCACATCAACAACAGTAGTTGGCAGTGGCGTTCTCACATGCGATTTACGCAGAGTCTCACCATTAACAAAACATCCTCTGTCACAGAAAAAACACGTATATTCCACTGGGTCGTGTCCTTTAGTCCGACAGAAGCTGACGCATCAGTGGCACAAGGAGAGAGCGTTTTTTTTCAGTGCTTTTAGCTTATGCAAATGAGGTGGTTTTAAGTTTCATTTCTGTAAAACGTAAACAAATGTGCGCAAAGCTGCATTAAAAACACATTAATATTTGAGTCCTCAGTGTAGTCTTTGTTGTAAGTTTCTTTCTTTTTTTGTTTTGTTTACAAAAGGATACAATGGTGTTCTAATAACAATTTTCTAGACAAATAATACTATTTATAGTCGCGCGCAGGAAGGGGGGCGTGAAATTTTTTCTTCTTCCTAGGGGGGGCGTCACAGAAAATAATTGAGAAGCACTGGTTTAATGTGATACCATGGAACATTCTAGGCAAAGCAATAACGTCTCCAAGTAGATGACGGACCTTCCACCAGAATCTTGCGCAATGCACCTTTAAAATGATGATGAGTTCAGGTCATGTGTTCTTACCATCCATGTCTAGTCTCTGGATGATGACTTCTAGCTCCACCTCATTTGGCATGTAGCCCAGAGAACGCATGGCCATCCCCAGCTCCTGCTTCGAGATGAACCCATTCCCATCCCGATCGAAGACCTTGAATGCCTCACGAATCTCTGCAGGAAAACACAGCAAAGACATTAGCTTTCCTAGAATGTAACAGGGATAACGCTCTTTGCACCATAAACGCATTTGTTATGTCACATCACAACCCGTACCAAATCAGTCTAAACAAACACTCCAGAAATGTCAGCAAATATTGAGGCGGAGACCAGGACAAATTAGCAATCACAACACATTCATGTCTCTCAAATGGTATGCCAAATTACAACAGGCTGGAATAGGCTGTTAATGAGGTGAGTTTAGAAGGATTTACTATTCATTTAGGTGCATGCGCTGTGGAATTCATGATCATTCCTAATCAGGCAGAAAGACTGGACGGGTTGCAAATACTTCATCAGCCAAACCATGATTGTGAGAACTGAATAACAAGCCAAAGAGGAGTGCCAGTATTAAATTCTAAGCTTGCTTGTGTTGGTGTGGTCGATGTAAATCTTCAAGAATGTCCCATTATGTAACATTTCCTGCTCTGTTTTTCTTATTCCCGTATTGTTCCACAGAATGACTTTAAATTTATCTGTAGGCATGCATGTTTTTCAGTATTTTTGAGCAATAAAACACCTGTTCATTAATAAATCTAGCATATGTTTAATGCCATACTTTGGAACATTTCAGGCAAAACTAACTCTTCAGACTGGCCTGTGAGACCTACCTGGATCCATCTACTGATTGTTTGTCCTGTGTCCTCTTGTGTCCTCTGTATCTTTTATTGTTTTGACCTTGTATGGTTGTGATTTTATAGTTTTTTACTGGTAAGGTGACCCTGAGAGTCCTGAAAGGCGCCATTAAATAAAATGCATTATTATTATTATTATTATTATTATTATTATTATTATTATTATTATTATTATTATTATTATTATTATTATTATTATTATTATTGTTATTGTTATTATTATTATTATTAAATCTCCACGGAGAAAAGCAGGTGAAACCAGAGAAGATACATAGTGTGTCGTTAAGTTGACCCTTAGGGAAACACTTTGACTCCATGTCAAATGTTGTACTTCTGTACAACATTTTTGTTAAATACAGCTATGGAAAAAAAAATTAATCTTAGGCTTAAGCCTTTATTGGTCTCACACACAATGACACACAGTGACACACGGGAGAAATTTGACTTCTGCATTTGACCCATCCTTTTCAGGAGCAGTGAGAAGCCATCTTTTTCGGCGCCCGGGGGGCAGTACCGTGAAGGGTCTTGCCCAAGGACCCACACTGGTTAGCTCATTGCCCAGGGGGGGGGGGTTTGAACCTACAACCCCCAGGGGGAAAGTCCATGACTTACCAGTTGAGCTAACCAGCCGGTAATAAGAGACCACTGCAAAATGATCAGTTTTTCTGATTTTATTTTCAAATTAAAATATATATATTTTTTTTTCATTTAGAGCATTTATTTGCAGAAAATGACAAATGGTCAAAATAACAAAAAAGATACATGTTTTCAGACCTCAAACAATGCAAAGAAACAAAATGAAATTCATTTTAAAACAACATAATACTAATATTTACACTTAAGAAGAGTTCAGAAATCAATATTTGGTACAATAACCCTTATTTTTAATCACAGCTTTCATGCGTCTTGGCATGCTCTCCACAAGTCTTTCACATTGTTCTTGGGTGACTTTATTCCACTCCTGGTGCAAGAACTGAAGTAGCTCAGCTTTGCATTTGTGTTGGAATTCAACAGACGCTGGAATGAAATGGCTGTAATATATGTAGAGATGCTGATTTCAGAAAAAAATGCAGTGGTCTCTTTGCATGGGGGCTCTTCCGGCTGACTGACCCTGGCTCCCATTGACTTTAATTATAATACTGTCATCCCTCTGTCTGTGAGCCTTGTCATTTTGGTCTTAAAATGTTCGGAATAACCCACTCTATATGAACTTTTTTTTTTTTTTTGCTTTCACTATTTTGTCCGTCAAAAAAATCCTATTCGTAATATAGAGCCAGGATCCAAATCCACTCCTGTTACCATTAGCATCATGAGCTTCATTTGAGTGGCGCCGAAGCTGTGGGTGACGCCACACTCACTTAGTCCACTTTTTTCATACAGTCTATGATTCCAATCCATCAAATACAATAAAATGTGACATGATTGGATAAAGAATTTTTTTATTTCGTAAAAGAAAGCTGCCATATCCTATACTAATTGAGCTGCAAATGTAATATAAATTGTCTCTCACTATAACAATCCACGGGACAGAGGCACAGGACTTCATTCACTGACTCTGTAGTATTTGGAAACAGCTATACAATATTTATCAAGAGTGTGAATGTGAATTTGTGGAGTGACCCATTAAACTGCACAGAAGGCAGTGTGCTTCTGTGCTCTTGGCTTGTGCTTGTTCTTGGGAATGCTCCAGATTTAAATTTGATTCAATACCAGAAAAGTACATTTGGTGAAAGTAAATCATTCACAGATTCACTTTGGCAAAGAAAGTGGGAAGTTATTTTCAAATCAAACATCAAAAGAGTATTATGTAACTACGGCTTAATGTTTGTTTAATAGACTTTATACAACAGCTATTCACAGATCACTGAAATAACATTTGGGGGATTTCAGTTGTCAGTCACTTCACCATTAAAGCAGACCTATTAGGAGAAATTGACTTTTCAGAGCTTGTAATATAGTTGTTCCCCTTCTCATTTCCCCTCTCAAAGTGGTATTTGGAGTGATTAATGCACATTTGAGCAAAAAGCACGCCCTGTACTTTACTTTCTTAATCAGTGACGGACGTAGGATTCGGCAGTGTCACGTAGTCATTTTGGTACAAATGAAAAAAAATATATATATCACTGCTTACTAGTGTAATCTGCAACTATCCATCAGTATTGCCGACTCTGTGTTGTGATTTACGATGACGTCTGCTCCCATTAAGTACAAGAGTTTATTAACGCAGATGCCAGTAGATTTGCTTCTATTATTAAGTCATTTTACTTAAATACTGCAATTTAAAATGTTCAAATTATAACCACAGGTGTCGTAGATTATAACTATATAGCAGACTCAGCACAATGTGTCTTCTTTAATCAAATGTTTGAATGGTTAAAATATTTCCAGACTTATAATAGCGATACTAGCCACACCAAAGACACTTAACCCTGACTATACCATCCATTCAAGTATTTATTAAAATGATCGTTGATGGCTATGTACAGCTCTGGAAAAAAAATGAACCACAGAATTTTTTTTCTGAAATCAGCATCTCTACATGTATTACAGCCATTCCATTCCAGCGTCTGTTGAATTTCAACACAAACACAAAGCTGAGCTACTTCAGTTCTTGCACCAGGAGTGGAATAAAGTCACCCAAGAACAATGTGAAAGACTTGTGGAGAGCATGCCAAGACGCATGAAAGCTGTGATTAAAAATAAGGGTTACTGTACCAAATATTGTTTTCTGAACTCTTCTTAAGTGTAAACATTAGTATTATGTTGTTTTAAAATGAATTTGATCTTGTTTCTTTGTATTGTTTGAGGTGTGAACACATGTACACATCTTTTTTGTTATTTTGACCATTTGTCATTTTCTGCAAATAAATGCTCTAAACAATTATTTATTTATTTTTTGGAATTTGGAGAAAATGTTGTCAGTAGTTTATAGACTCAAACAAAAATGTTCCTTTTGCCCAAACACATACCTATTAGTAGTAAAATCAGAAAAACTGAAAAGAAATTTGCAGTGGTCTCTTATTTTTTCCAGAGCTGTATATCAGTTATTTTACTCTAATTCATACACTCAAATAACAACATAAATAAACTTGATCTGAATCAAATATTGTGAAAATACAGAATATGCCAAGCACAAAATGTCCTTGCACATGTATTTCTTATTTACGTGCAACATATGATCTCTCCAGTGACACTGACAATAGTTAGAACACAAAGAGCAGAGACAAAGCCCAGAGCCAGATAGCAAGATTGAGCACAGCGGGCACCAAGATGCAGAAATACAAGTGCCTCCTTTATAATCTTTAATAACCAGGTGAACGTGGAATAGGAGTAGTATTATGATTTTGGCCAGTTTGAGAGACTTTGAATGACAGCTCCTAATAATAATGGTTAGTCCAAGTGTTCATTTACATAGTTGGCCCTTAAGCACAGAATCCTTCCAGAACAATCACATTTACATATTTGTAAAATGTATAAATCTGATTTAATGGCTCAACACATACTAAATACAGTGACACCAATATAATTCATGTATTTTCTACCATTCAATTACATAATATTTAGCCTTAACACAAGCTTAAAGCAACAGTATAACTTTCTGGAAGTGGCACGTTACCTGCATCATTCCTTGGAAACTGAAAGTTAAAACCATACTTCAGAACATTCTCAGTGGAGATAGGTTTTATTATAGAATGTAATTCTGTCAAAGCCTAATCTCGTCAGATCTCAGAAGCTAAGCAGGGCCAGGCCTGGTTAGTACTTGGATGGGAGGCTGCGGGGAAAATCAGCTGCCACAGTGGGGTGCCAGTCACAAAAAAAAACCTGTTGATGCGTCCTTATGTGTGCGTGAGTGTTGGTGGTGGTCGGATGGGCTGATGGCGCTGATTGGCAGCCTCACTTCCATCAGTCTCCAGGGCAGCTGTGGCTACAAAAGTAGTTTACCATCAAGTGTGGAGTGAATGAATAATGATCTGCAAAGAGCTTTATAAATGCAATTTATTTGTGCATTATTACTGGGGCCAGGCACCATAGTGTTTCTACTGATTATACATTATGTTAATCATGGGAGTCTACGGCAATCCTTAGAACCGTCTGGTAAAAAGTTGTGAAATTTTGCATGCATATTCCAGCCAGCCAGTCTCCTCATTACCCACAGCAATTTATAGGCCCCCACCCGTCTAGTGCCACCAGCAGGTCAAAGTTGCAAAAATGTTCTACATTGCTAGGCAACGTACCTAGCAACCTTTGATCTGTCAGACCCTGCATGAGGCCTACATGCACCTTCGGTGCTTGGCCCCACATTGCTGCTTGCAGCTATATTTATTATTAAAACAGCCAAAATGAAATAAGTCTGTTTTGAGGGTAAAAGTTTACATGTTGTGGCTTTAATAATATGACCTGTTACGCTGCAGTAGTAGATGGACCCAAAAAAGGACAGCAGACCAAAAATGCAAAAATCAAGAAAGTGGATTTATTACACAAAATAGGTTGTAGGCAGAAACAAGGCGAGAGCTGGAGACGGGAAGCAGCAGGGAACACTGAAAGCAGAGAAACAGGTTGGTTACAAAAAAAACATCCAAAACAAGGCAAGTAGCAAACGTAGTTTGAAGTAGCCAAGAAGTTCACCGTGTGAAGATGTACAACGATCTGGCAGAGCCTTTCTGGTCGGCTGGAGTTAAATGCAGGTGGATGTTGATTACCAGCAGGTGTAGGGAATCAGTGCCAGGAGACTCCGCCCAAAGACACACAGGGAAAGAAAGGAGGGGAGCACACAACAGTAGAGCTTGACGACAAGACTTGCTTCGGGCGCAGGTAGTACAGGCAGCGATAAAAGACTGTCCTTGATTATTGACGGCCACCAAAACCTTTGTTTAGGGAACGCCAAGGTCCGGTGGACGCCCGGGTGACAAGCAAGTTTGGAGCAATGCCCCCACTGGAGAACCTGGGAACGCACTGAGTCTGGCACAAATAAGGAGGACAGTTACCTGGGGCAGGTTGGGTACGTTGGGCCTCACAGGCCACCCTTTCAATCTCCCACTGAACAGACGCTACCACATGTGAGGAAACCTTAGCTGAGCTGTCAGGATCATTGATCACACACGTAGCTGGGAGGATGGGAACAGGCTGGGACAGACGGCGAGAGAAATGGGCACAAGGATGAATCTTTTGATCCTTAGGGGACCGCTGAGACAAGACAGCTCCTACCCCGGAGTCAGAGGCATCAACTTCAACAATAGTGGGGTAAGGGGGAGTTAAAACAGGAGCAGCGATGAACAGTGTCTTAAAATGGGTGAAGGCATCCTCTGCCTCACTAGACCATTTGAAAGGGGTGAGGGTCGAGGTGAGACGAGTCAGTGGGGCCGCCTTTCTGCTATAATCCTTAATAAACCTCCTATAAAGGTTAGCAAACCCCAGAAAACGCTGAAGCTGTTTCCTGGTTTCAGGTCTTGGCCATTCCGCCACAGCTTTTACCTTCTCCGGATCAGCTCCTGTTGAACAACAAATCCCAGAAAGTTAACAGATGCTGCATGAAACTCACATTTCTCCGCTTTCACAAAAGAGCTTGTTCTCCATGAGGCGTTGCAAAACAAGTCTGACATGCTGGACATGTTCCCTTAGATCCCTGGAAAAAATGAGAACGTCATCCAAGTAGACAAACACGAACTTGTTCAATACATCCCGAAGGACATCATTAACTAGGGCCTGAAAAACTGCTGGGGCGTTAGACCGAAGGGCATGACCAGGTACTCAAAATGTCCGAGTGGGGTATTGAACGCGGTCTTCCACTCATCACCTTGTCGAATGCGCACAAGGTGATAAGCATTTCTTAGGTCTAATTTAGTAAAAATGGTGGCGTGATGAAGAGGTTCAAAGGCGGAATCAATGAGTGGAAGAGGGTACTTATTTTTTACAGTTATGTCATTTAACCCTCTATAGTCAATACAGGGTCTCAATGACTTGTCGTCCTTCCCCACGAAGAAAAACCCTGCACCTACAGGTGACGAGAAGGACGAGTCAACCCTGCAGCCAATGAGTCTCTTATGCAAGTTTCCATAGCCTCCCTCTCTGGACCAGAAAGTTTATATAAGCAATTTGAAGGTAGGGGGGGTGCCAGGGAGCAAATCAATAGCACAATCATAGGGACGGTGTGGGGGTAGAAAAAGCGCCCCGTTTATTGAACATCTCACCCAGATCGTGATATTCAGGGGGTACAGAAGACAGATCTGGAGGAGAGGGAGAGAGCTGTCTGCTGGGGGTTATGGCTGACTGGAGACAGTTTGAGTGGCAGAACGTGCTCCAGCTGGCAATGTTGTTTCTAACCCAGTCAATATGAGGATTGTGCAATTTTAACCAGGGAAGTCCCAACACAATAGGAGCATGAGGGGATGAAATCACTAAACTGGAGAACTTCCCTGTGGTTACCAGACAAAACCAGTGTGAGACCAACAGTTCTGTGTGATTCTGGCCAACCTTTCCCCATTCAAGGAATTAACATCCCTGGGGGGGGGGGGTTCCACGGGATCCAAAGGAATACTGGCTTGGAAAGCAAGGTTGGAGTCTATGAAATTGTCGTCAGCTCCGGAGTCAATTAGGGCAAGGAGGGGAATGGACCCACGTGGCCAGCACAGAGTGGATTTAAGCTGTAGCCTTGGGGAGGAAACCGGGAGAGAAGTTGTTTGGCTCACCAGAACCTCTCCCTCTACTGGTGAGCCTTGGGGGAGGCTGGGGGCAGGTGTTGACGAAGTGACCACCCAGTCCGCAGTAAAGGCATAACCCAGACTCTCGGCGACGTTGGCGTTCAGCAGGTGTCAACCTAGCGCGGCCCAGCTGCATGGGCTCCTCTTCAGCTGCGGGCTTGAGGGAACTGGAAGGTACAAGGGAATTGTTAGTTGGAGTAATGGGAAAAAACGAAATCCGAGGCAAGGCAAGTGATCGAGGCGAGAACTGTTGAATCTTCTCTCTTCGTCTTTCGCCAAGTCTATTGTCCAAACGGGTGGCCAGGGAAATTAATTCATCCAGACTATTTGTCTCATCACGTGCAGCCAGTTCATCTTTAACTTTATCACTCAGCCCCCTCATAAAGACACCCTGTAGGGCAGTGTCGTCCCACCCACTCTCAGCGGCTAGAATGCGAAAGTCTATGGCATACTGAGCAACAGAAGATGAACCCTGAGTGAGAGAGGGGAGACGTCTAGCTGCTTCTTTGCCTTTAAGCGGGTGATCGAAAACTTCTCATCTCGGCAGTGAAATTATTATAGGACAGGCACAAGGTTGAGTCAGACTCCCAAACTGCTGTAGCCCATTGTGCGGCTCTGCCAGTGAGAAGGCTAACTAAAAACGCAATGCGAGACTTATCTGTGCGGTAGGTGTGGGGTTGCTGCTCGAAAACCAGGGAGCACTGGAGTAAAAAATGTCCACAGGTTCCGAGATCACCGGAGTAGCGCTCTGGGGTTGGGAGGTGAGGCTCTCGATGAGTAGCGATAGGGGGCTGGATAGGAGGCAGGTCTGGAGGAAGTGCAGCTACTTGATGTTGACCAGCAGGTGGAGACTGCAACCTGGTTGAAAACTGGACAGCATGCTGGTTCATCTGAGAGGTGAGTTGAGAAACATTAGTGGACAATTCACATAGTCTTTCAGTCACTTCCTTCAAAATTTGGTCCTGATGGCCCACTCTGATCCCCTGAGCCGCAAGAGCCTGGAGAACTGGGTCTTGGGCCTGGTCCGATGGGTCCATATTGGCCAGATTGTTCTGTTATGCTGCAGTAGTGGACGGACCCAAAAAATGGACAGCAGACCAAAAATGCAAAAATCAAGAAAGTGGATTTATTACACAAAATAGGTTGTAGGCAGAAACAAGGCGAGAGCTGGAGTGGTCCAGGGCTGGAGACGGGAAGCAGCAGGCTGGGAGCAACAGGGAACACTGGAGGCAGAAAAACAGGTTGGTTACAAAAAACATCCAAAACAAGGTAAGTAGCAAACGTAGTTCGAAGTAGCCAAGAAGTTCACCGTGTGTCTCTCTGGTCGGCTGGAGTTAAATGCAGGTGGACGTTGATTACCAGCAGGTGTAGGGAATCAGTGCCAGGAGACTCCGCCCAAAGACACACAGGGAAAGAAAGGAGGGGAGCACGGACCACAACAATGACCCATTGAGGATGAAGTTTGCAGGCGACAGGTATTGCGCTGTCAATCAAAGTAGTAGTAATGAGTAATTTAACTTGGAATTAAGGCATGGATTTTTCCCTTAAACTGACTGGTCAAGTTTATTTTCTTTTAAAACATATTGGCTTTCAATACTGATTTCAGGAACATGATCACTTCAATCAGTAACATCCTTCAGAACTCTGAAGTCAGAACCCTGCTCAAAACCACATACTTTAAAGGTATATTACCATATTAAGCAAAAAGATAAAATAAAATAAAATAACTCTTGTGAGCTTTTAGCCATGTTATAATGTTGTTACCTCAGAAACATAGTTATAGTTGTGTTTTTTTTTTTCGTTCACACATGTTTGAGTATCCCTGCATTATATGCCTGTCTACATCTTCCAAGCTCAAAATGCTCTGCTCCACCTTGTGATGTCATGAAGTGGTGGATACGTTTTACCTTCAGTTCAGTAGAAACTGGCAATTCTAGGGCTGAGATCATACAAATGATTCTAGTGAATGGATTTTATAAGCAGAGTAGAGCACTTCCTGTATTACCACATGACATCACAAGGTGGAACAGAGTGCGCTCAGCCTACATGTGCGGGATTTGTGTGTTATGTATGAATGAAACAAAACACAACTGCGGGTATGTTTGTGATGAATAAACATTATAACATAGATCAGAAAACAGTGTAATATGGGTCATTCAATTATCTACAAATTGGCTATTCAATGATGATTTGAATTGCTTGTTTGATCAAAATGTATTAACTGTCCTACTTAGGAAAACCACTATAGTTTAAGTCTGGAGCCCAATACAGTTATTTTTCTTAGACTTCGGATTATTTAACAAAACCCACTGTAAGCACATTACAAATTCAGTTGTAATTTGAAACACTATGCAAACTACTGTAGTGCTCTTCAAATTCAGGCTCTTACAAATGTGAAATTCCCACTCTGGTGATTTACCAAAATGTCACAACAGAATGGTGACGCCTGGGGACCAAATCCTCTGTGCCACACTGTGTGACAAACTCTTCAGCGCTACAGAAAAATTACCCGCAAAATGTGTTATTTCCTGTATTGTCAGTTATTGGCACGGATGTGGGAATGACTTAATGCGACCAAATAGCGTCTGAATAGGTCCACCGGGTGATTGCAATCTCTTGTTACGCAATCATATAAGCCATTGCAGTGACACGCTATCATTCAAAATGTCTTGCTGGAGGTAACGTTTCCGAGTCATTGAAATCCTTTGCAATGTTATTGTTTGTAAATAGCACCAGGACTCTATCCACCTGCGGTCCAAGACTCCATGCACTATCTTCGGAAATACCAGCTCTCCTGCAGGTTTCTATTGAAAAGAAAACATGGTGCGCTGGAGGCAAGCTGCACACCCTTAAATCAGGTGCCTAAACAGTTTTAGCACATGCTCGATCTCCCATTGCAAGCTTTATTTATCGATCAAAGGGCAAAGTGTGTTGTGGTATATCACCGGAAATGTGTAGTGTAGAATAAAACATGGCCACAACTGGTATTTGGTAATTTCATAAGAGCTCCATTGATGGAATAATCTAAAACTGTACAATAAAAAAAACAACAACACTATTTTATCTTTCCACTGTTTTCTCCTTACAACCTCTTGTATATAGCTAAGAGATATATTTGTATTTCTAAATTTTTTTTAATGTTTACTTGTATACACATTTATATACAGGACTACATTCATACCATACTCCATACAACTGTACAACAACTCACCCTTGTGCAATAGACAATACTCCCTACAACTGTATATAGCTGGGACTGGACATCTTATTTGATAGTGTATTTTATACTTTATTACTACTTTTTTTATTTAATTCTGCTTTGTACATATACATTTATTATCATTATTTTTGTTTTTATAATTATGTCTCATTTGACACTGGTCTATTGCTCTTTGGTTGCTATTCCATCTACTTTTTTCCCTCTCTTATATATTCTATATTATATTTGATGAGTGAGCTACCGTACCCAGAACAATTTCCCTTGTTGATCAATAAAGTTAGTCTAAGTCTATAATTATGCCTTATCCGACACCAGTCTCTTGCTATTTGCTACTTATTTTGAATGTTATTACCATTTATATTTATTTATATTTTCAAAAAGCTTAGAATCTACACTTTCAGAATCCGTGAATAACTCAAAACGCCTCTGGGACGACTTGGGACTGTTTTTGCCATAGCTAGTCACATAATATGTATACAGGGGGTCCTCGGGTTACGACGGTCTCGGGTTACGACGTTTCGTGGTTACGAACGCGCCCCCATTAAAAAAAAAAAAAAAAAATCATTCCGTATTACGCAGTTTAGCGTCATACGCGGCGTAAACAAACGCGAACTAGTTTCGGGCGCACGGCGGAAGAATACTGTACGCCTGTTGTGGGTTGTAGGGCGAAGAGGACGGTGTCGATCCCTACGCTCAATCGCAGTACAGTACCGTGCCATTTTGGTTGTTCACGCTGTCTCTCTCTCTCGTGTTTTAGCGTTTTTTTCTTTAACTTTTTGCCCTTGGTTATGGCTCCGAAGCGTAAGGCAGACTCTTCTGATGTTAGTACATCAAGGAAAAGAAAGTCCATCACCATGCAAGTTAAATTGGACATCGTAAAGCGATCTGAAAAGGGAGAAACACCAACGAGCATTGGCCGGACGCTTGGACTTAGTCGTTCGACTGTTGCTACCATTATCAAGGACAAAGAGCGCATCGTTGAACATGTGAGAGGATCCGCTCCTATGAAAGCGACGGTGATAACCAAGCAGCGTAGTGGTCTTATTGTTGAGATGGAAAGGTTATTGGTGCTTTGGTTGGAAGATCAAAATCAACGGCGTATTCCAGTGAGCCTTATGGTGATTCAGGAGAAGGCGAAAAGACTGTTTGAAGCGTTGAAAAACGAAAAGGGGGAAGGAAGTGAAAGTGAAGAGTTTGTGGCTAGTAGGGGTTGGTTTATGCGATTTAAGGCTCGGGCCAATTACCATAACCTTAAACTGCAAGGTGAAGCTGCTAGTGGGGATGAGAAAGCAGCAAAGTGGATTTCCTAAAGCGTTGGCTGAGATAATTAAGGAGGGGGTTATTCTGCTCAGCAAGTGTTCAACGTGGATGAGACAGGTTTATTTTGGAAGCGTATGCCTAACCGCACGTACATCGCCAGGGAGGAGAGGTCCGCACCCGGTCATAAAGCCAGCAAGGAGAGGCTAACTTTACTTCTTGGGGGAAATGCTGCTGGCGACTTCAAACTGAAGCCCTTGCTGGTGTATCAGGCTGAAAATCCAAGAGCACTCAAGGGCATTTGGAAGAGTCAACTACCAGTAATTTGGAGGTCAAATAAGAAGGCATGGGTGACACTTGTGGTGTTTGAGGACTGGTTCATAAACCATTTTGTGCCAAGTGTGGAGCGGTATTGCGCCTCCAAGGGTATCCCCTTTAAGGTGTTGCTAGTGCTGGACAATGCCCCTGGACACCCTGCCCAGCTGGGAGACTTTAACCCTAATGTCAAGGTGGTTTACCTTCCACCTAATACCACGGCCCTTTTACAGCCTATGGACCAAGGAGTGATTGCTTCGTTCAAGGCCTACTACCTCAGAAGGACTATTGCTATGGCTTTACGGGCAACTGAAACCAAGAAGAACTTGACTCTGAAGGACTTTTGGAAATCCTACAACATCCTTGATGCCGTAAAGAACATTGCTGATTCCTGGGAGGACGTTAAGCAAACAAACATGAATGGTGTTTGGAAAAAAATGTGTCCTCAATTTGTGAATAATGTCCATGGGTTTGAGGACACAGTTCAGCATGTTATTGAGAACGTTGTTGCCCTGGGTAGGGACATCAATTTGGAGATGGAGGTTGATGATGTTGCAGAGCTGCTGGAATCTCATGGAGAGGAGTTATCTGCTGAGGACCTGATACAAATGGAGAAGCAGATCATAGAGGAAGAAGAAGCACCCACCCCAGAGCCTAAGGCTTTCACAAGGCAGGGCTTGGCAAGAGGTTTTGCAGAGATGCACCAAGCGTTGGCAACTTTTGAGGCCCAGGATCCCAACTTGGAAAGGTTCACTAGGGTTTCCAGAGGCATCATGGATTTGTTGCAATGTTACAAGGACATCTTGGATGAGAAGAGGTTGCTCTCTGTTCAGACTAACCTGGAGCAGTATTTTAAGAAGGTAGAGAGGCCTGCAACAGATCCTGTACCCTCTACCTCAGGTGCCTCTACTACTCCAGACTCACCTGCCCCAGAATCTCCAGCTCCTTCTGAATGGTCTGCCTCACCTCCAGACTCACCTGCCCCAGCTTCTCCAGCACCCTCCAGCACTTCCTCTGCAGCTTCCTCTCCATAAAGGTAAGGGATTGTTTTCTCTTTTTTAATACTTTTTTTATGTATTAGTATATTTTATACGTTATTATTATACATTATTTATGTTATTTTAGTATATTTTTTATGTTATTACCGTTTATTTGATTATGTTCCGACTTACGACGAAATTCGGGTTACGACGCGTCTCAAGAACGGATCAACGTCGTAACCCGAGGACTCCCTGTATGTATATGTATATGTATATGTATATGTATATGTAATAATATTATATGGTGAGGTGTAAGCCAAATAATTTCCCTTGTGGATCAATAAAGTTTGTCTAAATCTAAAAATACATAGCCAGAAGTGATCAGGAAGTAAATCAGGAAAAACTAAGAATCTCGGAAGTAAAGCGGGCTATGTATAATCCTTATCAAACAAATGGAATAATTGTCCTCTCAAAGAATTACTGTGTGTCTTTGAACACACGCCAGCCGCACAGAGATAGCACTATCGCACATGTCCTTGGGAGGGACAAATATACACCTCCACTTGTTCACTTCACTTGCAAATACTCGAGTCGCCCGAGGCTGGTCTTTGGTGTGAAAAATGCTCTCAGCCAAGAGTGCTTTAATATTATTTTTACTTTCTGGTGACAATTAGAGGAAATGTGAGTCACATGCCACTGAGTAATCTTTGCGTGGACATGTGGTGCTGTTCTGTCAGTGTTTTTAAGGGAATCTGAACTATTTTAAGATGCATTTATTAAAACGCCTGTACCCATTTTTTATTTTTATTTTTTACACATATTTGAGCAAAATAAGCTTTATTGCCAAACTCATAAAACAAAGAATAATTTATGATAAAATAAAAATAAGGGCATGCATTAAACTTAAGGAAATGTTTTTGTTTTATTAATTTGTTTATTAAAATTGTTTGATCCTATTTTTGATTATTCTGTTAACTGATCTCTGTCTGTTTTTGTATGTTTTCTGTTTGTTGTTTATGCTGTAGTGTTATTCTTACCTAACATTATTATTATTATTATTATTATTAGTGTTTTACTGAGTTTCAAAAAGTGCACTTTAGCATGTTAGTTGTTAGCATTATTGTGATGCGAAAACTGTGGAAGCGCGAATAATAAAGATGCTTTAAATTCACAAGGTAAGTGAGGAAAAACTTTAGATCACTGCAAATTAAAGTGGTAAAAAAAATCTGGTTTCTTTTCATTTTCTTTATAGTTTGTTTATTTCTTCAGCTTGTGTAAAGGCTTATTTTCCGGATGGTTGTTTTAGCATATGTGCTTATGCTCTAATTAAATTATGGAGTGTGTTTTTGTACTTTATCTGCTCATTCCATTTTTTAGATCAGTTCATGTCTGAGTTTTGAGTTGAGGAGTTTCAAGGAATTTTAATACAGAATTCATTGATGGCAGTTCTTGGTATCTGATAAAAAACAAAAATTACTTGTATTGCCATCTTTGCTGATCAATAGTGTCTTCCCTCCCTCTCACTTTCTCTCTCTCTCTCTCTCTCTCTCTCTCTCTCTCTCTCTCTCTCTCTTTGTATTTGTTCATTGCTCAAAGCTCATCTTAGCACATTGCGTCTATTACCTCCATGTAGCTGAAGTGGAAAATTGAACATTCAATATCAACAATGATATTTTCAAGCCTTTGTTTAATCGACAAATCTGTAACAACTAGAATGCTGGCACTGTTTTCATTTAGGGACTGAAACCATTATGGTAATAGTCAAAGCTGGTAATGCAAAATACAAAGTCTAAATTGAAGTTGAAGGTGAATGGGGCTGTACAGAGGATGAGCCTGTCTCCAGGATGTCTCCAGGATGTAATTGAGAAGCTCCTCCTGCCAGAATCACAAACAAGCAAAAGCACAAAACGACTCCAATCAGAGTGAGATGGATTCATCAGCACTTCCAGTGCTCTGGAAAGTAAGTGAATAAATGCAAGATGTGTCATGTAAATGTCATATAGTGGAACATTCAACAGGTAGTAGGCAATAACATCTCTGAGGTACATCTTTAAATGGTAAATTCACTTTTCCACTTTCAAGGCACTCAAAGCTCTTTACAACAAATAACCACTCACCCATTCACACACACGTTCATACACCAGTGTACGCAGACAGTCATGTTTATGTCAAGAGTGGGATTCGGACCGCCAACCTTCATCCACCAACCTTTGTCCACTGATCCGCCATTGATCAGTGGACAAACGCTCTACCGACTGAGCTACTGCCGCCCTTTAAACAATGATATTAATAGAATGATGTTGATTAAAAAATGTAAAGGCCTGTTGGGTTTTCTTATTCCCTGTTGTAAATCTGTCACTTGCTGGCAAAAAAGTGAGCATTGATATTGTGATATTGCTCTTGCATAAATGAAGCATTAGTACAGAGTTTTCTGCTTGTCGTGGTGGCACAGTATTTCTTTGAAGTGGGGAGGTGGCCTTCAACGACAACAGCATGCAGCCCCTCGCGGAGTCATGTGATGGAAGATGAAACGCCCAACTGAAGATCACCAGAACTGAAGGTGTGCTCCCATGAGACTGTGGAGGAGGGGAGAGCTATGCAAATCTGTATCAACAACTGAAAGTCTCACAGCAAGACACAGAGCTTTGAAATAGATAGGCCTATTAGAACATTAGCCACTGTAACTAATGTTCTACTGGGATACATTTTGAGCGACTTTGGACACACTTAGTTGGTAAGCCCCTTGGTTTTGCACATTCCGCGAAGGGGTACGCCTACATGCTCAGGCAGGTTTTGGGATCAGGATGGCAGCGTCACATCGACCGACCAAGGAGTCTCATAAATGTATTTTCAGCAGTTGTAATTATCGATTAACAGTTTAGCAGGGTTTACAATTATGACGCTTATGTTCTACGTTACTTTTAGTAAACTGTTGTTGCAGTTTTAATTGTAGTGATGTCTGTTTAGCCGACGTTATCGTTTTCATCGAACTTTCATGTGTAAACAAGCTAGTTTTTTCGTCGAGCTGAGGTACCCGATAATCCTTGACATTTGGTTACGTTTGTTTGCGTCAATTGTTGTCGCCTCTGTAGATGTAGCAGCCAGGTAGAGGCAAGAGATGATGACGCAAATGGAAATCAAGTGGTGTCCCATTTCTTAGGGGAATATTCATACCTCTAGGCCTCTCAGCTCGGTATCGAGGGGCAAGACAAAGACGTAGATAAAAGGAAGGAGTAAGACAGAGAAATGGGACGCAGCCTTAGTCTTGGTATTTCATGTTGGATAACTTCAGACTGTGTTTGAACAAATGAAAGTAAGGAAAACAAAAACTTTATTTACTTGTAAACTGAAAGGCATGGACACAAACCACAGAGAAGGCTTTTCTAAATGATGCGTTCAGAAGCCTTTTCTAAATGATGCATTCAAAAGCCTTTTCTGAATGCTGCGTTCAGACTGTGGCGTCAGGGCTACCAGGTTTACATGCAAAGTGTATGGGGGGCACAAATCAAGGGAAGTCCAATATTTACATGGCACAATTACATAATTTCCCGTGTGGATCAATAAAGTCTAAGTTTAATGCAACTGTTTTTTGATGTGAAACACAGCATTACTATTAACTATGGTTTTGGGCTTATGAGAAGGAGGCTTAAAGGATTATTCAAATATGTGCAAATGAGAAGTCCAGGTATTTTTATATAGAATCCCATATATAACTTTTGTGACAATGATTTTCTGTTCATGGGGATTGTGATAACTGGAGCTGAAGTGGTAAAGAATTTCCACCCGTACTGGCAATGGAAAACTCTTCACTGCCAGTACAAGTTGGTACGCTTGGCAAGAAATTGTCAATGAGCTGTCAACCGAATCGACAATGAAATCACAAAGGTAGAACGGTGGCAGAATAAAATGACAAAATGTGTTTTAGAGAATGAGATTGTTTTGCTGTCTCTCCTTTCACACTCATTTCTCGTTTTTTGCTTGTGGCCTGATCAGACAAGTATTCTGAACAACGAGAAGAAAACTGCCTCTTTTCTTTATTGCACTCATCATCTTTTCTGAAGTGGGGTTTGAAATTTGCTCGAAAGATCATTTTATTATGCCCTAGGACTGCTGCATTATCTAACTTTTGAAGGTTACACCATCTGCCTGTCTCCATGGTGATGTAATTGATTTGCCTTACAATGTTCCACTTACTTGTTTCCATGAAAAAAGCAAGAAAAAACACCTGTAAGTGAATGAATGCATGATAGATACATTTACTGCAATACTACAGGACATTCCAGGCAGGCAAATAAATAAAAACTCCATGGATAAAAGTCCCAATCAGAAAAGTGATGTAGTGCACCTTTAAAGCGGTATCATACACAAAAACACGGCTCTTCTCCCAAGGCATTGTGCAAATAATTTCCTGCATATGTTTTGTCTTATTTAGAGAATACTGAGACTGTCCCTCTCCTGAGCTTAATATGAACATGGACTTCTAAACAGACTTGGGCCCTGTTTGATCCTCTCCTTCAGACCTGCCAGTGCCCTCTGCTGCAGCTTCGGATCAGTAATTGCCATACACCCACTCTTTATGTAAGACCTCATCTTACCAGTGTGAGAAAAACACAACTCAATGTGTGTGTGAACCGTGGGTGACTATTTTTAAAACACCCATAGCAACCTTAATCCATCTTTAGCTGGATGTGGGTTGACTCGGGCACCCGGAAGATTTAAATATTACCATAAGAGTCTCCTAACAAGGCCCTGGAGTATTGAAGCGGGTGGGATATGAACCAGGATAAGTCTGTCTCTGCCTTAAGATGAAAAATCTCAGTTTAAGGATAAAGACTTTACCGCTCTTTATAAAAATTGAAATTGAATCACTTGAACCTTTGATGACGAACTGGAAAAGAGATGGTGAGGGCAAGGAATAGTTCTATTTCATCTGCTGACGTTGAGGAACATCTGTGGTTGTTGTCCCAGTCCCTTTGTGATGATGTAATAAACCTGGGCCACTACATTAAAGGCTTGACTGAAATAAAATAAGAGAAGAGAACCTTTATTTGTTCAACTATAAAGTAAAGTACAAGAAGTAATATCATATGTATTCATATTAGAGTAAACTAGATTTTACTGAAAATTGGCATAACAATTCAAATTTTTGAGTTAAAACTTCATGCATAAAGTAAGAAACTGTAAAATGTTTCAAAATCGTATAAGTACAAGATTGAAAAGTTTGGTGTATATAGGTGCCACTTTACAAAGTGATCATTATGTTCCAATCATAGATTGTATAAAGAAGTGGACAAAGGTGTGTGACATCACCTACACTGAAAAAAATGTCTCTTTGGGGTTGTAGAATTCGCGTAATTTTATTGAATGAAGTTCACATCATTTATTAGTGTTCCCTCTTAAAGTAAAAAAAATCATGTGGACCGAAGCTATTCCTTGAGAATGTCAAATGTTCACGATTTTGTCATGTTGGATGATAAGGAAAAAGTTAGGTTTAGGTCCACTGAGCTCCGCCCTACGTGATCACGTCAGTGCCACTTGCCCTTGACTGCACGCAAGAGACGGTTGGTACTTGGTAGCAGCGCGCGCGCAGGCTTCTTCTTTTCATTCACACTTGAGCTGCATCCGAATTTGCTGAAGACGCCCGGGATTAAAGGACCTGTTTCACAGTGTGAGGTAAAATAACATGATTCATAATCGTTGGTAGCTGTAATCCGAATATGTTACTTATTGTATTTTCACAAACAGATAGTTCTCAACATGTATTTCCTATCGAATGTATTTGACTGTCGGGAAAGCGCTAATTCTGAACCTAGAAAGTGTTGCTCCTCAGTGTGAGGTAAAATAACTGTATTCTTAATCTTTGGTAGATTTAAGTCGAGCAGTCGAACTTATTACCAAGTTATTGTGGTTTTACAAGCAGATAGTTAACGCCATGTGTTTCATACCGAATTCATTTGCTTGTCAGGGAAAGCGCTATGCTAACTGAACATAGAAAGATATCTAGATGGGCTACTATGCTAAACTAGCACTAGCTAGTTTATGGCGCCAATACTGCATAACATAAATACGGTAGTATAGCTGTTGGAATGGAATGCGTGCATTGATTCATGCCCTACTAGCGACCGTTATATTGTGCTCTAGCTACGGTGCTTTCTGATACCTCTTTTCCACCTGGGCCGTGCCGGTACTGGAGAGGAACTGGTGCCAGTTCGGCCCCGGCACCGTTGCGGTGGAAATGAGCTATGAGTGTGAGGTAGTAGGTAGTTGCAGTAGCTTGCCATTGGAACTACTGGTAGCTCTTGTGTCAGGTGCATCTGGATGAATGTGAATGTGCGCACGGTGTAATTCATGATCGCACAAATCTTAAATGCAGACGCCCCGAGTTCCGAAAACTAATTTCAGGGAGATGCGTATTGTAATTTTGCTGACTAAACTAATCAGCGCACTCTGTTAAGCGTTCAACATGTACACTAGCTCTTGTACTTGCTTTGATCATACCCGCGTGCATCCTCTCACGCGCCACTGTCCCTTTCTCGCCTTCGTGCCTGCAAATCTAATTCCTTGCATGATGCACGAATCATCATCCCCATATCTAAATTAGGAGTCCTTGTAGCCTAACTCCGCACAGGTTGAATGTTGTCTACTGAGGAAGGTTGCCTTTATTAACAGCGGAATAAAAAATAAAAACTATATGGCTGAAGTACGTCTGAAGGATTTTAATCCTAGGGGTGTTTTGTAGCCTGGTACAGTTGAGCAGGTGAATAAATAAAGACTTTTTTAGTATGTATTATAATGTAGTAGGCTATAATGAGATTGAACTTTGGAAAAACATACATATTTTGCATTTGCACATATCTTGTAAAATCCTGCTTCATACAGGCCAAGGTACATTTTGTTTACCTACTAGTTGGTCACAAGTTAACAATGCTTATATGGACAAGGCATTTAAATTTTAATTGAACCTTGTATAACTGTTAAATGCTATAAGTGCATCAAATTACCAGCTTCTCTTTATGTGGCATGATCTAATATGAAAGACTTTTTCAAGCAATGTCTTAGCCAAACCCCTTCAGATGTGCTTTTTTAACTTTAAAAACAGTCATGCGTAATTGGTAATGCTGTATTAACTCATTCAGTGCCGGAGACGTCTATTGACGTCCCCTCGAATCCAACCGTTGAGTGCCGTGACGTCTATAGACGTCAATTGCTTTTTTCAGCGGGGGTTGCTAGGTTACGGCCTGGAGCAACTTTTGAGGTGTAATTGACATCTCTCAACCTGTAGATGGCGATGTTGTATCATTATTAGCCGATCAGAGCCGCTGTACTGTCGATATGGGCCGCCTCGTCAGAATGAGCCCACCACTGACCTATTTTGACGGCGATGTCTATCGGGTTACGCCCCCCCGTCGAAATAGGCCGCCTTACGTCGAAATACGCCGTTTTTCGTTTACAGTTGTATGCGTGAGTTGTTTACAGTTGTATAGATTCAAAGCTAATTATTTGTAAAAATACAAATAATTATAGATAATTATTTGTATTTTTTAGGATTGGTTGAGTGGGAGGGACCATGCGTGTCATAATATCTCCTTTCAATGGGTCTTTCTGGCGAGATTAAATTGATTATTTCTTACTCATTAACAAATATTTAATATATTTCTAACTCATTAACAAATATTTGTAAATGTTTTGTAAAATAATTAGTTCATTATTTACTAAGTGTTACTAATGCTATTAGTGTAGTATTTGTTACTCATTAACAAATATTTTTTAACATATTTGTAAATGTTTTGTAAAATAATTAGTAATAATTAGTTCATTATTTACTAAGTGTTACTAATGCTTTATAAGCGACCGTTATTATAAAGTGTTACCGAAACATTTTAAAAAATTATAACAGTTTTGTGCACATTTTGAACATTGCACTCAATGACATCCAAAATTGTGGCGTTTGTACTTACTGCCCCGCTTACCCCACAGGAGAAGATGACCAATCCCTTGAGAAGCTCAGAGTGGAGCTAGCATCAGATGTACAGAGGAAAGATGTACGAGAGTTGAGGATGAAAATGGACAAGACTTTCGCTTACAGAAGACAAGAGATCGTTGGGAGGGAACCCATGGTCCATGAGGTACTGCAAAGATGGCCAGCCCTCTTTGATGTACACGAGGTAAGGCAACAAAACTGAAAAATGACTTGATACTGAAATTAAGTTGGCTGTAGCAAATGTTCATGAAAATGGGTTGTTATTTGTACTATTTCTGTTTGTTGTTTGTTTGCATGACATTTCTGTATCACTGTGAAAAATTGGTTGGGAGATGATAGAAAAACCTTCAAAGGTGCACTGTGTAGGACAGGGTAGGTGTAACTATGTCACCTGTGACCAAATTTGATCTTTTCATGAATATTTACTAGGTAATAAACCAATATTTATTACTAGAATGACCAAAGTGCAGTACTTTTGTGGCTAAAAATGGAAATTCCAAATGGTGCACATTGAGAAGATTCCACTTCTCATCTATGAAAAGTGTAATTTTCCCAGTCATAATAAATACTTTGGTGGTAAGTATTCATGAAAAAGATAACATTTGTGAATTGGCTGCAAGAATTCTGGAAACAAACAACTAAAAATATTACACTGTGCACCTTTTAAGTTTGAAATGATGCTTCTGTATAGACTTTCCTTCAAGGTCCACTGTCGGTACAGGACAAGTGGGTGTGGAACATATGCAGCAATTGATTTTGACATGCCACCAAGTAGATATGCCAAAATTCTTGAATGGGATGCTCTAAAGCAGGGTTCCCAATATTATCCGATGTGGGGCCCACTAGATACTTGATACACAAATATTAGTTTTTTTTTTTTTAAATGATTTCAGGGCCCACTTGGAATGTCCATCATTGGGTCCTGGCCCACAGTTTGGGAATCACTTTTTGACCACGTGTTGCATTAATTGGATGAAATCAGGATGTAAGGAGGAAATAATTCCTTTTTGGCTATTTGCTTCACTGTCTTTTCCAGATCAATGCTGAGTTCAAGAGGATCACAACAACACCCTTGCAGTCCAGGTTTTTGTCACAGTTGGACATCCTGTCTGACAAGCTTGTGAAGCTTTTCACAAGAACAGCTGGCAAGACCGGCACAAATCTAAAGACAGTCATGTCACCAATTATTCAGGTAAGATTAGTGTAACTATTGAGGGATGAAAATTGCAGTGATGGATAGTGCCAATAAAAAGTCTAAGCACCCCTGTTTAAATGCCAGGTTTTTGTGATATAATTGAATTGATGCATTGTACAGATTATAGTAGGCTATGTAGTAAACATTTTTTTTTCTAATCAGAAGTGGCTATCCCCTCATTCTTCTTTACTCAGGGTGGTGACACTGATGCTGATGAAGTTGATGTTGGCCGGGAATGCCTGCTAAAAGGGTTGTGCTTCTACCTCCAGGAGGACCCAAGCAATCTCATTCGAGAACTAGTGGTAAGTTTGTAGATGTGAGCATGCTCTTGATCATGTATTTTGATTGTGTACATTTGGCACAAAATGCAATACCCCTCACAATGCAATACCCTCATATTTTAACAGATCTGATAACTTAATACATGTATGTATGTAATTTATCACTGCTTTGTCATCTGAATACAGCTGAACATGGGCACATTATTTAAAGGGACAGTCCACCTTTTTCAAAGAAATTGCTCATCTGTAGCTAAGTCCTGGTAAAACATGAGAATACATAGGATTTTTTTCTGTGTTTGCAATGCCTACTTCGACAGTATAGCCATATTTAACATGTCAGTTGAAGTCTATTGTGCCAAACAAAATACAAAATGTACTTATGAAGCACAAACTGAGAAAATGATATGCACATTGTTTTTTTTGTTTTTTTTACTTGGAAATACTGCAAATATGCCAACATTTAAAAGGGTAGACTGTTCCTTAAATTTCTGCAATGTCCAATTAAACGTTAAGAGGGTGTGTACTGCAGGATGTGAAGCTGATCCAATCAGTTACAGAAACTGAAGGCTCATTGCATGTTATTAATAGATTTTTTCTCATATTTCCCCATTCTCACTATCATTTTGTCTTACTCTGTAGGAAGACGATGATGGTCAGATTGAAAAGGTAGTGGAAGGAATAACAGTGGGGATTCTGTCAGTAAAGCGCCACATCGCAGAGCGTCCTGACATTAGGATCATCCTGGAGGGACAGCAGGTATTAGTGGAGCTCGACAATGTGGCTCTGGCGACCAGTTTGCTGTTTGGGCTGTTGTACGCACTCAACATGGGCTATCCCTTAGAGTTAAAGCACACATTTGAGTTTTTGCAAAAGGTGGTCATGGAGCTGGAGGGCACCACCATGTCCAAGAAATGCCGGGCACTCCAAAACAAGCTCCGTTAGTGAGTGTGACGTGTGTGTGTGTGTGTGAGTGGCGTGTTTCAGTGTGTGTGAGTGACGTTTGTGTGTGAGAGAGATTGCAGGTTTTTGTGTGTGAGAGTGACGTGTGTGTGTGTGTGTGTGAGTGAGTGAGTGAGTGAGTGTTTGTGTGTGCGCAAGAGTGATGTGTGTGTCTGTGTCGTGATGAGTGTGTGTGTGTGTTTGACTGAGTGTTGTGGTGAGTGCGTCATGCATGTGTGCGACGTCATGCATATAGCCCTTTGTGCGTCAGAATGAGTTTGTGTGCCACAGCTGAGGATTGTGTTGTCTTTCTCTTATGCAAAAGTCTTCGGGGAATCCTGGGATTGAAAATATACACGGTTTATATGATGCCCCAGAAATGTTTGTTTTTTGGAAATGCTTCTTAAGTTTTCATGGGGCTTTTTATGGGGCTTTTTTTCACCTGTCCATAGGGTCAGGAAAATGCCTGTCTTGTTTGTTTGTTTGTTTGTTTGTTCTCCTTAAGACTTAATTGAAACATTCACATCTGTTATTGTGGAACGGCCGCTACTAGAAAAAACATGGAATTTACTGACACATCGGATAGTTGTTGATTATTGTTGGTAACTTGCAAATAATAAAAGCCAGGGAGTGACTGTAGGTGAAATTGTATTATTGAATTGTATTATTGTATAATTTAATTATTTTCAACTGATAAATCTTTCATGATTCGCACCCAATGCACTCCTAAGAACTGCCATGACTGTTTTGTACTATATTATCAGTTTTTAAAGTTTCAGTGTTTAGATTTGGGGTTGTACAGTATGGAAATTGTGAAATAAACATTTGAATGTTCAACTCTAGTAATAGTTGTGGTTGATTTGTATGATGTTATTAAGGAAAATGATGTTTTCGACAATAATTTTTTAAAAACGTTGCATGAAAAAATCTTGTACATCGGTTGCACCTAAAAAGTTATGTTTATCAAACAGAAAAAAGTCATGTTCATCAAACAGAAAAAAGTCATGTTCATCAAACAGAAAAAGTCATGTTCATCAAACAGAAAAAGTCATGTTCATCAAACAGAAAAAAGTAATATCTTATCAATCGGTGGCACATGTAAAAATTATGTTCAGTAAACCAAAAAAAATCATGTTTGACTGAATGATTTTTTTATTCATATACATACAAACAAATCATGCACATTTAACAGAATGTTATTTTCCACTTTCAACGTGACTTAATTGCTCTTCGTAGACATGATTTAATAGGTGCAACCGATGTACAAAATTTTTTTATGTTAATTTAACAGACAATTTTTTTCAGTGTATAGTGTGTTTGGCTCCAGTCAAACGAAGCTGAAACCAAGGCAACATTTAAAGGGCAGAATTTGAAGCCAGGTCCATAATGGGAATAGGAATTGATTTACGGACACAAATTGAACTAAAACTGACTCCTATTTGTAATGTGGCTGCTACCAGGTTAGCAACCAGTTTCCATTTATATATACAGTCTATGGTTCTGGTGGGAGAAAAATGCATTTTGAGAAAACACTCAAGTTACAATGTCTAAAAATCTATGTATCTATATTTATGTAGGTTGATAGAACAAAATTGATGCAGACTGGAAAATGTTCTTGTTTTCAGGTGAAAACATATACTATTAGAGAGCATGCAAAAAACAAAAAAAAGGTTTTTCCAGTAGTGTCTCACCTTAAAGCTTTGGAAATTGCCTTCCTCCTTTGTGTCTATCTTTCAAAATAAATTCTATGTTTTTAGCTTGTAGCAAATATAAAATAAACCCCCCAAATTGATGCAATTTATTGAACTACACACTTTGAGACCTGCGTTTTCAGTGCAGTAGCAGACTCAAATACGCCCATATAAAGGAAAAAGAAAAAACATGTTTTGAGATCTCTCACAAGGGCATCATGGGAAGGATCTCCAGAACTAGCAGAAATCCTGTTAACAATGCTTGATTTAAAATAATTATAACTGAGTGCACTTGGCCGAGACAAGAAGAGGATTCCGGGACAAATTAAACCTACAAGGTCAAGGTACTTCAGGCTCTATAAAAATCTCCAATGCCATACACTTGACATCATGTGATTGAAAGGTCCAGAAAGTATCAATTATAGTTTTGGACATTTTCTCCTCTCAGGCTCACTCTTTTTAAAGCTGTAGTTTGAGATCAGGGGGAAATAGCAACAATATGAAAATCAAGTTCAGTCATTTGAACATTTTTTTGGAACACTGTGTCATGCCAACCTTATGAGGACTGTCAGGTCATAGAGCTAAGACCAGATAAAATAGCTGGCGTTGTCTTGTATCTTGCAGTAATATGAGACCAAAATAGAACAGCGAGATATAAGCAAGTGTCTTACCAGCACTCTAACCAGAACTGACGAAGCCTCTCGGATGAGCGGCGAAACGTTTTCGACCAAACAAACTTTGTCCAGTTGACAAATTGAATTTCTTCTTTTATCATGGATTCTACCTGGACGACTGAGGAACTCTTCACCCAAAATAGAACACGTTCATAAGTTATAATGGCTTGAATTCAAAAGTATCTGCTTGTGAAGTAACATTATTTTTTTACTACAGCCTGTTTGTTCTGTTTGCATCTCACTCCATTTAGTATATTGTGCCGTGTTCAATTAGAATATTCACAAACCAAAATCAATAGTACAAAGGAAAACAGTACAATTCGCACAATAGTATGTGTGACTGGGGACCACCCTGTCTGACACTGTGGTCAGTAATGTAGGAGCCCCCCAGGGTACAGTCCTGTCTCCGTTCCTGTTCACTCTGTACACCTCTGATTTCCAGTACAACTCTGGGTCTTGCCATCTCCAGAAGTTCTCTGATGACTCTCCGGTGGTAGGGTGTATCAGGGATGGAGTATAGGACACTGATTGCAAATTTTGTGGAGTGGTCCCAGGCAAACCATCTGCTCCTGAATGTGGACAAGACCAAGGAACTGGTGATTGACTTCAGGAGAAAGAGGACACCAGTGGATCCCATTACCATCCAGGGTCATGAGGTAGAGTTCGTGGACTGCTACAAGCGTCCATGTGAACAACAGACTGGACTGGATGGACAACAGTAATGCTGTGTACAAGAACAGCATAAGTAGACTGTACTTCCTGAGAAAGCTCAGGTCTTTTATTGTGTGCAGCAAGTTACTGGAGATCTTCTACCAGTCTGTGGTGGCCAGCGCCCTGTACATCACTGTGGTCTGCTGGGGGAGCACCACCAGTAAGAGGACAATAGGCGGATTGACAAACTGATCCGTAAAGCTGGTTACATAATTGGCTATAAGCTGGAGACATTTGTCACAGTGAGAGACAGGAGGACACTGGACAAACTGCTCTCCATCATGGACACTCTGCTCACCCACTGCACCAGACTATAGAAGGACAGCGAAGCTCATTCTCCAACAGGCACCTACAGCTCCACTCAAACAGTGGGAGATACAGGACTACATTCATACCATACTCCATACAACTATACAACAACTCACCTTTATGTTTATGTAACACCTTCCACTTGTCCTGTCAATCATCATATCATTGTTGCACTGTCTTTCTTGTCTTTTGTATACATCTGTGATTTTATATTTTTGTTACTTATTTTTCTATTTTATATTGACTTGTACATATACACTTATATAATTATGCCTTTGACACCTGTCTCTTGCTATCTTTTTTGGTCCTTAGTTAGAATTCATTATTACCATTTATTTTTTACTCTTTGTTATTATATTATATTGTGACCAGTCCACTGGTGCATTGTGTTCTGGGCAGCAGATCTGCTTGGACTGCTGCCCCCGTGACCCAGAAAATGGAAAAGCGGAAGAAGATGAATGAATGAATGAATGAATGAATTGTGATTAGTGAGCTACTCTGTCCATCTATCTATCTATCTATCTATCTAGCACGAGAAAGCCAGGAAATGAAAGCCATTCACATGAAGAACACATGTTTTTCTATGTTTTTCATTGCAATAAAACATCCATAATGCTTTTTTTCAGTGCAATTGTATTTCTTTCTATGGCTTTAAAGAAAATCTTTCTCCCTTTAACACTTGTTCTGTTTTCCAAGCTGAGGTTTTCTGACCAGCAGACAGCAGAGACCAAGCAAAGCCACGTCAATAATTCCCAGCACCTCAATCTAAACTCAGAGCCTCCACTATGTAGCCCGCTCTATGCAGCACCATCATCTGTTCCGCCATATTACCACTACAGCACAAACACACTGCAGGCACTGAGGCAGGGGGCCTGGTGCTATTGTTCATCAACGCGAGGAAATATTACCATGGGGCTAAAGCACTTCACCTTCCAGAACCCATCACAGTTCATTTCACAGGTAATAAAGGCGGATAGATACACTCCTCCAGACGAAGCAGTCCATCAAAATGGAAATAAATGACTTAACATCGGCCTACCAGACAGCCTAATCACAGAACTGGATCACATGGTATCTAGCCCTAATCTGCTCCATGTGTTCTTCTTCACAAGGCAATTTGAAAAGATGAGATGGCATATTCAGAAAAAAGGAGAGGCCTGCAGTGGTATATTTTACATTATTATAGACTTAGCATAACTTTTGGTCACAGATTTTTTTTTGTGTATGCACGAACACACAGCACATAACAAAGCTAAGATTTGGTGTCTTTCGCACATAAATTCTCAAATGTTTTGATTGCACATGACTGAGATCCAGCTCCAGAGACCTGTGTAGCGTTGTGTTACATGTGGTCTGGTATGGGTCTTGTTGTATTATGAAAAACAGATATATTTGGAGCTTTCTACCATGTTATAACATTGTTCCCTCATCAAAAACACACCTGAAGAGGTTTTAGATGTCATCCATTCATGTTTCTGTCATTTGGCGGCACGGTGGCTGAGTGGGTAGCATTCATGCTTCACAGCAAGAAGGTTCCGGGTTCGATCCCCGGGTCACCCAGACCTTTCTGTGTGTGTTCTGTGTGGAGTTTGCATGCATGGTCTGGGCACTCCGGTTTCCCCCACCAACCCAAAACATGCACCATAGGTACCTCCAGCTTTGGTCCTGACCAAGCCGAAGCAAGAAGATCATGGAGATGGTCCCCGGGCGCAGTAATGTGCTGCTCACTTCTCCTGATAACAGGATGGGTTAAATGCAGAACTGGAATTTCCCCACTGTGGGACTAATAAAGGCATAGCTTTCTTTCTTTTCTTTCTTTCTTTATCAATCACTCCTAGGCCCTATTTGAATCCTCCTTATGGTTGGATGTATGATTCTGTCAAATGCTCATCCCACAAGCCTATGTCATCCACGCTCCCACACAACAATTCTCCATAAATACAGAAGAGCAGAAGTGATAAAACTGATGAGATGGGCAATAGTTTCATTAACCAGATGCACACTAATTTGTTGTGATAGCACTCTGAAGGGGGAGTGACTTAATGCAGGGAGCAAACGGAAGTGAGACAAGGGAGTGTTCTTGTTGTACAATGATTTAAGCAGCAGAGTTTTATTTGCAATTTGGATTAAAAAAAAAAAAAAACATCAACCCAAACGTTTGATAAAGTATACAGCTCTGGAAAAAAAAATAAGAGACCACTGCAAAATGATCAGTTTTTGTGATTTTATTACTTATAGGCAGTACTCGAGTTGAGGGGGGGGGTGGCATCCCCCCTGTGGGAAAAAAATAGTCAAAATCATCCCTCTTCTAAAACGGGCATCCCTTCTTCCATCCCTTATGGCATTTTATCAATCAGGCATGAAAATCCCTAAACTTTTGGCGAATTTCGCCATTTTTAAGTCAAAATGGCCAGTGCGCTCCAGCTTCCAATCATGTTGCAACATAATTACGCACCGATACGCGCTCCCGCCAATCATGACGATTGCCGCTGTTGTGTTTGCGCCTGTTCGCCGATCAGCTGTGAGCCTGATATTTACGCGGCATTTCCAAGAGAAGAAGAATCCTTAACTTGCTACATTAATGCTACGTAAGAAGGAACTCTCGCCTCGGGACACGGGATACGTTCGGGATTATGTCCTTTTCTCCGGAGCTCCGGATTATTAAAGACAACACGGCAAACTGTTACAATGGATCTGACCGCATTCTTATGGGTGAGTCATTATCAGATTATTTCTGCATCTATTTCGGCACTAAACCAGGACTAAACCAAGACTAAACCAGGTTTAAACCAGGACTAAACCAAGACTAAACCAGGTCTAAACCAGGACTAAACCAGGTCCAAACCAGGACTAAGCCAAGACTAAACCGGGTCTAAACCGGGTCTAAACCAGGACTAAACCAGGACTAAACCGGGATTAAACCAAAACTAAACCAGGTCCAAACCAAGACTAAGCCAGGACTAAAACAGGTCTAAACCAGGTCTAAACCAAGTCTAAACCAGGACTAAGCCAGGACTAAACCGGGACTAAACCAGCGTCTATTCAACAGACGCTGGAATGGAATGGCTGTAATACATGTAGAGATGCTGATTTCAGAATTTTTTTTCCAGAGCTGTATATAGAAGGTATTCAAGAATTTAAAAAAAAACTATAGGAAATACATTTTAACAAAAAAGTCAGACAGTCCATTATAATTCCAAGGGTCTATTCTCCATCCATCAATTTTGTTCCACTTACAAGTCTAAGCAGGGACTTCCAGACCTCTCTCAGCCCAGACACTTTCCCTGGTTTTACTTTCATTCTAAAATGCAAAGCTTTCACCAAATATTCCTTCTTTATCTGAGACTGCTCGAGGGAAAGCCCAGTTTAGACAGTAGAGTGGTGGTGTGAAATTAAAAACATTACTGACCAATAAGAAGACTTTTTATCTTGGTCCTTGGCGCAGACTTACAATAGATGTGTAAACCTCCAATGATTCTTGCAATATTCTCTTGCGGATCATATTTGAAAGACAACATGAAGTTCACACACATTGTTTTCTGTACTGACCATTCTGTGATACTGAGTCACTCTGTTTGAGGTTGACTCCACCCGGACGGCTCCACTCAAATAGTGAGAGATAAAGGACAACATTCATACAGCTGTACAACAACTCTCTCTTGTGTAATAGATAACATTCTGTCATGTCAATCACTATTTCATCTCTGGACTGTTTTCTCTTTACCCTCCACTTGTATATAGCTAAGATACTTTATATTTGTATTATGCCTTATCTGACACCAGTCGCTTGCTATTTTTGCTACCTATTTTAAACATCCAGAGTGTGTGTACGTGTGTGTACGTACAGGACTGAACCAGGACTAAAACAAGGACTAAAACAGGACTAAACCAGGACCAAGCCAGGACTAAAACACGACTAAACCAAGACTAAACCAGGACCAAAACAGGACTAAAACAGGACTAAACCAGGACTAAACCAAGGACTAAAACAGGACTAAGCCAGGACCAGACCAGGACAAAACAGGACTAAACCAGGACTAAACCAAGGACTAAAACAGGACTAAAACAGGACAAAACAAGACTAAAATAGGACTAAACCAAGACTAAACCAGGACCAAACAGGACTAAAACAGGACTAAACCAGGACTAAACCAAGGACTAAAACAGGACTAAACCAGGACCAGACCAGGACAAAACAGGACTAAACCAGGACTAAACCAAGGACTAAAACAGGACTAAAACAGGACAAAACATGACTAAACCAGGACCAAATCAGGACCAAAACAGGACTAAACAGGACTAAACCAGGACTAAATCAAGGACTAAAACAGGACTAAAACAGGACTAAACCAAGACTAAACCAGGACTAAAACAGGACTAAAACAGGACTAAAACAGGGCTAAACCAGGACTAAACCAAGACTAAACCAGGACTAAAACAGGACTAAACCAGGACTAAAACAGGACTAAACCAGAACTAAACCAGTAACAGTACCTTCTAGTTCTGAATTGCCCTGAACTCTAACACCACAATGATGATGATCTGCAGGGGGAGGGCTGAGCTTAATGTCTTGCAAATGAGCCCAGAAGGTCTGGATTTAGAGAACTTCACGAGCTGTATTCAGAGCTTTCTAAAATCCGGTGTGCATGCTTTCAAATGGCCACAAATTCTTCAAATGTTCCCAGATTTCCATGTATAAGGCATCATTGGAAAGCTTAGAATCTACACTTTAAGAATCTGTGAATAACTCAAAACACCTCCGGGACGACTTGTGACTGCTTTTTCTATGGCTAGGCACATGTATTATTACCATTTATATTTTTACTCTTTGATATTATAATATACTGTAATGTGTGAGGTACTGTGTCCAAATAATGTCCCTTGTGGATCAATAAAGTTTGTCTAAGTTCATTGAGCCTGTGATGTGCAGCAGGTGAGAGCAGCGCACCGTGTCATCAGGAACCCTCCAGGCTCAGTGTGACAGGAAGTGCTCCAGTTTGATTTATCATCCCACACTTGATTAGATATAAGGAGAGATAGCCCGCCGTCTCTCATTTATAATTTCACAACCACATCTTATGCAAAATATATAAGGCTAGGTATTTCACTGTATCTTCAGCTTAATTTAAAAGTGCGTAAAAGAATATAAGTAAATACAGTGTTGTAATTATGCATGAAGAACATGTCAAAAATCATGCCTTGTGTTACTCGATAATTATCACAGACAATGTTGCGGATGCTGCCTGTCTCCTTTGTTGAAAATGCACAAAAGGCAGTGTTCAGCATTTGTCATGAGTTGTCATTCAGTTAAAATATTTGAAGTTGGACTGCTGTCACCATGGCTGAAGTACTGTATCGGATATTTCTCTAAGGATAAATGTGTAACTTTTAAAACAGCATGGAATTCTTCCTCAAAATGTTGAGTGATTATTTATTATGTCAGTTAGTTCTTATGGCAGCCAATATAAGCCAAAGCTAAAAGAAATCTGAAAGAAAGAGAAACAAGAGCAATGTCTAGTGATTCTCTAAACAGGGGGAAAAGACAAAATTCTATCAACTGCACACAAGTTTTTTGTTTGTTTTTGTCTTTTTTTGTGAATATGTTGTGCCACTCATTCAAGTAGCTTCTTTAGTTCAAACAGGGTTACATCTGTCTGAAGGGAGGACACAACCACACTGAAAACTGAACACTGAAACTAACACTGTATCTCTTCAAAATGATACCTTGCTGGTGTATATCGACAGCAAATAAACAACATGTATGGTAAACATTTTGTCTTCAAAGTAACTCTGTTAAAGGGTCTATATTACGCTATTTTCAGATGTTACAATGTTGTTTCCTTATCACAAACATACACTGACAAAAGTATTAGGACGATGGCATAATTTGTGATGCTGGGGTACTGAACCAACTTTTCAATGTATCAAGCATTATTTAAATGTGGTGTACTTAATATTATTTCATCACATTTATTCAATTATATTATCACTAGGGATGTCAACAATTAATCAATTAACGATTAATTGTCGATTAAGACGTTAGTCGAGCAAAATGCATTAATTGTAATTAATCGCTAATCGCGTGGTCACGAAACAAGGCAACCGCGCACCGCGCTGCGCTCGATTCACAGCCGGCCGCAGGCACCAATGGCACTGCTCAGCAGCCCCAGGTGTACGCGCGAGGCGAGATCGAACCGCGGCGCCCAGGAATGCGCCGCAACGTGCCGCTGCTGGTCCCGCGCAGCCGGCCCGCGGCCCGGGCCCCGAGCTTGGCGCGACTGGCCTGCGGCCCGGGCCCCGACACAAACCACAAACCAGCCGCACGAAACCAGCAACGGCACGCAGCAGCCCAATCCTGGTTCAGTCCAGGTCCAGACCCGGTCGAGTCCCGGTCCAGTCCAGGTCCAGTCCAGGTCCAGTCCAGGTCCAGACCTGGCCCAGACCTGGTTTAGTTCTGGTCTAGACCTGGTCCAGTCCACGTTTAGTCCTGGTCTAGTCTCTTATCCAATCAGGACAGAACACAATGTTACACTATAAAAAAATGTTACACTATAAAAATTTAAAAAATAAAATAAAATAAATAAAAAATCTGCGAACCGCGATAGAGCGAGGGATTACTGTATTTTGTTATTCAGCATCAATACATTTGTCTGCTTTTTACTAAGGAATAATTAATTGAGGAATATACAATATAATAATACTATGATATATTTATGACTCTGTGTTATGTTACTATAGCTTATATTCTTAAAGATCCTATTGAAACTCTAAAATTCAGGTGAAAAACGCCGCTTATCAGTTAATCGTTAATCGATCGATAAGGTCAATCAACTATCAATGAATTAATTAATCGATAATTTGCATCCCTAATTATCACACATTCTCATATTTTCAGATCATTGTGCGCAAATCCATTTGTGGACAAATATTACTATATTACTTGTATTCATAGCATCCTTTCATTATGAAAATAATAGTTTGAACACTCAATTAATAATATTTTAAAATCAACTCGTATCATAGAGTTCTCGAATCACCCCATATGTATGATTGAAAGGACAGACATAATTTGTAAAGCTGTGATTAAGGCCAAAGGTGGTTATTTTGATGAAAAAGCTATTTAACTTGATATTGTTACATTTTTGCGATAATATGCCTTTACACATGATGAAATTTGCTTTAATATATCAATAAATTGATTTGTTGTCATTACCAATACGTTTTGTTATCATTATTTATGAAAGAAATACACAATCGTCCTAATACTTTTGTCAGGCAGTGTACCTGGGGTTGTGTTTAGTTTCATTCGCACATGCTTAGCACACAATCTCTACATATTTAGGTTGAATTTTTCTCCCAAACAGAAAACACTCCACCTTGTCATGTCATGTGGTAATACAGGAAGTGCACCACTGTGTTTTTAAATCCCATACACCTTCACTGGAATCATTTGGATCATTTCAGCCCTGGAATTGCCCATTTTTACTGAACAAAGTGTAAAAGGTAGCTGTTAACTTTAAAACTACAGCATTATGACATCACAAGGTGGAACAGAGCATTTTGAGCTTTGGAAATGTAGACAGACTAATAATAAAGGGTTACTCAAACATGTGTGAATGAAACAAAACACAACTTCAGGTATAACATGGCTTCAAGCTCACAAGAGTAAAGTTTGCCTAATATAGGGCCTTTAAAAGCAAGGCAAAATAGACACCAGTTGAACAAGCTTGAAAGGATATGAGAGATTATACTGTAGAAGAAAAGAGAAACAGATTGGATAGTCAGATACAATAGATACAATAGATACAATAGACACCCCACAACATGCTAGTGGAGCATATGTCTGATAAGCATGAGTATTCAAAGCTGCAGATGTTTTCCAGTGTTCTTAGGTGACCTCTTTGGAAAACATCCCCCACTCAATCTGCTCCACTGATATGAGCATATTTCTTTCACTGCAGATGCTGGTGTCTTTAAATATCTTCATTTGTATTCATGTAAGTGTTTAAAGCAATAGAAATCAAGCAAGTACCTCAGGGCACTGCAGTGAGTCAATGTTTTTGCACTGCAGCTACAGTAGGAGTCAGGAGAACAGATCAAGTTGGCCTCTGCGGTACTTTACGCCATTAGTAACACACAAGTAGCTGTCACTCATGTACGCATTTACAAAAACTACAAAACACTGCCAACACAAGTGCCAGAAATACAAAGGGAATATGCAGGTAACAGGCAGGACTTTTATTTTTTTTATTATTTTATTTTTTTCACTTACACTAAACAAAACTAAACTTCTCATATCTTATTTTATCTTATCTTGTCTTGTATTTTAAATATTGCGTGTCACTTCAAAGTGCACATTATGCAGCCTTAAAACTGCACTATATAACTTTTTTGGTTTGGGGCCTTATATATTTCTATGGAAATAAGCAGATGGCACCTCAAGGTTGGTTTGTAGAGATTAATACATGCTCAATTTTATGCACATTCCAAGAAAATCACACTGACATTTAAGAGAAAACTACACATAGATGAATGTCTCTGAACGGAGAGAGTGCCAAGATAGAACCCGTCGTTTCATATAATTACAATATGTAGTCACTGGAATGGGCACAAGTAAATGGTGGTGCACTGTTTTTCAGTCCTGATGTAGACTACTGGTCCTGGTCTAGTCCAAGTTTAGTTGCGGTCCCAGATCTGTCCTGATTTTAATGTTCTTTGTATACAAGTGAATAGACACCGATGTGTTCTTTTGAACCAATTTTCAAGTCATCATCAACTTGAAGTAATTTCTCTACATGCACGTCCCCACTTGGTCTTGAATCGAAACAGAACTCACTGTATGGCTCATCACAAAATGTCATGTTCTTGGACACTTGTACTTCATGATGGCAAGTTTCACCACCCAAATAAAACTATGTGATTAAAATTATCCTGGTTATTAAATTGGCAAGCATGTCTTTAACAAATGTGGTTAGAGCTTCTTGCTCCCTGGAATGAACTCGAGTGTGGTTTTATTCAGTGTTTGTGTTGTAGTAAATGCTTTGGTAACTTGTCCTCTTTGGTTTTGATCACTTCCCTTTTGTAATGATTCAGGCTGGTGTCTCTCCTAAAGGGACTTCCAAAGCAGTCTCAGGTTTGATGTGAGGGATTTCCAGACCAGTGTGTGTTTGATGTGGGGGGAGCCCTCTTCACAGTGGAGGAACATGCTTTGTAGAGTGGTGATTTTGATCAGCACAGACAGGCTCTGACTGCAGTCTCACATGCCTCTGCAGAGGGCTCCCCACTGGGACTCTGCCAGAGTTTTGGATCAGCAATATGTTTCCCTCTTCTGCCTGATGGTGATTAGGGGAAAAGTGTCACCAATGTATTATGACAGTAAAATGCTATTATTAAGATATTATATATTGGTATAATACCTCCAGGGTCAACATAACTTAAACACTTTATTAACTAGTAAAGTAGTGGTACTGGTCCCATAAAGTACTCAAGTATTTATACAGAGTTATCTACTTCTGATTTCAATTTCTATAAATGTTATGTCAAACTAAATGTATACAATATAAACACATGAAACACAAGTCATATACATAAATATTTGTCAAATATAGCTTGCACAAGAGTGCATTACATCAGTTTATATGAATAAACATGAAAATGACCAAATAACAACAGTTTCATACACGGTAGTAGTTTCAGGATCAATACACAAAAAAAATCACTATTTTAAAACTTAAGGGGATTACTCCCAAAATATTGAAAATGGGATCACATAATTTGGAAAATTCCATATTTAAAAGTGTCATATTGTTACTGTAATTGAATTGTCTTGGATGAGATGTGGCATATCTGTGAAAACTATTAGAAAAACTTCCAGATTAAATGGGCAGAGGTTTAATTAAAGTCTTATTTTGTTTTTGTGAAGTGAATGTGCATAGCACGTACCACTTTATTACAACTAAACCATAACTGTCTTTAATAAAGCATGAAGAAAGAGTATTGAACATTAATTAAGAATGATTCAACTCCTTAAAAGGGGTTTGGGTTAAATGTTTCAGGGGAGGACAATAATTAAGGGGTTACTGAGTCTGAACTAAATGTGCATTATTTCTATTTTTCCCAACAGCAAAACTCTGTGTGCTGCTTTTACCAGCCAAATTTGGTTGTTGTGTCAGAACTTATTGATGAGATATGAATAAATTCTATTTTCATTGGTATCAGAAGAGAAAGAAGGTTTTTGGGCCAACTCTCTCGAGAAACACAACTCACTCACCTTAAATTTTAATTTGGGATAAATAGACTGCAGTTTGTATGAGGTAGAGCAGCAAAACTTGGAAAAGTTTACGAGGAGCAGAAATGGTTGTGCCACATCTAGTCAGTGTAAAATATAGCATTTGAAGTAGGGCCTGGTGCATAGTGTTTGTTTCAAATACAACAACAGCATAATAGATAAAAATGGCTCACAAGGATTATGTACTTTTTTCAAATAACAAAACAGCATCAACCACAGTGTAATTTAGTTTTTACGCCCTAAACACAGCAACATAGACATTTCACAGAACAGAATGCACTTATTAAACTTTACTGCTTTCATTTGAAAAAGCGTTTATGGGGCGTGTGATTAGTCAAATTGAGATTATTTCTAATTCATCATATTCCAGTCCATTTGTGTGTGTGTGTGTGTGTGTGTGTGTGTGTGTGCATGTGTGTGTGTCAGTGCCAAACATGGACAATCAGATAATCAGACTCTAAAAGTTAATCCAACCTGTAAAATAAAAAAAATACATACATTCCTCCATGACACAATCTACATAAAGTCCACGTGTGCTTGAGTAAGTTATGGAAATAGAAACTGTTCCAATAAAACATATTCTGTCTACTGCGGACTGTGTGTATTGCCCCTGTGGGACCTGTAAGAATGCCCTAACCTCAGCCATGGGGCCGCTCCAATGCAACTGCCTCTTTAATAAAACATGCTGCTATATTGACACCTATAACAGTGTGGATTAAAGATATACTATGTCACTTTTCTGGTGGAGTGATATTATTCGTTTCCCTGGTATGTTAAAATGCATTAAACTTACAATATATTGTGTTTAATCAATTACAGGTGTTTGTATTGCTCAGAAATTACTTAATAAACATTCCTTCAGGGTAGCCATTCCACAGACAAGACCTGTAACTACCGGTAGTCATGTCAATTGCTTGTTTTCATAAAGATGGATAATTAATGGAAACCTGATTGTGGAACTTTCTAGGCTAAATAGTCAATAGCTGGGATTAAAAACCTTAGAATATTGTGAGTATAACAGTACCACACTGCTTTTTGAAAATACTTACTGACTGAAAATTATATTTTCAAGGTGGGCTGCAGTGGTCTGAGAATTTGTTCACAGGTACAAGGCTCCCTAGAGTTAAACATGGTCTGGTGAATAAACACTGGATCCAATTAGCACAATTTTGGCACTATATAGCTACCAAAAAAGCTGAATCATTCTTATTTACTATTCTTTTGATTTTTGTTTTAAATAACCAAAACCGTCAGATCAGCTGGATATTTTAGGATCAGCTTATTGTCACAGAGTTCAACCTCTGTCAGTGGCCCCACCAATTCTGACGTGCATGGAAAGCTACAATGATAGCATCTATGGCAGATTCACTATTGTAGGAAGAAATATAACCCATGATTCACAAATGGTTTGTTTGGGGCACACTCCTTGAACTTGTCATATTAATCTAACAATTAATGGCACATTTTGGGTTGAAAAATGGCACCATTTTCTGAAGCTATTGGGAAAACAGAATTCTGACCTGTATTCTGAGTCCTGCTCCATTTTACACTACAGACGACTGTGATCATGGCAACGCAACAGGCACTCATACAACAAAACAACACTCGCTGCTACCTCATATCTTGGCAAATCTAGAATGATCTCTCTGTATTTTGTATACAAATTTATATCAGTCTGGGCCCCACAGCCTCTGTCGCACCTCAAGCCAGAACCAAACGTGATCGTCCAGTCAGATTTGTTTGTTTCACTGACGCATGTGAAACAAAAGAGCTCATTGGTCACATACTATCGACAAATATAATTTCTCTAAAATTTCTCTTGCCTCTGAGTTTAGTGTTTTGCTAAATGATTCTGCAGAAATCAACAATGGTTTTCAGCTCCCTGTAATATGTTTTTTTTTTCCCTTTATTTTTTTCTAATATAGACAGATCTGTCAACCAGGGCCATCTGAAAATAGAAAGATACACCAGTGACCAGATTTGTATCTTCATGAAGTATTTAAGAAGTGTATATTGTAGACCAAATCATTCTCTGTAAACAGAAATTAGGCACCAGAGGGTTTAACTCCCACTGACCAAAATGACCAAGCTCCCCACACAAATCAGCTTGAAAAAAGATCCATTAAAAACATGCGCACGTCCTAATGTTTTGAAAGTGGAGGAGGTCAAAACTACATAGAGCTGCTGTAATACGACCCAGTGCATCTCTGACCCTCATGTGTGGGAGGACTAATGGAGAATATGAAGAAACATGTATTGTTGACTCACAGTATACTAAAACCTATGCAGCTATACCATCCTCCTTTTCGACACATAAGCATGCTTTTGGCCCATCAGAAAAACAGCATTTGTTTCTTAAGTTCACAAGACATCACAGCAACCCAGACTCCCCATTGTTTAACCCCACAGCACTATCGCTAGGTGGTTTTCACCCGAGCAAAAGTATTTACATGATTTTCAATATGTTGCATTTTTCTGAGTGTCATGGGTCCCTGGGGAGCTTCACCATTGTTTTTTGACATCTTTGAAGGTGTAGGTGTTTCCTTACCCCAAAGCCCACTTTTTCCTACAGGCTTTTGGGTGATCTGGAAAGAGGAATGTAAGAATGTAATGAATTTAACGTAAGAGGATGTAAAAACTAGGTAAGTAAGAGTCCTGGAATGTGTATCTATCCTTATTTAGTGCAGTGGTTATGAATAAATATCACAAAGTGGTGATTTCAAAGGGAATTCTGGTGGTGAAAACAATATTTTAGTCAACTGGTCATTTTTACCAACTGAAAAAAATATAATTTTTTGTTCCTCTCTCTGCAACTGTTCATGTGTCAAGGCCTTCACCAGGGAAGTCTCACATGTCCCAGGAATGGGTGGACCAAAGACCAAGTTTCCAGTATGATATTTTGTAGGATTTTTTTTGTTCTCAAATTCCTAATTTTTCAGTAATTTTGGAGCATGTTTTTAGGGTCTTCCTATGTTTTTTTTTTTTTGTTTTTTTTTTGTTTTTTTCCCATTTTGTTACACATACTACAGTTAATTTAAATAATTTATCATGTGTTGTCATATTTTGATCTATTTTTCATGACAAGTACTTTTTATTGGGTATATTATATCGGGTAAAAATGAAAAGTGATGGTGTTACTTTTTATAGCAAAAGTGTTCTAGGGTTAAAAATGTAGAAGGAGGGCAGGTCAGAGTTATATGGTGGATTATATTGCAGACTTGTTGACCTGTTAATAGTTAAAGAGGGGGTATTGTGCAAAATACAGTAGATGTATTTATTTTTTCTACCATGTTATAATGTTTGCTTGTCAAAAACATGCCTGAAGAGGTTTTAGATGCCATTCATTCATGTTTCAGTAATTTAGCAATCTCTCCCAGGCCCTGTTTGAACCCGATGCTCAACACATGACAATTGTCCATAAAGATACAAAAACATGATATAAACTTTACACAGCAATATGCCAAGTCTGATGCAATATTCAGTAGTTTGATTATCAGGATGCACGCCAATTGTAATATGATAGCACTCTGAAGGGGGAGTGACTTAGCTTGGAGAACAAAGGGCACTTAGAACATCAAAAAAGTATTAAAAATGTGTTGTTTTTGGCAAATATAACATTTTCAAAACAATAAAAGGTAACATGGTGATCTAAATATGTTGTGTGTTAGCAGTTAATAGCCTAAAGAAGTAAAACACCCCCCTTTATCTCTGTAATTACTGACCGTATCCTCATGAAACTAAAACTGGTACAAAGTTTAATATCTTTTTTATCAGTATAAATAAACGAAAGTGGAATCATTTTTTCACAATATCTTCATAAAGTCCAAAGGTATAATTGTTGTTAGTGGATAAGAGATTCATATGGCAAGTTTGTGGACCACATCCCTAAATAATGATAAGGTTTAACATAGGCATTAGAGTTGGGCGGTATCCAAATTTTGATACCGTTAAACCGTGTCCACATTTTCCCGGGGTATACGGTATTACCGTTGCTAAGGCTAAAAAAAACCAAAACACTTGGTAGCACTACAGTGGAGTGGCCTCGCCAAATGGCAGCTTGCACCTATACCGTTCAGAAACAGAATAGCAAGCATTACATAGGCCTAATGATACTGAAAACATAACAAAACATGTACAAAATGAGTAACTTTTATTAACAAATGTTTAAAGTGCAAATACAGCAGCCAACCGATGGAACGAAATGACATTGTCTGTGGGCTAAAGCTAACAAACCAACAGGAAACAAATAAAATACTTGATCTTATCAAATAAGAAAATCTGAACAATAAATAACAAGACATAACCGAAAATGTGCATATATAACCCTGTCCTGAGAACGCAGTGGAAAATACTGCTCGTTTGTATATTTTTAAAATCTATTAACATGAATCAAATAAATTAAACGTACAACTATACAACATCCCGAACCGTTTTCGTCCGTCAGAAAAAGCTACTCCTTATTGAAAATAAAAAAATATTAAGCTATTGAATGCAAAACCAGCATGTTCACTTTTTCCGGCTTGAGTAGGGCACGTTGTGGATTGACAACTTTGCCCGCGGTGCTGAAGACCCGTTCCGATGGAGCTTGTGGCACAAACGCACAGGTATTTTATCAGAGGAAAGTGCCTGACTCCATTGGATTTCCACCAAAGAAGGGGGTCTTCATCTGCCAGAATAACAGCCTCGTGTGGAAGTTGCATTTGTAATAAGAAACCCGAAAACTTCTCACATTTCAGACTCAAAAACGGTGAGTTGTTTTTATTAACACGCGAGAATATCAGAAAAGGAGCTGCGCTAGAACACAAAAGCAGCGTGTCAAACGTCATGCCTTTCTTAAAGGGACCGCAACTATTATCAGAAGCAGTGACTTTATAACCGAACGTCATCTCTCCGATAGTAATATTAGTTTTAAACTGTAATAGTATTAAATTAACAAACACAACCACACATACATAGGTGCTGGACAAACACTCTTTATTTAGGCATTCAATTAATTATAGTTAATATTATATTAGGGCAAGATTTTTTTATTTTTTTTAATGACGGTAATGAATCTGATACCGTTGCTATTTTTAGATACCGCAGTATACCGTATTACCGTATTACCGCCCAACCCTAATAGGCATGTCACGATAAGTACTACGTCGATGTATTTCTCTCAAAAAAACAAATCTCTCATATAGGCCCTTGCCCACCAACTGAGAATATGACTAGACTAGACTGTGAATGCAAGCTATTATTGCTCAAACAAAGTATGCTGCTAACAGTGTGCACTCCCTAGACACTTAAGCTAGTAATTGAAAATCAAATCCTGGGCCTTGCATGCCAGTAGGTCATAAGCCTGCTGTCCCTGTACATGCACTGGCACACATATATTCACTAATGTGCAATTTCATGTGGTGACAAAGGCCTGTCTCCCCAGTGGCCAGGCTGATGTATTGAATGCCAGAGATGTGGAGCCAATTTTGGTCCTTCCCTCGCGAGATTAGAGACGAGACATGCAGACTGACAACCAGAGCAGTGCGCCTCTCATCACTAAGTCCACTTTAAAATGTCGCTGATGTCAAAATCTGGTGGACAAGTGTGGGAAGACTATCAATTATCAATTAGAATCTGGACGAGCATGTGACAGGACAGGGGCGGGCGGGTGCATAAAATTGGTGCTCGGAAACGTAACAACAAAAAGTGAAACTGTTCAGTGTCACATTTGAACAAAATACCATCTGAAGTTTTTATGACAGCTATCAACTGACACATAGTATTAAAACAACTGCTACTGGCTGGTCAAAATTACAATACATTTGATGGTAATTTACATAAAAGTGCACTGGGTAAGTTTTCGGTTGGGGATCTGTCACCGTCATGTTTCTAATATGTCATTGCTCTGCTTAGAATGTACCACAATATGACATTAAATAGATCTATCTTACATGTTCAATTAGAGGTGGTCTTAATGCTCAAAAATACCAAGAAAAACAGGCATTCTACGTGTAAGAGGGGTTGCTTCTCCACAGATCTGACCCATAACTTGGCCTAGTCACCATGAAAATAGAAAGGTTTAATACCATACTGTGAAACATTCCAGACAAAGCAATAACATCTCAATGAAGAAAAGCATTTGACAGACCCTCTACCAGAAAACAACAACACAAGAAAAGTGAATATATAAATGTCTTTTAAGATTTTCTGCAGACTCTTACTCATAAATACTTTTATCAAAAGTATTTTAGATTTTATAAGTTTTGTGGTGTAACTTTGTTGCTTGTCTCCATAGAAATGTTATTGCTTTACTTGTCCATCCATCCATCCATTTTCTTCCGCTTATCCGGGGCCGGGTCGCGGGGGCAACAGTCTAAGCTTTACTTGTGTGGCATCTATTTTATGTTTATTCAATTACAGGTGTTGCTAAAATCCACTGAAAACATGTTCATAGTGAGCAGCGTTGCCACGTTACACAGACCTGGCTTGTAACTTGGCTTGGTAGCTTGTCTGCTTGCCTCCAAGGAGATAAATGGCAAGTTAATGCCATCCTGTGGAAGATTCCAGGCAATGTAATAGCATCTCCATGGAGACAAGGCTCACAAACCATATATGTGAAAAGAACACTATTTTTGATTGTTCATTACCTACCCTCTGCTGTCTGTATTTCAGCAAGATCCGGAAAAGTCCAATCCAAAAGTGACTATGTTCCAGTTGGTAACATCTTGTATAGCTGTATCATTTTTGCTACCATAAATGCTACACTAGCACTGAGTCATTCAACTTTATTCAAATTATATTCATGATCACTTTATACCTATAGAGAAATCATGTGAAATGCAACAACACATTTACCATTTTCTTCTTTCTATACAGTGCGGCCACATACAGACCTCATAAAAACGTAATGATCATAAAGACGTCATGAATCATTGTAAAACAAAACATATGTGGAGATGAGATGAGCTCTGTGACAACCCTGGCTGCAACACTCTATCTTTGACAAAATATAAACAGACCACAACTACACTACGCACAAAATCATGTCATGAACCCTGCTACATGTACCAGTCTGTTTTACTTACAATCATGATTATAAAAATATATAAAGTCCCCAACCTTTTAAAGCAACTTTTGTCTCACGTCGCTGCAAGACACAAGGAATAGGTAATGCTTCACAGCTCAGCGTGATTCTGTCAACCAGTTAAATGCTCTACCTTGGCTCTTTTTTTGTTTTTTGTTTTTTTTTTCCTCCTTAAAGCCACTGTAAACAAGAAGCCCTGCAAGTGGAGCTATAAGACTAAGCGTGACTTAGCTGAAGAAGGAGATATATACATACAATATATAGCTGAATCGTTTGGTAGAGCTTTTAAAAAAAGATAGCATGAGTTTAAGCAATTAGGCAAATTATAACCAGTGAGAGGTACAGTATCTCTTTATCATTGTTTCTTTGGGAGGTTGGGTTGAGGAAGGCTACAACTACAGTAGTATAATAACATAATAGTCATTACTAAATAGATAAAGAATGGCCAATGTCACAATGACTCCTAAAGGTACACTACCACAGAAAAAGGATCTACTACCTGCTTGTCTCCATGGAGATGCAATTACTCTGTACAGTGTTTGACAGCAGGGAACCAGACTTACCTAACTTGCATTTATTCTGTAAAAAATGTATCTATATTCTAAAAAAAAAAAAAAAAAACCTGTAACTAGACTCAGTGGAGTCACTTGCTTGTCTTGTGTAATGGGGATAGATATGTTTAATCCCATTAACTTCTTGGGTTCTTTTTTAAAGACAATACAGTAATGTATATTGTCTTTAAAAAAGAAGAAGAATTTAAAGTACATAAGAAGACAAAATTATCATCTTTGGTTTAATGCTTAATCCCATTTTATACATCATTCCAAATGAAGTAAATCCATGGAGACAGGCAGATGGCAGACCCTCCACCAGAAAGGTACTGCGATAAAACCATGTTCTTTTGTACACAGTTCTGACAGTTCTACACTAATAGAATCAACATCCATGAACAATTTTCACTGGAAACAGTCAAACATGTCTATTGGTGACAATAATATTATTAGATCTCAAGCTTTGGACAACAGATTTTAGTTGAAAAGTTGAAATTGTCTGCAAGAAAATTTGCCTTCAACAGAGTCAGTTAATATTAGTTTTTTCATTCAATCATTGTGAAATTTGTATGGAGCACTTATGTTAGCAAAACAATTCTATTAATCAATATAGCCTACAGTATTAATCTATAAGTATACAAGTATATAAGTAAACACATTTCTGAAATATTGAATAACAGGTCTAAAGTTTGTGCTTAAATTCAGCAGTGAGTTTCATTGGGTGCTGTCCATGGTACTGAACATGCTCAACAGCCTCGGCATGTGACGCTTCCCATGAAATGTAATGAATGCAACCACAACAAAGGCTTTATAGACTTCATGAGAATACGCTCCATACTTTATCTTCATTTCCTCTTATTATCAGAGAAATCTTTAAAAAACGGATTCAGCATCACCAAAGAGGGATAGGGGATTGAGTGGTTGTTTACACATTGCTGTGCTAGACATCTCTGGTGTAATTTCAAAGCTGTTATAGTTTTTCATACTCCGGTCAACTGAATTTTTCCATAATTTGCAAACACTTTGCAAATAAATGTTTACTTGTGTTCAGCCCAAATTAAATCTCAACTAACAACTTATTTTAATCAACATAACATTTGAAGAGAACAAAAAGACAGATCATTTCTAACATTGCCTTATTTTCACACAGGCTTTTTATAGACACAACCAGACCACATCTCCACCCATCTCCAACTCCAGCACCCTCTGCTTATGCTCTGTTTGTCTCACAACATGTACAAAATTAGGTAAACGCAGATGAGAATTGCATGAAGCAGAGGAGCTGGGTGATAGACATCAGTAGCGGGCCAAATTTGTAACAAGTGACGATCAAACGGACGCCAGGGAATTCAATGCATAGTCTTGGGATGTGAAAGCTGCAGGCACACACATATTCCCACGGTAGTAAGGGCTCAGACTAGTCATGTGCCAGACATGTCATAGCAGGGGGAGTTGCAGTGCTCTGGGAAATGTGTACAGAATTGCAATTTGTCTTATAGTATTAGGGGTTAATGAGCTGTAACCACGGCAATGCACAAAATGAAGCCTGTTCAATCATTTTGCATATATGTGTATCTATAATAAAAGTTCAAGCATGAATACACTGATAGTATAATTATATGAAGGAGTTTAAGGCAGTTGGCATTTTAAAATGGTAGTTGTAAATGGATCAATGACAGTTCAGATGCAGATTTGGTTGTGGTTGTAAATATATATTCACTGTGGTCAGTATTTAGACCACTGAAATGTATGGAAACCAGCTAAAATTCTATTTATTGATAAATTGACTAAAGGTCTACGACACATATCAACAATTAATCCTACACTACACCATAGTTGGGGTTCAACAGTAAAAGACATTGCCAAACTTGCGAATTCAATTAAAGACATATCAACATTTAACTCTTGTAATAATGAAGTATAGAGGCGCATTACAATCATACTCTTAATGGTCTAAAACTCGTATTTGAGGACTTCATCTGTGATTCTCAGTGTGAGCTGTCCAAGGTTCTGAGCAGCTCTGCATGATCATAACTGCATCGTGATATGTTCTATAAATGTCATGCAGCTTTACTCCGCTTTTATGCAAACAGGTAATTACGCGCTCACCTTCCACCTCGTCCTCGGGGAGATTGACCGGTGCGCTGTACGAGAGGATGTCGGGGATGGTGCACATCCCCCGGTACATCAGCGTGGATGTCACTGGGTGCATCGGCATTTTGGCTGCGACCTTTGAGCGCCACCGGCGACCTCGTCATACAGAAGTGTCAGGAGAGAGGACTTCCCTCCACGCTCACGGCACTGGGGCTCCGGGAGAGCGGTTCATAAAGGGGGAGTAGAAAAGGTACGGGGAACGGGGTGGTTCCGCAGCCCCCGAAATGCCCCGTTTGATGAGCTGAGAGTTGAGGAAAATACGGGCAACAAAAGTCTGTGGTGTTCTACCTCATCGTGGTTCTATACAAAGAGAAGAGAGAAGTCACTGAAAACAAACCAGACGCGCGCACGAAGACAGAGGAGCCCAGCATCAAAGACACTGCAAATGGTACAGAATATTTCACCGATCCTCAGTTTTACTTCCCCTCGGTGTCTTCTGTTCTCTGTGAGGGCATTCCCCGTATCCACTTGTTGGATGTGCGCTTAGATGGCGCACCCGCTCCTCTCCAGTCTGCGGCTTCGTGTATTCCTCAAAGACGTGAGTGCGCGCGGGAAGAGCCGTGGCTCCTGTTGAAAGCGTGAAACAGCTCTGTCCTCACAAGTGGTCTGCGCGACTCTCCCACCCTCAGCGCAGAGAGGGGCGTTTTGTGAACGGCGCTACACGTATGGAGTCAGGCCACTGTCTCACTGTCACGCTTTCTCGTGCATATCGTGCGTGCTGATTAAATTCACTATCTATCCAGTTGAATTGTAAAACTTAGAGAAAATAATTATAGCAAAATTAAGGCAATCAAATTACTAAAAACCACTAACTATGGCCATGGTATGGTTAGGTTCCTCACACCAAAAGATGGATGAGGTGTCTTACCAATACCCTTCCCACAATCCAATCCAATCCAATCCAACTTTATTTATAAAGCACTTTAAAAACAACACAGTCGACCAAAGTGCTGTACACAGGTTAAAACACAAAACATGACACACAGTAACATTAAAAACAGAACATGATAAAAGTCAACTACTCACACCAAGTTAAAAGCCAATCTAAAAAAAAATAGTTTTAAGAAGGGATTTAAAAACAGGAAGTGAGTCGGCCTGTCTAACATTCAGTGGAAGTGCATTCCAGAGTCTTGGAGCAACCACTGAAAAGGCCCGATCACCCCAAAGTTTCCTTTTTGTCTTGGGGACAACAAGGAGAACCTGACCTGCAGACCTGAGAGAGCGGGAGGGTGTGTAGGGCACCAGCAGGTCAGACAGATACTGTGGGGCCAGGCCATGGAGACAATTAAAAAGAATCTTAAAATCAATTCGAAACTGAACAGGTAGCCAATGGAGAGATTGAAGAATGGGAGTTATGTGATCGAATTTGCGAGAACCAGTTAAAAGACGAGCAGCAGCATTTTGGACTAGCTGAAGACGGGAAAGCAAGGTTTTGTTGAGACCTGAGTATAAGGCGTTGCAATAATCACAACTCATAAGGCAAGGCAAGTTTATTTGTATAGCACAATTCATACACAAAGTATAGTGATTTACAGAATAAGAAATACATTAAAATCACAATAACAAATCAAAACATAAATAATCATCATAAAATTAAGAGAGCGAGAGACATTAATGAAAGTGAAGAGTGCAGAATGAAAACCTTTCAGAATATGCACAGTTAAACAGAACCGCTTTGAGCCTGGATTTAAGTGTCAAAGTAGAGGCTTTCCTCTCATGGTCAGGAAGACTGTTTCAGGTTTTAGCTGCATAAAAGTGAAATGATGACTCCTTGTGTTTTATCCTGACTCTGGACATCAGCAGGAGGCTGGTCCCTGAGCTCCTCAGAGTGTGAGATGGTTCATATTGGACTAACATGTCAGAGATGTACTTTGGTGCTCGGCGATGGACAGACTTGTACACAAGCAGAGGTGCTTTAAAGTCTATTCTCTGAGCCACACAGGATTCATGTGCTTGTACTTCCTGGTTCCAGGATGTACTACAGCTGTCTCACAGTTCGTTTGGAAAGGCCAGTGAGCACGCCATTACAGTAGTTCAACCTACTGGAGACACATGGATCAGTCTCTCCAACTGTATAGTATACAGTATACTTTATAGTATACTATAATTTTCTTTTCAGGTGGTAAAAGGCTGCAGATGCTAGTGATTTGATGTGTTTGTCTGAGTCCATTATTACCCCTATATTTCTAATAAGAGCTACTGATTACACCTCTCACAATAGGGGACATTTTAACAGGCCTTCTGAAAAGAGCATGCAAGTTTCATTATAAATGTTTCAAACCTTTTACCAGACTGTACCTTAGAAGATGAGGGTTGATATTTGAAAGAACAACATTTTTAAGTATAAATCCCATTAAATCCTTTAAACCCTTTGATCGAACCTATAATGGACATAAGTATGAAAGTGGTGTGTGCGTGAGTGTTGGAGGTGATCGGAGGGGCCGATGGCACAGATTGGCAGCCTGGCTTCTGTCAGTCTGCCCCAGGGCAGCTATGGCTACAAAAGTAGCTTACCACCACCAAATGTGGAGTGAATGAACAATGAAATGTAAAGCACTTTGGATGTCATGAAAGGTGCTATATAAATGCTATGAATTGTTACTATTATTATTATAAGCCTGACCACCCACTCCACTCACAGTTGGCTCCATGGATGACCACACTTCCTCCAAGTTTGGCTCTGATGCACAGATTTTTCTGTTTCAACAAAAGTTAATTTCACAGCCAGCCAATGTTGTTATTAAGTAGAGGGGATATTAAATATGAAACAATGGGAAGTGTCTTATAGTGTGGGTGTGAGAGTTACTGAGAGAGAAGGAAGCTGATAACTGTTTTGTATCCGTCCTCACTTCGTCTGCAGTCTGAGCATGCTGAGGCTCTGTCACTTAAAATCCAGAGAGAAGTCATGGTTGGCTGGAGTGGGCAGAGAAATGGCACTCACTCCTATGGTTTGCTTTCTGTTGATAATTGTTTCCAAGATCTGTGTTCTATTTAAACTAGTAAAGAATAGGCTGTTCAGTTTGTCTTGCACATTTCATTGGGTAGTCTATGAAGCACGCCAGTACCAGCTCAGCAAGGCTTATTTTGTTCTATGAAGGGCTATCAACTCCTAGGAAAAAAAAAAAAAAAATGATGGAAATTCAGCAGGCTCTGTGGCATGATTGAATTGTTATAATATTGTTTCCTCATCACAATCATACCAGACTTGTGTTTTTGTTTCATTCACACATGTTCAACACACCAACCCTGCATATTTAGGCTGAGTTCAACAGAAGGCACTCTGTTCCGCCTTGTGCTATTACAGGAAGTGATCCTTTGTGTTTTTAAACTCCATACACCTTCATTAGAATCATTTAGATGATTTCAGCCCTGGAATTAACTATCTCTGCTGAACTAAATGTAAAAGGTAGCTATTAACTTGAAAACTACAACTTCATGACATCACAAGATGGAACAATTTATAATTTAAATTTAATAATTTTGTTCATTTTAAATATGGTTGATTTATATAAAGTTTTGCATGGGCTCCTCCTCCTCCGCTAAAGGATTTTATTAAAACAAAGACTGTCAGTGGAATGGGAACTAGGGCCACGGCCCGGGGGAACTGTGAGGTCCCACACAGCTGCTCTACATTTGGACAAACTGTGCTCTTAGTCAGAGACACTAAGTTCTGGAACTTTCTCCCATCATCAATAAGAGAGACTCCAACACTGGACACTTTCAAATCACACTTGAAGCAGTGGCTAAAGGAAAACCAGACCTGTGGACACTTTAAATATTTAACTGCTGTTATTGTCACTTGTTATTGTTTTGGTTGTTTTTGCTGTGGTGTCACCTGCCTAGGGACTACAGATGGAAATTAGCATTTTTGCGATAATCTGACGTATATACACTGCAATGTTGTAGATGTTCATTAATATAGTGCATATTAAATAAAGTATGAATAAATAAAATAAGCAGAGCATTTTGAGCTTTCGAGATGTAGACAGACTAATAATAAAGAGTTACTCAAACAAGATTCAAGATTCAAGATTGTTTATTTGTCATATGCAGGATCAACACAAGGTCAACAATGCAATGAAATGCTTAGGATCAGAAGAACCCGTTCACACGCTAAGATAGTCAAGAAGTACCAATAACATGCAATAATAGTACATGGTAAAAAAAAAAGTGTTGCAAAAGTGCAGGGGAAGAAGTAAACAATATAATAAAAATATCTAATAAAATTTAATAAAAATACAAGGTACAATGTACAAAGGTAAGTAGAGTATTTCACAGATTGCACATAATATGATGTGGTATAAGTGTTGCATGTGGATTTCGTATTGCTCATAGTATGGTATAAATATTACACGTGGGTTATTGCACAGATTATTGCACAGGTAACAGTAGTTTACAGTGAGGTAGTGACAAACATGATACATTCATATAGAGCAGCAGCAGTAAACATACTATGCATAATGAAAAGTAGTTTAGTGCAGTATTATTGAGAGTTCAGTATTATTTAGAGTATTACCCAGAGTTCAGTAGTCTGACAGCTTGGGGGTAATAGCTGTCTTTGAGTCTTTTTGTGCGTGCTGGCAGGCTCCTGTATCGTCTTCCAGAGGGTAGCAGACGGAAGAGTCCTTGTGCCGGATGAGTATGGTCCTTAATGATGCTGCGTGCCTTACGCAGACCCCTGCTGTGGTAAATGTCCTGGATGGAGGGGAGACTACTGCCAGTGATGTCCTCTGTCGCTCGCACCACCCTCTGCAGTGCTTTGCGGCTCTGAGCGGTGCAGTTCCCATACCACACTGTGATGCAGCCCGTCAGCAGGCTCTCGATGGTACACCTGTAGAAGTTTGTGAGGATGCTGGTGTTCATACCAAACTTCCTCAACTTCCTCAGGAAGAAGAGTCTTTGTTGGGCTTTCTTAACCACAGTGTCTGTATGTAGTGTCCAGGACAGATCCTCAGTGATGTGTACCCCAAGGAACTTAAAGCTGCTGACCTGCTCCACCTCAGCGTTGTTCATGAAGATGGGGGGATGCTGGTCTACATGCTGTCTCCTGAAGTCCACGATCATTTCCTTAGTTTTGCTGACGTTCAGAGAGAGGTTATTTTCCTGACACCAGCTGGTCAGTGATTTCACCTCCTCTCTGTAGACGCTCTCGTCGTTGTTAGTGATGAGGCCTAGGATGGTGGTGTTGTCGGCAAATTTGAAGATGATGTTGGAGCTGTGCCTGGCGGTACAGTCATAGGTGAACAGGGAGTACAGGAGAGGGCTGAGAACACAGCCCTGGGGTGCACCAGTACTGAGGACACGTGTGGAGGAGAGGTGGTTGCCGATCCTCACTGCCTGTGGCCTGTTGGGGAGGAAGTCCCATATCCAGCAGCAGATGGACGTCCCCAAACATGTGTGAATGAAACAAAACAACAGCAAGTAAATGGTCACATCTTTATATAGCGCTTTTCCACCTTCAAAGCACCCAAAGCGCTTTACAACAAGGAACAACTCACCCATTCACACACACACTCACACACCAGTGTACGCAGACACTGGGGCGAGGCACAAGTGTCTTGCCCAAGGACACAACAGCAGCATTCATCTGTCGGAGCTGGAATTGTACCGCCAACCTGTGGATCAGTGGACCTGACCGCTCAACCGCTCATGTTTTTTATGTCAAGAGCGGGATTTGAACGGCCAACCTTTGGATCAGTGGACAAACGCTCTACTGCCACCCCGGTATGGTATGTTTTTGATAAGGTAATAACATTATAATAATGCATTGGAGTCAATTGTGCATAATATAGGACCTTTAATTTGCTGAGACAGACGTTGAGGTAGATTTATTCATTTTACTTCCATGTAATGCAAGCTACAACACACCCACTCAATATATTTACAAAGACAATTCGATTCACATATTTCAAAAGCACACATCATGTTTAAGGGGCATTCATGGGGTCATGGCTTTATGATGAGGTGTAAGTGCTTTAGTTTGCAGTTGTTTATTGTTCACTTTGTCCTCAGTTGTTCTGTCAAACTCTTTTTTACAGTTTTCATTTGGCCTTATTAAAAGCTTTCATTTCAATAGGGCTGCAGTGGTACAATAATATATAACACTTCAGTAGCAAAAACACAAGCCTTCTCAGCATGTTCCTCTCCTAGCCTTGCAAGTCCAGAATCTCTGTATTTTTTATACAGAGGGATATCAGTCCACAACTCCAGGGGAGATCATTACAAGCAACATTTTCATGTCTACCTACTGGGGTCAATGGACTAAAGTTTGTTTTGTTTTGTTTTCAGACAGGGCAGTACAGGGCAGTAATAAGCATGAAATACACAAGAGTGGAAGAAACTAATCGCATTTCATTTGATCATTGAACTAACTTGAGGTAACTACTTTTTCTTATGTAACTTCTTACACGGCCTTCAGTTCAACATAAACAGATGTGTGAATGGAACAAAAGGCAGTGCACATTCTCCCTGCCAAAAGACCAGATGAGATAAGAATCAGCTGAGCCCATCCCTGTAGGCTATAATCCATCTCAAACTCTGAAACCTTTTATCATTTTCCAAATTTACCCCATCTCACAGTGGAGGCAGATCAAACCGTGGACATGGCTGACTGGTCTCTAAAGCTCAGCAGACCAGTGCAGTCTTCTCTGGTCTCCGGGTGCAGCCGTGTTACAAACTGCTGGAGGCTCACTCAAACACCCAAGGGACCCACTGACCACATCCTTGGGTGACGAGACACACCTTTTATGTCCACAAAACACTTCAGATAAATAAGTGAACACAGGAGGAGTGTGAAGGTCAAAGCACTTTAAAAATCCAAGCACTGCTGTGGGCCCAGTCAGAGCGACACATGAGTCCTTTGTCACTTCAAATGTGTAATGATTACTCCCTGTGGCCTCAGGTTGTACAGACTAAAATGGGCCCAGCGTGTTGACATGGACTATGAACTCAGAGAAGTGAGTTAAGTTTCAACAAGCTGTACATGTTCTGAAGAGCTTGTGTCAAGTATTTGGTTGGGTGATAGCGTAAATCTTTATTCATAATCTCACAGCAAACAACATAGTTGTTCTTTGCTTTTTAATATAAATTATAATGAAATTTATGTATTGTCTTTTCTTCAAAATAAAGTATTACATTACATTTTCATAGCCCCCATGGCAGAAGATACATCAAGGCCTGTTGTGACGTGAGCCGTCCTCCTGTGGACCCACCACCCGCGAGAGGATTCATGGGGGCTGGTGCATTGTGTTCTGGGCAGCAGATCTGCTTGGACTGCTGCCCCCGCGACCCAGAAAATGGAAAAAGCGGAAGAATCAAATCAAATCAAATCAAACAATATTTATAAAGCGCTTTTCACACAAAAATGTAGCACAAAGATGAATGAATGAATGAATTACATTTTCAAAGAGCATTGTGTAACTTTTTTCTGATGGACTGTTCCCCACCTGCTTGTCTCAAGAGAGATGTTCCAGAGTGCTGAGAGATGTTCAAACTTCTCCATATATTGCTGACCTTTATTTTATCACAGAGATTAACCATCTCTTTTACAAGGGAGTCCAGGCCCCAAAGAGGAACCCTATTGCCCAGGTTTTTAATGATAGGGGAAACAGGAGCACCTGGAGGAAATGTACACAAGCACAGGGAGAACATGCAAACTCCTCACAGAAAAGCCTTATGTCACTCCAGAATGTAACCCAGGACCTTCTTTCTGTGAGGTACTGTGTCTCTGTCAGATCAGCAAGGTCAGAAAAGCTTTTATTAAATCTTGATAGGGAAGGCAAGGTGATCAGGCCTTTACTGTGGATCAGTTTATCTCTGGACATCACAGAGCATATTATGCTCTTAAGACACTTTTTTGTTTTTTTTTGCTTTGGTTACTTTTTTTTTTTTTTTTAATTTACCATTTGTTGTGTATGTAAAGCACATTGGGCAGCTGCTGTTGTGGTAAATGTGCAATAGAAATAGACTCAACATTGACACTAACCACTGTCCCACAGTGTTGCCCCATATAGACAGGAAGCTGACCCCAGCAAGCCAAGTTACACACCAGATCTGTAGAATCTCTGAAACTGAAAAAATGCAAGACATACTGTACATATTTTAGGCCATGTTGTAGAACATAGGTAAGGTCTATTACCTTATTACCTATTACCATCTTCACAGTGGCAAACCCCCCATTGCAAAAGTTACATAATGCTTGTTTAATTTCTCTCACTTATGGGGCATGAAGTGTCATTTTATCTATGAAGCTTTTGATGATTTCACTCAAGTACAGTACATAACCTCACAATGGCCGTTTCCCAATTCAGCGACGGCACACTTGTGAGCGTCCTTGGAACGGGATATGCGTCATATCCGGCGCGACAAGCGCCGTTCCATTCGTTTTTTTCCCCCTGCACCGTCGAGACGAGCCCTGAACGGCGCCATCGTTTCCATGGTCTGGTCCCGGTTTGGTCCAAGCGTGCAAACATGCACGCTTCGCACACTTAAAAGCCCCAGCATGCACAGCGCGGGAGGATATATGACTACAAAGACCGACTCGCCAGCGACATCCACAAGTGAGAGTTGCGACGTCACTATAAAATATACGTACTGGTTCACCTCACCTACAACTATGCTACATGAAACTCTTCATAAACTACGCTAAACATGTGTGACGGTAGCCGTAACGGCATAGTTCACGGCACCTGTATTACCGTTCACATGCTTTTCCCCTTACACTTCTATATTTCCTTTGCTGTTGTAATGCTGGATATTCTACAGTATCGCCATGTCCAGCGTTTACTCTAAGCTGCGCAGTGTTCGCACATTCTCAGCGCACAAGAAAACTTGTGCAGCGCACTGTAAATCAGGGATGAAAGAGCTTTTTATTCAGCCGCGGGGTCATTTTTTTTATATCTGCAAAGTGCGAGCCGCCCGGGGGGTTCATTTCGAATGTGGAGTTAGTGTGTGTTTGCTCAGACACATTAAAAATTAGGGGGAACATTGGCCATGTCCCAATTCCAAGTATTACTAGTCGCAATAGTATAATATTTTTGTCTTTAGGGAACAAGGAGCAGACCACCCGGCTCATTGAGCTGAGGCGGGACCTGTTCCATTTCGCAGACGGCCATGTGAGAAACGTAGTGCACTAAGGACAGAGCGAGTGTGCGCCGTCTCGACGACAGACCGACGGCACACTCACAAGCGTACCGTCGCTGGATTGGGAAACGGCCAATATGATCTAATATTTATGTTTTGGTTTTTTTTATGTTTTCTACACTAATTAAAGCCAAAAGTTCTGATTGGATTTCAGTTCTTCATGTAAGTTATGAACACAGTGATGTCAACTTGTGCCCCACCCTGTCCATCTGAAATTAGAAAGCTGTATGCGACTGTTACTAAGTATACTTGTGTAGAAAAGGTATTAGGCGTATTAGACCGAGTGACAGTTTCAAGCACTTTACATCATAAAAACAAAATTTCTATTTTTATTGCATTTCTTGCCACCACCAAACTGTTACCTAATCTGACACTTTGTTGGTTCCTTCTCCTTTTCTTTCTGTAAAAAGCACATCAAATATTAACAATAACAATATACTCACCTCTGTGTCTTCTTCCTTTTGTAAATGCTATGTTTGGGAGGACATTATCTCAGCAGGAACCTGTTTGCCTCAGATAAAGAGTTGAGGAGACATAGTTTTGAAGCCAAATGGATGCAGTGATACAAGAGCCCAATATTTCTCTCATTAAAACTCACAGATACCCTCATTCTGCATGCACAGCCCTGCAGCAGTCTGGCAGATCACATTTCCTTCATCTGTTCTTCACTTCTGCTTCCAACACGCTAAATTACTAAAACTTACCCAACAGACACCATGTAGTTCAGTTTGTATCTACAACTTCATCAAGCCACACAGCAAAGACAATTCAACCCCACAAACACATACACAGACAGATTCATTGAAGTCTCACTGTGTAAGATTTCTACACAAATAGGCATTTTCTACATTTTCTCTTTTTATAGGACTAAAATCCATGAAAAATACCACTTGTCCCTAGAATCCCTTACTGTGAGGGAACTTGCCTCTCCACAGACCTGATTTAAAACATTTATAACATTTCAGAGGGTCTGCCAACTGCTGTTCTTACTTTGCCTGTAACTTTTCCATAGAACTTTTCCATAGAAGACACATAATTTCAATCTTCATGTTAAAATTAGTTTAAACAATGTATTTGATTAAAACTTGGTTTGATTAATGATGCCCTGGTGAGTAATTCCTTTTGCATTGACAACTAATGACTAGTTTCAGTATGATTAATACAGTAATGGCTGGGTTCACTCTTCCTCAAATACCAAATTGAAATGGGGACTAAACTGGACTCGATTCAACCACCCTGTGTTACCATGGTTCAAGTTCTACAAGTTATACTGCATATGGCTGACAGGAACTTGACTCATAATCATTTCTAGTTCACTGTAGTCCATTACAAAGAAAGCTGAGGTCACATGCCTCAACACATGCTCAGAGTGGAGAACAGTACTGTAACGATTAATGGTGACTAAAACGAATTGTGTTTTGAGAATTGTAATGGTTATCTGGACTATACAGACTCTGAAACAGGTATTTCCAGGTATTTTACACGTCCTAAATGCACCTAGTTATTCTCTCTATTGACCACCAGTCTATGGCTCTTGATCGGCCCTCAGCTTGATATCCGTTCTTGATGGAAAAAGTTTGGACACCTCTGCTCTAAAACATCTTCAAAAAGTTGCTCTGTATGTTGAAGCCTTCTGCCATTGTATTCCATCCTTTGTTTGGTCTGAAATGTGTTCTCACAATATCTCACAATAGAATAATCATTTAACTCCAGGCCTGAACTGGTAATCGGACACACCGGTGGGCTGACAGTCTTGGGGGCCGATGCTGCTGTTGTTTGTTTGTTTGTTTGTTTGTTTGTTTTTTATAGACCGGCCCACAATTTAGAGGAGGCGGTCCATTAGTCCATCTTCAATATAGACAGTGGACTAAACCAATCAGGATATCGTAGCTTACAAGAGCGGTCCCACCCCTTTCTCTGCACTGATCCCCGACAGTTTCAGTGTTGAGCGTGGAAACATGGAGAAGCAGCAGAAAGGGGGTGCGGAGAAGTTGCGAGCTAAAAGATTAAAAAATCTCACTATAGACGCTGCAAAATGTTCTAAAATAGCAGACATATTCTCTGGAGGGGCTGCTGGAGCCTCCACGTCCTCTGCAGCCCAGGTTGAAGGTGGACAGGAAGAGGAGCAGCCAGACCTGAGGGAACCCAAGGGAACCTGAGGGACAGAGTGACCACGAAGTGTCACTCAGGCACAGCAGGTAAGCAGGTAGTAATGTTAGGATAATACCGGGACTTTTAGGTGATGGACAGGCATAAAAATTGCTCACCTTTCAGCGAAATTCACCGTTTTGATTCAATGAGATTGTGTGTGTGTGTGTGTGTGCGTGTGTGTGTGTGCATGTGCAAGATGCATTTTAAATAAACCATTCAATGTGCAGTTACTGCGAGTTTGCTGGTGGTTTTTGGGAGTTGGGATTTTTCCTTTAAATGTTGCGCCCTTGTTTCCCCTCGGCCAAGATGTAACAACAGTAAAATACTTTGCTTTGGGGAACACATACATAATTTAGTCCGTTGTGCTCTGCTAATTATGAGGGGCCGGTCTAAGCCAAAAATGCCAGGGCCGTTTGTTTGTCCCAGTCCAGCCCTGTTTAACTCACAGAGTAATCGGAAAAATAATCACTGACTAGTTGACTAAAATAATTGTTAGTTGCAGCAGAGATTTTTTAGTAAAACATTAATAATTTATATGACAGGACTTGGACCAGGACTGAGGATCCAAGAAAATTATGGAAGTCAAATTTGTGTTTGTTAAAGGAGTGAGAATGGAGGAGAGAGGGAGCAGAAAATTTATACTGTGAATCTGCTGAGCCTTAGTGGTTCCTGGAGCTATTATGAATATTAGAATAATGTCTTTTCTCTGTCTCTATTATCAAGCCATCGCAGTTTGGACTTTTTAAAGTTGCTTAAAGGCACACAATGTTTTCTAGTGCCGTGGTCTGCCATGGGGATGTTGTTGCCTTTGCCTGGGAGGTTTTATGCATTTCTAACATGCATTTATTCCATTGCGGGTGTTTTTATTGCTTAGTAATAACTTGGAAACATGCATTCTTACAGTAAATGGGCTCACATCTTCTCAGATCTGAGCTGTAACTTGGCCTGGTAGCATTAATCTGCTTCTCTCCATTGAGGTAGATAAGGTAAAGGTCCTATATTATGATCAAAGGAGAAGTTCAATTTGTCAACTGGACAAAGTTTGTTTGGTTGAAAACGTTTCGACTGGTTCGACCCTGTTTATATCTAGCTGCAAGGGGCCAGCATGAGGGCCAGAGCTGACGAAGCCTCTCGGATGAGCGGCGAAACGTTTTCAACCAAACAAACTTTGTCCAGTTGACAAATTTAACTTCTCCTTTGATTATGGATTCTACCTGGACGACTGAGGGACTTTTCACGCGTCCTATATTATGGAAAATTGACTCTTGTGAGCTTTAAGCCATGTTATAATGTTATAATGTTATATAAGGTTACCTCATCAAAAACATACCTGAAGTTGTGTTTTGTTTCTTTTACATATGTTTGAGTAACACTGCATTAGTAGGCTAAGCTCCAAACCTTTTACATTTTTGTTTATTCCAGGGTTTAAATTATCCAAATGATTCTAGTGAAGGTTTATGGAGTTTAAAAACACTTCATGTATTACCACATTACCTCAGAAGATGGAACAGAGTGTTTTCTGTTTGAGAGACTACTAAAAACTAAACTAAAACTAAACTAAATATACAGGGTTTGTGTGTTAAACATGTCTGAATGAAACAAAACACAACTTCAAGTATATTTTGGATGAGGAAACAACATTATAACATAGATAAAAAAAATAAAAAAAATAAAAACATAATATGACTGCTTTAAATACCATACTGTGGAACATTCCAGGCAATGGAATGAGAAAAATAAACAGCTTGAAAAGACAAGAAGAAAATGTTGAGTAGTGTTCACAGCATCCACCGCATCTGACAGAATTGTCTCGGATTAAAGGGAACGTGAAATAGTCTAATATAAAATCTGACAATTGTGTCTGAAAGATATAGTTTCAAGAAGATTTACCAACATACAAATAGAAGCCCTGACAAACTATAAGCTAGACAATTATGAGAAACATCTGGCGTATCATTTCAGAGCCAGCTCTTTGGTCCAATCTATCTGCAACTCTGGAAATAAAGACAGCGTTTGGGTTGTCCTTGGCCATCGAACACAGCACTGAAATGTACTGAAGTGAATAATGGCTCCAGCTGAGAGCCCATTCAGCCACTGCCAGAGTGTGAGCGGAAAGCCAGGGAGCTGCAGACAGAGTAGGGCAGATATTGTGTGTTTGGAGAGAAACAAAGATAGATGGTCATTTCAAAGCACTGCTCAACCCAGTAATGGGATGTTTTATTTTTCTGACTAATCCGTGACAAATCTATCATACTCACTCATAGAACTAGAGCTGTTTTATGATTAAACTGACTTAGGGATCGCACTGTTTTCTCTTCTCAGGTTATTTGACTTCTGGTTCACTCAGTTTGGATCTGACTACTCAACCAATGATGTTTATGTCAAGCGCAGGATTCGAACCGCCAACCTTCAGATCAGTGGACAAACGCTCTTACTGCCGGTGCTGGCATTGCTTGGGAAGAAGTCATGAGCTTCAGGCAAAAGGGCAGAATCCCAACAATCAGAAAGGATCATGGGATTTAAAAGATTCTTTCACTGTTCTCTGAACAGAGTTTCTTCAGTGGAAGTCAGTGAAGAAAAACAGCAATAAAAACATAAAGCAATTATACAACCAAAGCTTATTTTGTATTATTCATATTTTCATTTAAATACACTGTATTTACTTTTTATAAGCTTTGTCATCATTTAATATTGTTTGTACAGCTAACACTATGAATGCCAAATGATGACTCCGAGCCATCAACAATTGTCAGTAATCAGAAAACTCTATGTTTCTCCACATCTGTTATTACCTTTGTATCAATCCATCATCCATGGATTTATTCATCCATTTATTCTGTTGTATTGTTCCACCTGCTTTTTCAATATGCTCATGGTTAAAAACCAGTCTAAACTCACAAAGGTAACACATACAGCTGCTAAAATCATTGGACTCCCCACACCAAACCTGCAGGGCCACTGGACGCATTGCACTCTCCATAGAACAGGACCCCACTCACCCACTACAGGAACACATCACCCCTCTGCCCTCAGGACGGAGGAGCACCTCACCCCTCTGTCCTCAGGACGGAGGAGCACCTCACCCCTCTGTCCTCAGGACGGAGGTACAGGACGCTCAGGTGCAGGAGGTCCCATTTTGGCAGAAGCCTGATCCCCTCGGCCATCACATTTTTAAACACCAGGCCCCGCTGAGTGTGCTGTAATGTCTGTGGCAATGTGAATATGTTTGTTGTGCTGTGTTTGTCGCTGTATAATGTATGTCAAAGAAGCTCTGTGTGTGTGAAAATGAATTTCCCTTTGGGGACAATAAAAGTCTAAAAGTCTGAAGCAAAACTTCAGTGTCCTTGAGCTACCTCTAAATTTTAACCAATCAGGCTGATATTTTACATGGGATATTTTTTCACTCAAATAAAACATTGGGGGAAAAGAAATTGGAATTTTTCTTTCAAAAAAATTATTTTGTGGACCACGCTAATATAGTATACATATTGACATGTTGTAATTACAAAACTGAGTACTAGAAATACTGTACACCTCCTCACATTTTTGGCTGTTCAGTTCAGCAAACTATTTACCTGGCCAGCCAAATGATATCTCTCTGTATTTCCTATACACCGCGATACCATTTGGACACCCTCCATCCACTCTCGCTCCTCCGGTTCCAAACGGACTTCGCGATTTTGATTCGTTCAAAGATGGTGACGTCAGTGCACCCGCCTTTGCCCGCAAAGTCACTCTTAGGCAGCGGAAGTTCCGCCTCAGTTTTGAATCAAGATGGCGCAATCTCTGATTGGTTCACTTAGCTGTCTGTCTACGCGCAACCGCAGCGCATTTTGGACCAAGCGTTACCAGACTCACTCGCTGGTACAGCGATGAGTCATGGATTCTTCCAGGCAAGCAAACTATAGATATGGCATAACTTTTCACTTTGAAAATATAAAAAAAAACTTAGCTTCAGAAATAACTTAAAAGTTTGTCCATTCTTTTTGTTTTCATCAAGAATCTGAATGTTTAGCTACAGATGTCTGGCATACTAAGTGGAGAAATTTTCAGAAAATTTAGCCTCAACTTTTGAAAACATTTTTTTTTTTTTTTTAACAGAACAAAGGCTTTGTTTACTGTACATGTTTCGGCTGCACCCTGAAGCCTTTGTCAGAAGCATCGAGTGATGGTGTGACATATTTTAATGGCTACTTAAATGGAGGCAGGGAAGCTTATGGTTCCTGTCTGAAGTATTATCCAGGTCTGTTTTACTTTCAGCACAAATAACCCTGCATCATCATCATCATTTTTTCCCCTAATTTGTTCTACACTTTAAGCTACAATTGCCTCAAAGTTGGCCCATTTCAGGTGCCACTGTTTGGAGCTCTCTTCTTGTTCTTTACACAGGACCTGCATGCATGACTTGGGAGTCACAGGAGCAGAGCTGAGTCCAGAGAAGAGTCTGCCTCTGAGCGTGTCTGAGGATCAGTGTAAGCTGCACTGTGGGCCTAAAAACACAGTTGTTGTGTTGTTTGACTTGTGTTTATCTCCTGATATGCCCTTCACTCTCCATTCCTCTTCCCATGCTCCACTGGGCAGCCTCAAGCTGGACCCCACTCACAGCTTTTAGAGGAGGCTGTTTGAAGTGCAGCAGAGCTATTGGAGAGAACACGCAGGAGGGAACAGGAGGGAACTTATTTGTTTATTATTTGGTGGTTAAACAACAACAGCAAGCCCTGGTGAAGAGCAAAGCAGGAAGCTGGACCACATCCTTGTGATATCCCAAAACAAATCAAACCAATCTTCTTGTCCCTGTTCACTCTGAGAACCAGTGAAATACTGTAAGTGTGTTTTTGTTCATTCAAAAAGCCTTGTTCTATTGGTAGATCATTTTACTTGTCAAGTGAAATTTACTTTTTATTAAAGTCGTCTTAACTAGGCTAGATTTTAGTTTTTAAGTGTAGAGTTGAAGGACACCTGGTATCAAAACATCAGTCCAGTCCAGTCCAGTAGCAGCTCATACATATTGAGAGAATTGTAGATTCAAATAAGTTGCCAAATGAGTCTGCCGTTCCAAGCACAGAGGGTCTTCTTTGGAGAGGTGATGATGATAATTTGCTCCAAAAGTGTTAAGAGTAAATGAGAGTTAGCACAGTGCCAGTCGAGTCTCAGCCTGAGCCACTCATTAAAACTCCCTTCGCTCAGGGTAATCCCCCAGTCCTTCTATGAAACGTGGTGTTTCACGTAGAGCACATCGATCACATTTAAATGATTCTGATACGCATTAACCACAATCACTCACCCTGCACTGCCACTGAGAGAACACAGGAGAAGCAATATTTTTACAGCCCAATTTAATGTAGCACTATAGCTTCACATAAACTGTCTATTATTCCTGGATTCATGTTTTGGCAATGTTTTTTCCAGCATGCACATAGCAGTAACCGCCTCCTTATTGTTTGTTTATTGCTTTTTTGTTCATTAAAATTTCAATTAGGTTCTGCACCATGCATGAGCTACTCTACCTGAGGAGGTCGTTTAACTCCACATATTCCAACTCTTATTTGCAAATATTTGTAATTTGCTGACAAGATAGTTGTTGTTTTTTTCTTTTTAGAATTTGTTTAAAAAATAGTTCAGCAAATGAAAGTTAGTAAGCATTTATCAGTAGCACTGATAAATCCGTGGTGTATAATTACTACACTTTAATAAAGCATGAAGAAATATTTTATTCATAATTAAAAAAAAAAAAAAAGTTTATTAAGAATGATTTTGTCTACTACTTTTGCTTAATTAATATTCTATCCGTGACTACTAAGTAGTTACTAAGCTTGAATCTTTTCAATAAGCTATTTGTAAATTATTAATTCAATATTTTTCATTAGTGATGGTACTTTTGGCTCCTTTATTGGATCTGAATCTTTTTGATCAGTTCATGTCAAAGAGTCGTCCAAAAGACTGGCTCTTTTTATATCTGTGATTAGCTACAAACTAATCACAGACCACAATGACCATGTTTCATATTTGATGAAATGGTTCAAACTGAGAGTTAAAGTGTGTTTACCACTTGAAATTATTAAATTCTAAATAAAATGTTGCACTACAATAATAATAATTTTAAAATCAACTGTTATTAAGGTGTCAAGTATGATTTTTTTGTGCACAAAGATCTCACTGGTATTGCATACTCTTTGCATTTGCTTCTGTGTTGATTCTTGTGTTGTTTCAGTGTAAAAATGCATAAAAATTGGAACAAAAAAAATGAGATCCGGTTCCAGTTGTTCACGTAAAAAAAAACATTTAAACGAGTTGACTTAATAATAATAATAATAATAATATCACCAAATGTCATACTATTAGGGGACCTCAATATTCACTTGGACATTGTCAATAACTCACTCACCAATGATTTCACATCCTGTCTGGACAGTTTTGGTTTACATCAGTTTGTTAATTTTCCCACTTACTCCAAAGGACATATTCTGGACTTAATCTGTTGCTCAGGTGTAATACCCATAGACTGTAAAGCCAACTTCATCCCATTTTCTGATCATATGCTTCTTACATTTAATGCAAACCTTCCTCTTTCCAAACGCAACCCTTCACGCACCATAACGTACCATAAAATTAAGGACATAAACTTGGAAATTTTATCTTCTCACATTAGTAACCTTCCAAGCACAGACAGTTTCACAACACCAGATCAACTTATCTCACATTTCAACACCCATCTGCACAATATTCTCAATACACTTGCTCCACTCAAATCCAGATCTGTCTCATTCACTCACACTGCACCCTGGTACACCCCCACTCTCAGACAGTTAAAAGCAAAAGGCCGGCAACTTGAAAGGCTCTACAATAAAACTGGACTAACTCTTCGCAAAGACTTGTACACACAGCACACCCTTCACTACAAAGACTGCATCTCCAAAACCAAATCTTCATATTACTCTAGTTTAATCAGTTCCAACGAAGGAAATTCCAAGACCCTTTTCTTACTCATATCTAACATAACCAATCCTTCTGACTCTCTCCCATCACACCTCTATTCATCTGATTTCTGCAATATCCTGGCCTCACACTTCACCACAAAATCCAACATATACACCAACAGCTTACTCCCTCCCTACCCATAGCTGACATTCCATTTCCTCTATCTGACACCCCTTTCTCATCATTTACCCTTCCTTCTGTCAATCAAATCTCCAAACTTATCAATAAATCCAAAACCTCCTCATGTCAACTCGACCCACTGCCCACCGCCCTTGTCAAAGCCACACTTCCTTCTCTAGCTCCTCTAATCACTAATCTAATTCACGCTTCTCTCACTTCTGGTACTGTCCCCTCTCCTCTGAAAACTGCTGCTGTTACTCCCATCCTCAAAAAACCTGGCTCAGATCCCACTGACCTCAATAATTTCCGTCCCATCTCCAACCTTCCATTCATCTCAAAAATTCTGGAAAAAAACGTTTCTTCCCAACTCCACGCTCATCTGTCTTCTAATAATCTATATGAACATTTTCAATCTGGCTTCCGTCCCCTCCATAGCACTGAAACGGCCCTTCTCAGAATCACAAATTATCTTCTCCTTTCCGCTGACTGTGGTTTACTATCCATTCTCCTTCTGCTTGATCTCAGTTTGGCCTTCGACACCATTTCTCATTCCATCCTCCTCAATAGACTTTCTTCTATCGGCATCTCTGGCACTGTCCTCACCTGGTTTCATTCCTATCTTTCCGACCGCACTCAGTTCACCCAACTAAAATCCTTCATGTCTCATTCTGCCTCCATCTCCACAGGTGTTCCCCAGGGTTCTGTCCTCGGTCCTCTCCTTTTCATCATCTATCTTCTCCCCCTAGGCCATATTTTCCGGAAATACCACATCCACTTCCACTGCTACGCGGATGACACCCAGCTCTACCTCTCCACCAAACTAAACGCCACACTCCCATCATCAGCCCTTGTCACCTGTATCAATGAAGTCAAATCCTGGTTCACCTCCAACTTTCTCAAACTCAATAGCAATAAAACTGAACTTCTTCTTGTAGGCACCAAATCCACCCTAAGCAAGACCAATCATTTCTCCATTCATATCGACGGCTCCTCCATCTCTCCCTCCCCTCAGGTTCAGAGTCCGTGTGTCATCCTCGATAGCACCCTCTCCTTCACCTCTCACATAAACAACATCACCCGCTCTGCCGACTTCCACCTCCGCAACATACATCGTCTCCGGCCCTCCCTTACTCCTCAGTCCACTGCCGTACTCATACACAGCCTCGTCACTTCCCGCCTGGATTATTGCAACTCTCTCCTGTTTGGTCTCCCGCAAAAAACTCTCCATAAACTTCAACTGGTTCAGAATTCAGCCGCTCGCATTATCACACATACACCCTCCATCAACCACATCACACCCATCCTACAACAGCTCCACTGGCTCCCCATCACACACCGCATTCAATACAAAATCCTGCTCCACACATTCAAAGTCATCCACAACCTTGCGCCTCCATATCTCACAGACCTCCTCCATATCTCCACACCTGCTCGCTCTCTGCGCTCCTCCTCCTCTCTCCAGCTCTCTGTCCCCTCTGCCCGTCTGGTCACTATGGGGAGCAGGGCGTTCAGCCGCTCTGCTCCCCAGCTCTGGAACTCTCTCCCTCCTGACCTCCGCAACACCGACACACTCCCAAACTTCAAAACAAAACTCAAAACTCATCTGTTCAGACTGGCCTATTCATCTCAACCATAACTGCACTGTCCTTTAAAATGTTTTAAAGATCCCATGACATGGTACTTCTTGATGCTTTTATATGGCTCCTTAATGGTTCCCTAATACTGTAAATGAATCCTTCTTCAAAATCAACACTCAGTGCATGAGAAACAGAGATAAGATGAGAGAGTATTTTTTTCTCCCTCAGAACAGGTCATAATGGGCGTTGCTTGAATGCAAATAAGGAGAAAAGAGCTGGCCAATAGTTGAGGGTGGGGGCGTGGCCAAACGCTCCGCTCTCCGCTGTAGCACACAGCTGATCCATTTCCGTGTTTTTGCACGGGGGGAGAGATTTGAAGCGTTCCATTGAAAAATAAACACATTTCCACAGAAAATAAAATTAAACCACTGCTGTTCAAAGGTCCAGAGGCTCAGATAAAGGACTTCCGAGCCTAGAAACACTTGGACGTGCCTCCAGGCAAATAAAAAAACGCATTTTGCATTGCCTAGCGCATTCGCAGTCCAAACTCTCTGGGCGTGATTTACAGAGATGCTGAGTACAGACAGACGGGGGTGGAACTGCATTTGCATTTCTTTTTTCGATCTGACGTCAATAAGGTGCCTTGTTCAAAATCGCCCGTTTGAGCTCCGATTTTTTGTAATGCAGAAAAGGATCGCAAATGCTCAGTTTAGACATTTCGCAACTTTTAACCATGGGGGGGGCCTAAACAGGGTAGGGGAGCTCACATTAACGTTCAAAAACCTCAGAAAGTGAAAATTTCATGCCATGGGACCTTTAAATGTTTTACTGTTTTTAAAAGTGTTATTGTTTAAATGTTTAACTGTTTGTTTTTAACTGTTTGTATTTTAACTGTTGCTTTTAACTGCTTTTAACTGCCTATAATGTATATTGTACTTGTTGTAAGGTGACCTTGAGTGTCCAGAAAGGCACCTAATAAATAAAATGTATTATTATTATTATTATTATTATTATTATTATTATTATTATTATTATTATTATTATTATTATTACCCTAACAAAAAGTCTAATACAGAGCTCTGGGTCAAAATTTTACTCTAGTGCTCACGACTACGTAAGACTGACACTGCTGCTTAAATGACACTTAAATGACACTGACACTGCTGCCTAAATGACACTTAAATGACACTGACACTGCTGCTTAAATGACACCAATTGAGCTTTATTATGCTACACATTGTGTTTTAGCTATTTGTAATATATACAAATTTACTGTACTTTTCCTACAGGTATATGTGATGTTTTAGTCATTGTCTTTGCCTTGTACTTCTGCTAGGGGTATATGTGATGTTTTAGTCATGGTGTTTATTGTCTTGTTTATCAGATGTTTAATGTGCACTGTGGGCCTAGGGAGCGCTGCAATTTCAAATCCTGTACATATGGTTTCTGACAATAAAGCTGACTTTGAACATTGAACTTTGAACAGTAAATCTGAGCTGCACTTTCTATATAACTGTGCTTCCAAATTCCCCTCTACTATTATTTCACCTGAATCTCGTGGTTTGGCGTGTATCAGATAAACACATAAGCACCAGCACCTTCTGCCGGCTGCGGGCCAATTTCATTTCACATCAAAGTGAGTGAGGAAATAGCTATAACAGGCCACATGTTTACCACCAAATATTTACGCACATTTTCTATTCAGCACAGTCGTGCTGGTCCTCATATGACCAGAAATAAAAGAAGCACTGATGGCCTAAGGGAATCTTTTTATATGGAGAAGTTAAACAAACTTTCAGTTCAGTGAAGAGATCAAATGTGATTGGATAACATTTGCAAGGAGGGCAATTCGATGTGCATTTCCTTGCTATTGCTGAAGATGCAAGAAAAATCCCAGAGGAGTTCCCATATGATATGAAAAATTTGTCAAGGTTTGCTATGTAATGCATATGAAATTAGATTAGTAATTACATGAGGTAGAAATATTCACAAAAGGTTTCAACTAGAACTATTTTAGAAAATCCTTCAGGAGACTTCTTAAGGCCTACACATAGTACTTTCCCCCAAACTTTTTTTCCAAGTGATGCAAGGATCAGTCAACTATTGAATCACCTCCTCTGTATGGAAATGCAGGGAAAATGTGAATGTCTCACTGGTTCAAATCAATTATTTACAGTCCTCTCCAGGGATGCTGTGACCAAGGCAGTTTTTACATGATGATGGGAAGTGTGAGAGTAGAGAGGGAGAAGGTTCAGACTAATACTCTGTCACACAGGGAAGAGGAGAGGTGGGGAGGGGCGAGGAGGTGGGGACATTGAGAGGAAATGGGTCTTCCCGAAAAGGCCTGTCACTGCTGATAGGGAAAGGTTACATGGTCTCAGACGAGCTTTACTCAGGACTGCCTGCTGAGAACAAGTACTGAATGTTTCATAAAGAACAGGTTTCCATTCATTCACACTGGTCAGAACTCAGATGATATCAAACACATTAAGAACTAAAACTGTTACACTTCCACAGGGTTTTAGGCATTAGAAATGCAGATTTATTCACTACAACTGTTGGCAGCACAGTTGGTTTGCCCACCAACCTGTAGCGAAGTGTCAGTGTACTTGTGTGATCTGGAGCTGAAGAACAGCAGGTTGCAGTCACAAATAGACTGCCACACCTGCATCAGTCTGTGATAAGGACGCTGTGGTTATACAAGATCACTCAACAAGTGTGACTGTTGAGTGATCTTGCAAACACATGGGGCGAAAAGACACTTGGAGACTGCCGAAAACAAACCTTGAGAGACTATACGTTTTTTTCAAACAGACACTCCCATATAGACTACTTTTTGTTAACTCACTCTTTAATTAACTCCATAAATAATTGTAACATAGGCACAATAGGTATTACAGACCATATTCCTATCGAGTTATGTATTTCATCAGAGTCAAGAAGAGAAAAGGATACAGCTTGATGAATGAATATTAGTCTATTAGACAGAGAGGATTTCTTAATATATATTAAAGATCAAATAATTTCCTATTTCAAAACTAACAAAGGAACAGCAGAACATGGTTATACCTGGGATGGATTCAAGGCATTTATTAGAGGCATTTTTATACAAAAAACATCAATTATAAAAAGAGAAGAATGGCTTAAAATAAATAAGTATGAGACTGAAATTAAATATTTGGAGAAAGAATACAGGAAGAATCCTAATAATATGACCTTGAATAAAATAGTGAACGCAAAGTATGAATTAAATAAACTCTTCTCTCAAAAGGCAGAATATTCACTGTATAGATCAGGGGTTGGCAACCCGCAGCTCCGGAGCCGCATGCGGCTCTTTGATCCCTCTGATGCAGCTCAGTACAGTGGTCCCTCGTTTATCGTGGGGGTTACGTTGTAGAAATAACCCACGATAGGCAAAATCCGTGAAGTAGTCAGCTTTATAATGCGTGTATAAATATGCGTGTATTTCACAGCTTCATTGACCGAGGCGCCGCTGCGCTGTTGCGGGTTTTGTTGGGGAGAAAACTTGCAAACATACAGCACTTCAGAGCAGTGACGGACTGGGATCATCGGCCCTGGCAATTTACACCTACAAGCGGCCCCGTAGTCTGTGGAACGGGAGGGAGAGGTTCTACAGCTCTGCACCAAGCACAGAACTGTAGTGAGAACGCATCCGTGCGCCCTCAGGACTGGTTCCGCCGCCTGGACTCCAGGTTCCACCAGTTCATTATGCAGAAACACTGCCGCTACTTCCCGATGCACATTGACCACCCGGAGAAGTGTGCGCGCGGACACGTGGTCAAATCCGTAATAGAGCACGGCCTCGGCCCTTCTGGCATGTGCTCAAATGCCAGACCGCTCAGTCCTCACTGCTTCAGAGTCACACTGCTCTTGATCGAACATTTAAATAAATCTGGCAAACTGAACGCATTCTGTACAGGAGACACGGAGGAGAGTGACTGACGGATCGGCAAAGGTCTACAGTCCCTTAGCCAATCAGGATGCAGAACACAATATGTGTTGATACACTATAAAAAATCAGCGAAACAGCGAGGGACCACTGTATTTAATTAAAATGTATTTTATTTTAGTTCGTTCATATTCAAAATGTAATTCTATGGCACACGGTAAATATATGCAGTGTTATTTCATTTAAAATTTCAAAAGGGTTTTGTGGCTCCCAGTGTTTTCTTTACTGTGTGAAATGGGTGCAAATGGCTCTTTGAATGGTAAAGGTTGCCGACCCCTGGTATAGATTAAAACAAAAGAGGTATGAATCAGGTCATAAAGCTGGCAAACTTCTTGCCAGTCAACTTAAATGAAAAACAGTCAGCTCAACAAATTAGCAGAATACAGGATTAATTTGGCAAGATAAAAACTAACATTAGGAACATTAATAATGTATTCAGAGAATTTTATAAATAACTCTACAGCCAGGAGAAGGAATTTGATATAAATGTAGCTAATGATTTTTTCAATGCATTAGATTTGCCAAAACTTCAAAACTTAGCAAGCCAGTTGGAAAGACCAATAACAATAGGAAGTTAAAAAAGCTATTCTTACTTCACCCAGTGGAAAAGCTGGAGGCTCTGATGGTACATGTAATGAGTTTTAGAGGAACTTTTAATAATATAATTGCCTCTGCTCAACTCCCCAATTCAATGTCTGAGTCCATAATAACATTAATTTTAACAAAGGATAAAGACCTGTTTAAATGTAGTAGTTACAGACCGATTAGCCTCTTGTGCTGTGATGGAAAATTGTTGACAAAAATTTGCTTAAATGAAGTTTTACCTGGTCTTATTCATCATGATCAAGTTGGCTTTATAAAAGGGTGGAAATCTTCGGATAGTACGAGACGATTACTACATTTAATTTGGAAGGCTAAAGATCTTGACTGGCCGACAGCTGCAATTTCAATTGATGCTCAGAAGCCCTTTGATCACGTCTCCTGGGGATATTTACATCATGCTTTGGGTAGATTTGGCTTCAGCATGACATTTCAGAAAGTCTTTCAAACTTTATATACAAATTCCAAATATATTGTTATGACAAATGGCCTCAGATCATCTCCCTTCCAAATTGAATGTAGGACAAAAAACTCTTCATTATCGCACTGCAACCCCTGGCAATTGCAGTAAGGGCCAAGTAGGAAATAAAGGGAATAAGAATGGCAGGGATAGACAACAAAATGTCAGTATTTGCTGATGATGTGTTAATTGTACTCTCAGAACTGAAAAAAATCTTTCCCACCTCTTTTGGACATAGTTAACTCTTTTTCCAACACATCTGGCTGTAGAGTTAATTGGGACAAAAACAAAGTAATGCCGTTATCAAATATGGCTACGTTCACACTGCAGGGCTTAATGCTCAATTCCGATTTTTTTGTGAAATCCGATTTTTTTGCGAGGCCGTTCACATTTCCAGTTAAATGCGAATTGTATGTGATCTCCAGTGTGAACGCTAAACTCCCCAAAAGTGTCCCGCATGCGCCTTGGAGGACACGATGACGTCACACGCAGCGAACGCGCTCAATGTTTACGGAAGTAGCCTAAAGTTGCTTTCGTACCGGAGCCAAAACATGTACAGCTTATTTGTTTTAAGGAGGAGACGGAGAAGGAGAAGGAGAAGGACGAGGTTTTTGGCCACAGCGTTTTGCGGGGCAGTGGCAGCAACGTCTGCAGAAAGGAACGTGTGGGTGCGGAGTCACAGGCAGGAGGGGTGGGATACGTGCTTCGCCGCTTCACTGATACGAGTTTATATACTATTTTCGCATGACGAGAAGAACGTTTGTGCACATTTGTGAACGCCTACTTGTACCACTCTCATTGGAGGAAACACACTCAGGTCGGATGAATGCGACCTGGCCGTTCAGACTGCAGTCGCATGTCAAAAGATCGGATATGTATCGGATTTAGGACCACATATCCAAGTGGCCTGGATCGCATTTGAAAAAATCGGATCTGTGTCGTTCACACTGTCATTAGAAGATCAGATACAGGTCGCATAGAGGCAAAAAAATCGGATTTGGGTCGTTTCAGGCTGCAGTGTGAACGTAGCCTATGTGTTCCAAGAGTAACTTTCAAACATGCAAATTTCAGTTAGTCTCACAGAAAATGAAATATTTGGGCATATACTTAAGTAAAGGGCTAGAGAAGATAGTATCTAACAATTTTGAGCCAGTTCTAAACAAGATCCACTACCTTATTAAGGAAACGGATAAACTTCAGCTGTCACTATGGGGTAGAGCTCAAGCCATAAAGATGGTGGTAGTACCTAAGCTTCAGGACCTGATGGTATCTGCCCCAGGCTGCTGAGAACCTGGGGCAAGATGTAACTCTGTGAGGTTCTCTGCTACATCTTCAACCTGAGCCTCAGCCTGGAGAAGGTCCCCGTCTTGTGGAAGACCTCCTGTGTGGTCCCGGTTGCCAAAACAACAAACACCAGGGAACCGGCCCACTACAGACCAGTCACCTTGACATCCCACCTCATGAAGACCATAGAGAGGGTGATCCTCAGTCACCTCCACTCTGTGGTGAGCCCCACCTTGGACCCGCTGCAGTTTGCCTACAAGCCAAATGTAGGAGTAGAGGACGCCGCCATCTACTTGCTGCAGCGGGCGCTCACCCACCTAGAGACCGCCAGGAGTGCTGTGAGAGTCATGTTCTTTGACTTCTCTAGCACCTTCAACACCATCAGGCCGGCGCTGCTGCGGGGGAAGCTGGAGGGCGCGGGAGTTGATGGACATCTCGCTGCCTGGACCATCGACTACCTCACTGACCGTCCACAGTACGTGCAGCTGCGCGGCTGTGAGTCAGAGGTGGTAGTCTGCAGCACTGGGGGCCCCCAGGAAACTGTCCTTTCACCCTTCCTCTTCACCATCTACACCTTGGACTTCACATATAACACAGACAGCTGCCATCTCCAGAAGTTCTCTGACGACTCGGCCATTGTGGGCTGTGTCTCTGAGGGGAACGAGCTGGAGTACCGCTCGGTCATCAGTGACTTTGTGGACTGGTGTGGGCGCAACCACCTGAGTCTTAACACCAGTAAGACAAAGGAGCTGGTGATCGACTTCAGGAGGCAGGACATAGAGACTGTGGACAGTTTCAAGTACCTCGGTGTTCACCTCAACAATAAACTGGACTGGTCCCAAAACACCGACGCCCTGTACAAGAAGGGCCAAAGTCGCCTCCACCTCCTGAGGAGACTGAGGTCCTTTGGAGTGTGCAGGCCTCTGCTCAAGACTTTTTTATGACTCTGTGGTGGCCTCTGCTTTCCTCTGCGCTGTCGTCTGCTGGGCCCCGAGCAGAAATAGTAATACTTAATAAGCTTAAAAGACTTAATAAGCTGGTCAGGAGGGCCAGCTCTGTCCTGGGCTGTCCTCTGGACTCTGTAGAGAAGGTGGCTGAGAGGACGGTGCTGGTCAAACTCCATCATGGACAACACTTCTCACCCTCTGCACCGGACTGTAGAGGAGCTGAGCAGCTCCTTCAGCAGCCGACAGAGGCACCCTCAGTGCAAGGAGCGCTACTGCAGATCCTTCATTCCCACCGCCATCAGACTGTATAATTCTACTGTATAGTCCAGACGTGCAGACGTGCAGTTATTATTATTACTATTTGTCTGCATGCACATTCTGCTCAAACTTTCTTTTGCACTAAACTGCCTGGAGCTAATGTGGCAAGTGAATTTCTCCTGTGTGAGGTCAATAAAGTCTTATCTTATCTTATTACCTGTCCCGTATGATACCTCTTAACATTCCCATCAGATACTTTTAAAATTCTTGATAAAATACTATCTCAATCTGGGCAAACAAAAAGCCTAGGATGAAATTAAGGAGACTGCAGGATAAAAAGGAATATGGAGGGCTGGGCATGCCAAATATAAAACTGTATAAGGAATCATTTATATCTGCTCAAATTGCTTCTGTTCGAGATGAAACAACAGAGAGACCCACATGGGTCAATTTAGAATCTGAAATTTGTTCACCTTTTGCTTCATCTGAATACTTAAGCCAATGTCCAAACCTCTAAACGAAGAATCCAATTGTCAGCCACATGATAGAGTCCTGGAATCAGCTTCAGAAAAGGAAAGGGCTTTCCGCCTTTTTACTCTGAGGGAATAAAACATATTGACAATCTGTACATCAATGACTCAATGAAATCATTTGATGACCCAAAACAAAAATTAATTTAACTAATAAAGAAACCTAACCTAACCTAACCTAACCTTAAACAACAAAAAATTGTGGAGCTTCCTACAACTTAGAGACTGCTTTCAAAAATTAAAACACTTAAACTCTAAAACTTTTGCTGAACCCTCTATCCAAATTATAGGAGTGGTCGTATAATTCATATGTTCTTCTCATGCTCTAATATTAATATCTATTGGGAGAAAATTATAACAAAAATGAGTATAGGAGTTATAGGAGTGAATATTCTTTCTAAGCCAACCCTATGCATCTTAAACCAAGTCGATTTAAAGGAAAACTATAGTTATAATAAGGCAACATGGGTAAAAGTAGTAAAAGAATGGTTTGCAACTCTATCTGAGATTGCCTCTCATGAGCGCCTTATATGTAAGGGTGTTTTCACACTTGGTCCCTTTCAGCGTTTAAAGCAAACTCAGATCGCTAACTGAGCATTATAGGTTTATATGTGAACACTCTAAGCGCACTCAGACCCCTTTAAAATGAACCGAATTTGAGACCATCTCGGGAGGTGGTCTCAGTACGGTTCGCTAAAAGGTCCGCGGTACGGTTCACCTAACCTGCGCAGTGTGCACACATAACGCTCCGGGTTCACTTCGCCTTTTGTGCAGTCTTATTACCTTCTAAGCTTCCCGTAGACAGTGACACGGGGAGGTAGTGACGAAAAATAACAATACAGGACTCTTTCGAGGCCCTGTAATTGGAATGAGTACACTTTAAATCCTTTAATGAGGATCCATTGGAGGGCAAGTCTGGTGCCAGCAGCCGCGGTAATTCCAGCTCCAATAGCATATATTAAAGTTGCTGCAGTTACAAAGCTCGTAGTTGGATTTCGGGTTCGAGCTGACGGTCCACCGCGAGGCGGGCCCCCGTCTGTCCCAGGCCCTGGCTCTTGGCGCCCCCTCGATGCTCTTGGCTGAGTGTGCCGCGGTGTCCGAAGCGTTTACTTTGAAAAAATTAGAGTGTTCAAGACAGGCACGGTCGCCTGAATACTGCAGCTAGGAATAATGGAATAGAACCCCGCTTCTATTTTGTGGGTTTTCTCTGAACTGGGGCCATCATTAAGAGGGATGGCCGTCACAGAGAATGCCAAGGAGTGAAGGTCTCAGAGCTCTAGAGAAGCTACAGTGTGAACAGAAAGAGGACTGATGCTTCATCAGAGCTTAAGTGGACCAGAAAGAGAAGTCGGTCCTCTTTCACAATGTGAACACAAACAGAACTGAGTTTGTGTTCTCTTGGTCCACTTGTTGGTCCACTTTTAGGGGACTGAGTTCGGTTCGCTTAAAGGTCCCATGGCATGAAATTTTCACTTTCTGAGGTTTTTGAACGTTAATGTGAGCTTCCCTACCCTGTTTAGGCCCCCCCAATGGCTAAAAGTTGCGAAATGTCTAAACTGAGCATTTGCGATCCTTTTCTGCGTTTGAAAAAAACACAGCTTAAACGGGCGATTCTGAACAAGGCACCTTATTGACGTCAGCTCGTAAAATGCAGCTCCACCCCCCATCTGTCTCTCTACTCAGCGTCTCTGTAAATCACGCCCAGAGAGTTTGGACCGCGAAGGAGCTACGCAATGCAAAATGCGTTTTTTTATTTGCCTGGATGCACCTGCAAGTGTTTCTAGGCTTGGAAATCCTTTACCCGACCCTCTGGACCTCTGAAACAGCAGTGGTTTAATTTTATTTTCTGTGAAAATGTGTTTTTTCAATTGAAATGCCTCTCATTTCTGCCTTCAGTGCTTAAAACGCGGAAGTGGGGAGACAGCGCAGAGGAGCGGGTGGGGGGAGCCCCACCCACTCCTCTGCCCCAATTTCTGTCCTTCTCATTTGCATTCAAGCAACAAGGCCCAGAATGAGCTGTTCAGACAGACAGATTATAACTCTGACTGTGTAAATGTGTCTTTCTCATGCACTGAATGTTGATTTTGAAGAAGGATTCATTTACAGTATTAGGGAACCATTAAGGCACCATATAAAAGCATCAAGAGTCGTGGCTCTTCACTCTGCTGACCCACGACTGCTCACCAGCGTTCAGCACCAATCACATAGTGAAGTTTGCGGACGATACGACTGTGGTGGGTCTCATCTCTAATAACGATGAGACAAACTACAGGAGTGAGGTGAGCCTTCTGACCCAGTGGTGCAGCAATAACAATCTCCTTCTTAATGTTGAAAAGACCAAGGAGATTGTTATTGACTTCCGGAGAGGCCCCACCCAGCACCCCCCACTGTCCATCAATGGTGCTGCTGTAGAGAGGGTGAGCAGCACCAAATTCCTGGGGGTGCACATCAGTGAGGACCTCTCCTGGACAGTGAATACTGTATCACTGGCAAAGAGGGCTCAGAAGCGCCTCTATTTCCTCCGCAAACTGAGGAGAGCTGGAGCCCCTCCACCCATTATGACCACCTTCTACCGAGGCACCATTGAGAGCGTCCTGACCAGCTGCATCACTGTGTGGTACGGGAGCTGCACTGAACAGAACAGGAAAGCCCTGCAGCGCATAGTGAATGCAGCTGGGAGGATCGCTGGTGTCTCTCTCCCCTCCCTCCTAGACATTTTTAACACCCGGCTCACCCGCAGAGCGTCCAGCATTGTGGGTGACCCGAGCCACCCCGCACATAGCCTGTTCAGCCTCCTGCCCTCGGGGAGAAGGTACCGGAGTCTCCGGGCCCACTCCACCAGGCTTTCAAACAGCTTCATCCACCAGGCTGTCAGGAGGCTGAACTCACACCCGAACTCCCACCTTACCCATCTCCCACCCCCCACCCCCCATATTGGCATAACCTGTATTCCATAAAAGACATATCACTCTAGACACTTTAAAAAACTGCTGCTAAGGACGACCGTTGCACTGCTGCACATTTACATTTACTACTGGATTTTACTCCTGTTGCACTGTTGTTTACTACTGTTATTGCACATTTACTACTGGAATTTTTAGTACTGTTGTTTACTCCTGTTGCACTAGAATTACTACTGTTGCACACTTATTTTTATTTATCTTAACTCCTATGCACATTCTACTGCACATGACCAATTCACTGCTGTATCTTCCATTGCACATTTTGATGCACACTGCACACTTTGGGAATCTGTATATAGTATAGGTTATTTGTTATTTATTATGTTGCACTGTTTTAAGATTTTAGACCGTAGACTTTAGTTTTAACTTAGATCTCTGTCTTAGATAGTTTTTGTTGTGTTTTGTCTTCATATTGTATTTTGTACACTGTCTTTTTGCACTACCTGGCCAGAGAGAAACAAAATTTCGATTCACTGTATGTTGAACACATATGGCAGAATTGACAATAAAAGCTGACTTTGAACTTTGAACTTTGAAGAAGTACCATGTCATGGGATCTTTAAATATGTGAAAACACCCTAAGATTAATGGAAATCTACAACTATTCAGTGAGATATGGGAACCCTTCTTTAAGCAGACTTGAACAACCCTATATTATTATATCTAGAGGTAATTAAAGTACTGGCTGGGCTGGCTGGGGGAGGGGATAATGGGTGTACAAGGGGTTAAAACCCTTTAACTACAATGAAAGTGTGGGTCTGTCAGATATTGACTGCAGTGATTTACTGCTGACTTATGGTAAAGAAAGTCAGAAAATCTGTTATCAGATCAAGCACTCTCAGCCTGTGGCTGTGAAGCACTGAACTAAACTAAGACAAACTTTCTTTGGGAGTTGAATTGCTGCATTAAGCACAGGTGTTTGGTTTGGAAAAACTGCACTACTGCTGTGCCGGCTCTTGTTTTCCACTGTCCTT